>OY804577.1:91236098-91717189 GCA_963680875.1 Bathymodiolus brooksi
GAAAAAATGGAAAATATGTAAGGAATTAAAATATTTTTGTTAATTCTAAATTGTATATACATGTATATATATAAAATAATATATTAAAACCCTGAATACTTGAAACCAAACTTTAAAGTTTGTTCTTTGTTCAAAATAAAAATAATGGTAATTTGATTATTTTATTGTTTATAACACGCACATAAAATGTCTATATTAATTTATTTATTTTATTCAAATTTTAGCCTCACCTTGTCCCCGTAGTTGAAAATTATTATGCAATCGTAAAGGCATGTAAAAGGGGTTACTTCCGTCTTCACAACCAGCATGCCAATACTTCCGGATTTCATCTTGAGTCCGAGGCATATATTCCTGAGACAGGTAATGTCCATAATGTGAATATTGTAATTTTCGTAACAGATTATCATTGGTAAAGCAATCAAACGCTCCTAAGTGAAATCGAGATTGGGAATTTTCATAATGATCGTCTTCCCTTTGGTTTTGAGAACAAGAATTACATTCCTCACTTTCGACATCAGAGTTTTTACGTTTTCGTTCTGTATTCTTATCTTCAGAACTTGATTTTTGATTATCAATGTCACCTAATATAGATTGAATGGAAAAGACTGAGCTATGCCGAGATGCTGAAACCGACATGATTGTCATCTTTATCAGAAAACCGCAAGAATGTCCGAAATCATTGTAATTATCATTCACCCAGAAGATGTTATTGCTGTTTTTAGTGTAGCAGAAAACGGATTTATGATTTCCTTTATTTAGTGTAATCAATATTATTTTTATTTCAAACAAAGAAACTGATTTGATTGATAAAGCCCCGCCTCCTCAAATTCTGAATGACTAGTCTATTTCATAGTATCGATGTCAGTGTCGCCTCGTAAGGTCAACAACTTCATTTAAATCTAATCGCGGTAAGTGGGAGAAGGCGGTCTTTAAAACGTGTTAATTTCACGTTACTGGTCGAATCATAAATCACAGGAATAGCTATCCATAGGGAATGCACTGTTCAGTTGAGAAATAATATCTAATATTTAGCTTTTATGCACAAAACATAAAAACTGCTTTATACTGCGGATTAAATTATTATTTTGTGTTTAAAGAACTTAAACAAAATTTAAAAACTTAACAATATATCATTCAAACTAACTGTATTCAATTTTGTTTTAAATAATCTGTTTAATAAGAGTAGACAATTGAAACACTACTAAATACACAGACAGCAAAATATTTTCTTCTTAAACCACATATAATAAATGGTCAGTAATGAATAGAGAATTACAGATTTACAACGGTTTAGAAGAAAAAAAATAGAGAAATTATGTTTGTTTGCAAAAAAATATTTATCACTGTTTCTACCTAAGGCAATTATGAAAAAAATATATTACGTGGAATGAATGCTGTAAAATGGAGAACTACAATAAAAGCCCTGTTCCTTTATATTAATTTGTTTCTAAGTGTAATGTTGGAAAGTCTCTCATCTTCTTGTACATCAACATTTTGTCTTATTAATAAATACGTATATCGAGCTTTGGACTGGATTGGAAACTCTAAAGCGGAAGTTGTTTACACCAGTATATCAACATGTTTCGTATGTTTGCCTGCGAGCTTGATTCCTCTACACACAAGATTTACGACACCAGCATGGTTTATTAGATATATATTTATTATCGAAATTTACAGTTTCTTAATCATTAAATTACTATTAAAACTAATGTTCTCCTCCCTCAGACATAGGTGACCTTAGAATGTTCTCCTCCCTCAGACATAGGTGACCTTAGAATGTTCTCCTCCCTCAGGCATAGGTGACCTTAGTAATGTTCTCCTCCCTCAGACATAGGTGACCTTAGTAATGTTCTCCTCCCTCAGACATAGGTGACCTTAGCATGTTCTCCTCCCTCAGACATAGGTGACCTTAGTAATGTTCTCCTCCCTCAGACATAGGTGACCTTAGTAATGTTCTCCTCCCTCAGACATAGGTGACCTTAGTAATGTTCTCCTCCCTCAGACATAGGTGACCTTAGTAATGTTCTCCTCCCTCAGACATAGGTGACCTTAGCATGTTCTCCTCCCTCAGACATAGGTGACCTTAGCTAATAAAACTAATGTTCTCCTCCCTCAGACATAGGTGACCTTAGTAATGTTCTCCTCCCTCAGACATAGGTGACCTTAGCATGTTCTCCTCCCTCAGACATAGGTGACCTTAGTAATGTTCTCCTCCCTCAGACATAGGTGACCTTAGTAATGGTCTCCTCCCTCAGACATAGGTGCCCTTAGTAATGTTCTCCTCCCTCAGACATAGGTGACCTTAGTAATGTTCTCCTCCCTCAGACATAGGTGACCTTAGTAATGTTCTCCTCCCTCAGACATAGGTGACCTTAGCTAATAAAACTAATGTTCTCCTCCCTCAGACATAGGTGACCTTAGTCCATTTTGGCTATCCTGTTTAGGCCCTTTGGTTTTCTTGCTCCCACAGAGTTTCAAATATATTGGCTTTGCTCGTATCTGACCCATGCGCACTAAATATAATATCTACACATATATTTATGATATGAAAAATCATAAATACGTTGTCGCCAGAAAGAAAACCAAATAAAACTGACTCTGAAATTATTTAATGCTTATGGACCAGAAAACGTTTTATGCAAAATATTAGTTGATTTCAATGTTTTGTATCATCAGGTATGAATTGTTGCCTTTAAGATTATCACTCTAAAATGTGACAGTTGAACATAACTATATCGGCATTAAAATATTCTTCGAACAAAATGAGAAAAATAAAGAAGAATATAATCAGTTCATGGATGGCTATTCTAAAAATGGTCAATATGGAATCAAACAGCAGTAGAACTTATAACATCTTTATGTTAATAAAAAAAAGTTTGAGGATGCTAAATGGATAATCAGAAAGCCAAATTTGAAGGACAGTCAATGCAATAGACAAATGAAATGGAACAAAAAGACAAACTACGAGAGCCCCACTGCATCGAAGGTGACATCAGGTGCTCCGGAAACATCAGTAAAGGGGGGAAAACCGTAGAAATACTCGGTTTTTCATCTATTTTCTTTCTTAAACCAAAAATTATAGGTACAGAGAACACATGTAGATTTTGCGTATCCATGGATGTAATATGGTAACTGACAAATGAAATAATTCTAGTAGAAATACTATAATCAAAGGTATTTCGAGTATATATCTCTCAGTTGATACGACATTCCAGTGATTGTGGTTCCTATCAGGATATCCTTGATAGAGGATTGCTGCTAACAAGTAAGCTACTGAACCAAGGGTTCGTCTTGGTTAAGTTGAAGTCATCACTTCGAAAGTTTTAAGGTCGCCATCATGACTTGGTTGACCGCTATGGAATATTTATATCACAAATGACCACGGATATGTTCCACTTGTCATAAGCAATTGCCGGTCTGGTAACTAGATTAACGCGACGGGTGTCACTAGTGGAGCAGGAGCTGCTTACCCTTCCGGAGCACCTGAGTTCATCCCCGGTTTTTAGTGAGGTTCGTGTTACTCGATTTTTTGTTTATGTGTATGTTTTGTAGATCGTTGTTTGTCCTTTTGTCCTTTTTTTTTGCCATTGTGTTGTCTGTTCTTCTATGATTTACGGATTCTGATTACCCCTTTGGTATCTTCAAACTCTTCTTAGAATCAAAATATTTTTTTTTAATATATTACATTGTTTTACGAAACCTTGAAATCATTAAATTATTAATATGAAATAATATAATAATATGATGCAAAACTGTAAGAACGACTTAACATACAGATATCTTATGAAACTGCACACTTCGTCATATTTATTTTTATAACAAAACCATGTCGTCTTTTAGTTTATTTCATAATGCTTTTATAATATGGAGATTATATAATGGTCTTGGCAGAAGCTAAAATTGTTCTACTTAAAGACAAAAATAATAATAAAATGGAAAGCAAAAATACCTTTCTGTCTGAACGATTTCAAAATTCAATAAAAAAAAATCATAGAAACAAAGGCAAAATAGACAGCCCTAACATGACAGCTCCCTGGCTTGTCACAGGCACTTCAATAAAAAATGGTGGAGTTAAACTCAGAAGAAATACCAAGAAGGATTGCCAGAAAACAAGTAGCATTGCATTTATTAGAAAGAGTAAACAAGGATATGATAGATTTGTCTCATCAAGAGGAAGGTCCCAGTTAATTTATAATAAAGCAAATAGCTAAAAAGAAAAGAAAAGGCTAAAACTTTGTAAAAGCACTATAATTTAAGAAAGGGTAAATGGTGCTAGAAAAAGATCCAGAGCAGACTGCAAAATGCATACAAGAAGATGAGATATCTTATGGAAGGATGTGAAGAGCTGCTATAGAGTAAGAAAAAGGTAAAGAAGCGATTAGAAAGACTATCATTAAGATCACTAATCTAGATTAACATTATATAGAAGAAAGTATGGAAGATACAAAAGACGTGACTACACGGTGGAAGATTTCATCACTGTTTAACAAACTTAAAATATGTTCAATGTTGTTCTTTTTGTTGATAGTAATAAAACAAGAAAGAGTAAAGTTAAGTTAAAAAGACCAATTCGTTTCATGAATAAGACAAGTTTGAAGACACCAAAAGGGCAATCAGAAAACGTTAATCAAAGGTCAGACAATACAATGGAAGGACAGACAATACAATGGAAGGACAGACTACACAATGGAAGGACAGACAATACAATGGAAGGACAGACAAAACAATGGAAGGACAGACAATACAATGGAAGGACAGACAATACAATGGCAGGACAGACTACACAATGGAAGGACAGACTACACAATGGAAGGACAGACTACACAATGGAAGGACAGACAATACAATGGAAGGACAGACAATACAATGGAAGGACAGAAAATACAATGGAAGGACAGACAATACAATGGAAGGACAGACAATACAATGGAAGGACAGACAATACAATGGAAGGACAGACTATACAATGGAAGGACAGACAATACAATGGAAGGACAGACAATACAATGGAAGGACAGACAATACAATGGAAGGACAGACAATACAATGGAAGGACAGACAATACAATGGAAGGACAGACAATACAATGGAAGGACAGACAATTCAATGGAAGGACAGACAATACAATGGAAGGACAGACAATACAATGCAAGGACAGACAATACAATGGAAGGACAGACAATGCAATGGAAGGACAGACTACACAATGGAAGGACTGACAATACAATGGAAGGACAGACTACACAATGGAAGGACCGACTACACAATGGAAGGACAGACAATACAATGGAAGGACAGACAATACAATGGAAGGACAGACAATGCAATGGAAGGACAGACAATACAATGGAAGGACAGACAATACAATGGAAGAACAGACAATGCGATGGAAGAACAGACAATACAATAGAAGGACAGACAATACAACAGAAGGACAGACAATACAATGGAAGGACAGACAATACAATGGAAGGACAGACAATACAATGGCAGGACAGACTACACAATGGAAGGACAGACTACACAATGGAAGGACAGACAATACAATGGAAGGACAGACAATACAATGGAAGGACAGAAAATACAATGGAAGGACAGACAATACAATGGAAGGACAGACAATACAATGGAAGGACAGACAATACAATGGAAGGACAGACTATACAATGGAAGGACAGACAATACAATGGAAGGACAGACAATACAATGGAAGGACAGACAATACAATGGAAGGACAGACAATACAATGGAAGGACAGACAATACAATGGAAGGACAGACAATACAATGGAAGGACAGACAATACAATGGAAGGACAGACAATTCAATGGAAGGACAGACAATACAATGGAAGGACAGACAATACAATGCAAGGACAGACAATACAATGGAAGGACAGACAATGCAATGGAAGGACAGACTACACAATGGAAGGACAGACTACACAATGGAAGGACCGACTACACAATGGAAGGACAGACAATACAATGGAAGGACAGACAATACAATGGAAGGACAGACAATTCAATGGAAGGACAGACAATACAATGGAAGGACAGACAATACAATGGAAGAACAGACAATGCGATGGAAGAACAGACAATACAATAGAAGGACAGACAATACAACAGAAGGACAGACAATACAATGGAAGGACAGACAATACAATGGAAGGACAGACAATACAATGGAAGGACAGACTACACAATGGAAGGACAGACAATACAATGGAAGGACAGACAATACAATGGAAGGACAGACAATACAATGGAAGGACAGACAATACAATGGAAGGACAGACAATACAATGGAAGGACAGACTACACAATGGAAGGACAGACAATACAATGGAAGGACAGACAATACAATGGAAGAACAGACTACACAATGGAAGGACAGACAATACAATGGAAGGACAGACAATACAATGGAAGGACAGACAATGCAATGGAAGGACAGACTACACAATGGAAGGACAGACAATACAATGGAAGGACAGACAATACAATGGAAGGACAGACAATTCAATGGAAGGACAGACAATACAATGGAAGGACAGACAATTCAATGGAAGGACAGACAATACAATGGAAGGACAGACAATACAATGGAAGGACAGACAATACAATGGAAGGACAGACAATTCAATGGAAGGACAGACAATACAATGGAAGGACAGACAATACAATGGAAGGACAGACTACACAATGGAAGGACAGACAATACAATGGAAGGACAGACTACACAATGGAAGGACAGACTACACAATGGAAGGACAGACTACACAATGGAAGGACAGACAATACAATGGAAGGACAGACAATACAATGGAAGGACAGACAATTCAATGGAAGGACAGACAATACAATGGAAGGACAGACAATACAATGGAAGAACAGACAATGCGATGGAAGAACAGACAATACAATAGAAGGACAGACAATACAACAGAAGGACAGACAATACAATGGAAGGACAGACAATACAATGGAAGGACAGACAATACAATGGAAGGACAGACTACACAATGGAAGGACAGACAATACAATGGAAGGACAGACAATACAATGGAAGGACAGACAATACAATGGAAGGACAGACAATACAATGGAAGGACAGACAATACAATGGAAGGACAGACAATACAATGGAAGGACAGACTACACAATGGAAGGACAGACAATACAATGGAAGGACAGACAATGCAATGGAAGGACAGACTACACAATGGAAGGACATACAATACAATGGAAGGACAGACAATACAATGGAAGGATAGACTACACAATGGAAGAACAGACAATACAATGGAAGGACAGACAATACAATGGAAGGACAGACAATACAATGGAAGGACAGACAATACAATGGAAGGACAGACAATTCAATGGAAGGACAGACAATACAATGGAAGGACAGACAATACAATGGTAGGACAGACAATTCAATGGAAGGACAGACAATACAATTGAAGGACAGATTACACAATGGAAGGACAGACTACACAATGGAAGGACAGACAATACAATGGAAGGACAGACAATACAATGGAAGGACAGACAATACAATGGAAGGACAGACAATACAATGGAAGGACAGACAATACAATGGAAGGACAGACAATACAATGGAAGGACAGACAATACAATGGAAGGACAGACTACACAATGGAAGGACAGACAATTCAATGGAAGGACAGACAATACAATGGAAGGACAGACAATACAATGGAAGGAGAGACAATACAATGGAAGGACAGACAATTCAATGGAAGGACAGACAATACAATGGAAGGACATACTACACAATGGAAGGACAGACTACACAATGGAAGGACAGACAACACAATGGAAGGACAGACTACACAATGGAAGGACAGACAATACAATGGAAGGACAGACTACACAATGGAAGGAAAGACTACACAATGGAAGGACAGACAATACAATGGAAGGACAGACAATACAATGGAAGGACAGACAATGCAATGGAAGGACAGACTACACAATGGAAGGACAGACAATACAATGGAAGGACAGACTACACAATGGAAGGACAGACAATACAATGGAAGGAGAGACAATACAATAGAAGGACAGACTACACAATGGAAGGACAGACTACACAATGGAAGGACAGACAATTCAATGGAAGGACAGACAATACAATGGAAGAACAGACTACACAATTGAAGGACAGACTACACAATGGAAGGACAGACTACACAATGGAAGGACAGACAATACAATGGAAGAACAGACAATACAATGGAAGGACAGACAATACAATGGAAGGACAGACTACACAATGGAAGGACAGACAATACAATGGAAGGACAGACTACACAATGGAAGGACAGACAATACAATGGAAGGAGAGACAATACAATAGAAGGACAGACTACACAATGGAAGGACAGACTACACAATGGAAGGACAGACAATTCAATGGAAGGACAGACAATACAATGGAAGAACAGACTACACAATTGAAGGACAGACTACACAATGGAAGGACAGACTACACAATGGAAGGACAGACAATACAATGGAAGAACAGACAATACAATGGAAGGACAGACAATACAATGGAAGGACAGACTACACAATGGAAGGACAGACAATACAATGGAAGGAGAGACAACACAATAGAAGGACAGACTACACAATGGAAGGACAGACTACACAATGGAAGGACAGACTACACAATGGAAGAACAGACAATACAATGGAAGAACAGACAATACAATAGAAGGACAGACAATACAACAGAAGGACAGACAATACAATGGAAGGACAGACAATGCAATGGAAGGACAGACAATACAATGGAAGGACAGACAATACAATGGAAGGACAGACAATACAATGGAAGGACAGACAATACAATGGAAGGACAGACAATTCAACGGAAGGACAGACAATACAATGGCCAAAATAAATAAAAAGACAAAAGGAAAAACAATGATATACAAAAACCTAAAACCTCCATAATTAATTTGACATGTTTTGTTTTGGAGTTTAGTATTCATTCAAGCCACGATATGCCTGAAATACTGTTAACAGTTTGTGTTAAACACCAACCAATCAATCTTTTTTAGATACTATGGTCGCACATGTTTCAACTCTGTGTTTGACAATCAAACCTTACAACACTGACACTATTGTGGAGATGACAAGTATATATATGGCCACAAACTGTGTTGATCGCATGGTGCATATTTCTTTTATCTTTAATAACTTTATCTTATGGTGTGTAGTGTCTGCAATGGAGGTTTGGATTTGACTGATCATGTTATGTATGTACACGACATGTGGAGCAGGAACTGCTTACCCTTTCGAAGCATCTTAAATTCACTCCCTGGAAATAAATATATTTTCGTTCACAAATATAGTAAATATAAATTCTTTGCTAATTTATCTCTCATGAGAAAATACAGCTTTAAACATATATTTTGTTCAATTATTCAATCATGTCTTTTTAAATACAAAGATGTCACATCTTTATAAAAACAGATCATACATACTCAATAGTCGAAGAGTCTTTAATAAGGGATCTTTAGAACATAATTGATCCTGAAGTCGTGTCAATATAAACTATTTAATAATATTTAAATATCAATGATTTAAAAATGACACTAATTTGATAAAAAAAATGAAATTCTATATAATGACTTAAATAATTACTCATGAGAAAGAAAACATGTACAAATTGCTCAATAAAAAACTGTCAGTCTTAAGAAAGCTCAACATTGAGTCTAAATACAGCTTATCTGTTTCAACATCTCTGGATTGCGATAATTCAGTTAGTTAATTACTCAAATGTTGAAATCGATACTTGGTTTTTGCTACACATTTAATTCATCTGTCAGTCACAAGAGAAAATTTGACAAAGCTAAGTGCAGAGGCCAATGTCATATTTGACAACAAATAGAAAAAAATTATTAATCAAATTTAATAACAGCTACGAAGTAAACTAATTAAACCTAAGATGTAACATTATAGGTAATTAGCCTCATTATGAAGAACAAAAATATGTAAAAAACAAAGAGTCTGTCTGGGTTACTGTAAATTATACAAGACACATTGTAACATGTGTCTGGGTTAACAATGATACAGTTAACATGTTCTTTAAATATAATGGGCGACGTTTTTATTTATATCACTGTTGTTGATACCTCTACATATGGGCTATTAGTACCCGTGAGTATCATATGTTCAGTAGTCAGTGCTGCGGCAATAACGTGTGTTATTAGATACATTTGTATATAAGTGTATGCTTGAAACTTACAATTTCTAAATAATGTCATTTTTCAAACTAAAGTCAACCACCTTCAGGCATAGGTGAACTTTAGCCGATTAAAACTAAAGACAACCTCCTTCATTTTAGGTGAACTTTAGCCGATTTTTGTTAATCTTGTTTAGAACCTTTGGTTTGTTTGCTCACAAAGACATTCTATTTATCTGGCTTTCCAATCTTTTGACAATCAGCCTTCCTACCAGGAATAAAATGGAACAGAGGACGGTTTGTTCTATGATTCATGTTTTGAAGATGTCACGATATTCATAGCTGAAGGTAAACTTATGACAGTTCTTCCCCGAGAGATAAAAAATACTAGATAAACTGCGTCTTAAACCTCAATGCAAATAAACGTTAAAGAAAAAACTAAGATCAAGAATAGATAATTCAGTGACACTGGCAACATTGGGTCTACAAGACAAAGACAAACAAAACCAAAAACACAACACAGAAAACTAAAAAGATAAGCAACACGGACCCCACCAAAAACACAACACAGAAAACTAAAAAGATAAGCAACACAGACATCGAGGGTGAACCCAGGTGCTCGAGTATGGTATGCAAGATATACTTTTTATATTCTTACAAACTAAAAAATATGACATTATATCAATAGTAATTTAAAAAGGAGATTAAACTGACAACTTCGGGTGTTTTATAATCCTCACTAACAGTGTTATTTATTGTATCAATAGAATGAAAAACAACAAATATCACACTGTCAGAACAGTTCAAAAATATCACACTGTCAGAACAGTTCAAAAATATCACACTGTCAGAACAGTTCAAAAATATCACACTGTCAGAACAGTTCAAAAATATCACACTGTCAGAACAGTTCAAAAATATCAAACTGTCAGAACAGTTCAAAAATATCACACTGTCAGAACAGTTCAAAAATATCACATTGTCAGAACAGTTAAAAAATTATATAGAAAAAATACCACACTGTCAGAACAGTTCAAACATTATATAGAAACAATACCACACTGTCAGAACAGTTCAAAAATTATATAGAAAAAATACCACACCGTCAGAACAGTTCAAAAATTATATAGAAAAAATACCACACTGTCGGAACAGTTCAAAAATTATATAGAAAAAATACCACACCGTCAGAACAGTTCAAAAATTATATAGAAAAAATACCACACTGTCAGAACAGTTCAAAAATTAAATAGAAAAAATACCACACTGTCAGAACAGTTTAAAAATTATATAGAAAAAATACCACACCGTCAGAACAGTTCAAAAATTATATAGAAAAAATACCACACTGTCGGAACAGTTCAAAAATTATATAGAAAAAATACCACACCGTCAGAACAGTTCAAAAATTATATAGAAAAAATACCACACTATCAGAACAGTTCAAAAATTATATAGAAAAAATACCACACTGTCAGAACAGTTTAAAAATTATATAGAAAAAATATCACACTGTCAGAACAGTTCAAAAATTATATAGAAAAAATACCACACTGTCAGAACAGTTCAAACATTATATAGAAAATATACCACACTGTCAGAACAGTTCAAAAATTATATAGAAACAATACCACACTGTCAGAACAGTTCAAAAATTATATAGAAAAAATACCACACTGTCAGAACAGTTCAAAGATTATATAGAAAAAATACCACACTGTCAGAACAGTTCAAAAATTATATAGACAAATTGTAGAAAGAGACAAAATCAATACCTCTAACATACAAATACATGAACGTGCACTTTCCTGACTTGATACAGGCAGTTAAATAAAAGGTGGTGGGGTAAAACTAGTTTTATGGACCAAACCTCCCCTCTTAGTGAAATGATGTGACCAAACCTCCCCTCTTAGTGAAATGATGTGACCAAACCTGCCCTCTTAGTGAAATGATGTGACCAAACCTCCCCTCTTAGTGAAATGATGGGACCAAACCTCCCCTCTTAGTGAAATGATGTGACCAAACCCCCCCTCTTAGTGAAATGATGTGACCAAACCTCCCCTCTTAGTGAAACGATGTGACCAAACCTGCCCTCTTAGTGAAATGATGTGACCAAACCTCCCCTCTTAGTGAAATGACGTGACCAAACCTCCCCTCTTAGTGAAATGATGTGACCAAACCTCCCCTCTTAGTGAAATGATGTGACCAAACCTCCCCTCTTAGTGAAATGATGTTAACAAACCTCCCCTCTTAGTGAAATGATGTGACCAAACCTCCCCTCTTAGTGAAATGATGTGACCAAACCTCCCCTCTTAGTGAAATGATGTGACCAAACCTCCCCTCTTAGTGAAATGATGTGACCAAACTCCCCCTCTTAGTGAAATGATGTGACCAAACCTCCCCTCTTAGTGAAATGATGTGACCAAACCTCCCCTCTTAGTGAAATGATGTGACCAAACCTCCCCTCTTAGTGAAATGATGTGACCAAACCTCCCCTCTTAGTGAAATGATGGGACCAAACCTCCCCTCTTAGTGAAATGATGTGACCAAACCTCCCCTCTTAGTGAAATGATGTGACCAAACCTCCCCTCTTAGTGAAATGATGGGACCAAACCTCCCCTCTTAGTGAAATGATGGGACCAAACCTCCCCTCTTAGTGAAATGATGGGACCAAACCTCCCCTCTTAGGGAAATGATGGGACCAAACCTCCCCTCTTAGTGAAATGATGTGACCAAACCTCCCCTCTTAGTGAAATGATGGGACCAAACCTCCCCTCTTAGTGAAATGATGTGACCAAACCTCCCCTCTTAGTGAAATGATGGGACCAAACCTCCCCTCTTAGTGAAATGATGTGACCAAACCTCCCCTCTTAGTGAAATGATGGGACCAAACCTCCCCTCTTAGTGAAATGATGTGACCAAACCTCCCCTCTTAGTGAAATGATGTGACCAAACCTCCCCTCTTAGTGAAATGATGGGACCAAACCTCCCCTCTTAGTGAAATGATGGGACCAAACCTCCCCTCTTAGTGAAATGATGGGACCAAACCTCCCCTCTTAGGGAAATGATGGGACCAAACCTCCCCTCTTAGTGAAATGATGGGACCAAACCTCCCCTCTTAGTGAAATGATGTGACCAAACCTCCCCTCTTAGTGAAATGATGGGACCAAACCTCCCCTCTTAGTGAAATGATGTGACCAAACCTCACCTCTTAGTGAAATGATGGGACCAAACCTCCCCTCTTAGTGAAATGATGGGACCAAACCCCCCTCTTAGTGAAATGATGGGACCAAACCTCCCCTCTTAGTGAAATGATGTGACCAAACCTCCCCTCTTAGTGAAATGATGGGACCAAACCTCCCCTCTTAGTGAAATGATGTGACCAAACCTCCCCTCTTAGTGAAATGATGTGACCAAACCTCCCCTCTTAGTGAAATGATGGGACCAAACCTCCCCTCTTAGTGAAATGATGTGACCAAACCTCCCCTCTTAGTGAAATGATGGAACCAAACCTCCCCTCTTAGTGAAATGATGTGACCACACCTCCCCTCTTAGTGAAATGATGTGACCAAACCTCCCCTCTTAGTGAAATGATGGGACCAAACCTCCCCTCTTAGTGAAATGATTGGACCAAACCTCCCCTCTTAGTGAAATGATGGGACCAAACCTTCCATCTTAGTGAAATGATGGGACCAAACCTCCCCTCTTAGTGAAATGATGAGACCAAACCTCCCCTCTTAGGGAAATGATGTGACCAAACCTCCCCTCTTAGTGAAATGATGGGACCAAACCTCCCCTCTTAGTGAAATGATGGGACCAAACCCCCCTCTTAGTGAAATGATGGGACCAAACCTCCCCTCTTAGTGAAATGATGGGACCAAACCTCCCCTCTTAGTGAAATGATGGGACCAAACCTCCCCTCTTAGTGAACTGATGGGACCAAACCTCCTCTCTTAGTGAAATGATGTGACCAAACCTGCCCTCTTAGTGAAATGATGTGACCAAACCTCCCCTCTTAGTGAAATGATGGGACCAAACCTCCCCTCTCAGTGAAATGATGTGACCAAGCCTCCCCTCTTAGTGAAATGATGGGACCAAACCTGCCCTCTTAGTGAAATGATTGGACCAAACCTCCCCTCTTAGTGAAATGATGTGACCAAACCTGCCCTCTTAGTGAAATGATGTGACCAAACCTGCCCTCTTAGTGAAATGATGTGACCAAACCTCCCCACTTTGTGAAATGATGTGACCAAACCTCCCCTCTTAGTGAAATGATGTGACCAAACCTCCCCTCTTAGTGAAATGATGTGACCTAACCTCCCCTCTTAGTGAAATGATGGGACCAAACCTCCCCTCTTAGTGAAATGATGTGACCAAACCTCCCCTCTTAGTGAAATGATGTGACCAAACCTCCCCTCTTAGTGAAATGATGTGACCAAATCTGCCCTCTTAGTGAAATGATGTGACCAAACCTCCCCTCTTAGTGAAATGATGTGACCAAACCTGCCCTCTTAGTGAAATGATGGGACCAAACCTCCCCTCTTAGTGAAATGATGGGACCAAACCTCCCCTCTTAGTGAAATGATGTGACCAAACCTCCCCTCTTAGTGAAATGATGGGACCAAACCTACCCTCTTAGTGAAATGATGTGACCAAACCTCCCCTCTTAGTGAAATGATATAATCAAGGACCTTAATGTTTCTTATCATCAAGAGTATCATCATCATCTGCTTTAGCACAGAAACCCCCATTAAAATCTGTTTTAACACAGAAACCCCCATTAAATGTAAGACATTCGGGACTATTATTATGAAATCTTGACAATTAATTTTATCGAAACATTACACCACAAGATCGATACAACCCTACGAACATTATAGTTCCTCCTTGTAAATACCCTGGATGAAGGTAACACAAGATCGATACAACCCTACGAACATTATAGTTCCTCCTTGTAAATACCTTGGATGAAGGTAACACAAGATCGATACAACCCTATGAACATTATAGTTCCTCCTTGTAAATACCCCGGATGAAGGTAACACAAGATCGATACAACCCTACGAACAGTATAGTTCCTCCTTGTAAATACCCCGGATGAAGGTAACACAAGATCGATACAACCCTACGAACATTATAGTTCCTCCTTGTAAATATCCTGGATGAAGGTAGCACAAGATCGATACAACCCTACGAACATTATAGTTCCTCCTTGTAAATACCCTGGATGAAGGTAACACAAGATCGATACAACCCTACGAACATTATAGTTCCTCCTTGTAAATACCCTGGATGAAGGTAACACAAGATCGATACAACCCTACGAACATTATAGTTCCTCCTTGTAAATACCCTGGATGAAGGTAACACAAGATCGATACAACCCTACGAACATTATAGTTCCTCCTTGTAAATACCCTGGATGAAGGTAACACAAGATCGATACAACCCTACGAACATTATAGTTCCTCCTTGTAAATACCCTGGATGAAGGTAACACAAGATCGATACAACCCTACGAACATTATAGTTCCTCCTTGTAAATACCCTGGATGAAGGTAACACAAGATCGATACAACCCTACGAACATTATAGTTCCTCCTTGTAAATACCCTGGATGAAGGTAACACAAGATCGATACAACCCTACGAACATTATAGTTCCTCCTTGTAAATACCCTGGATGAAGGTAACACAAGATCGATACAACCCTACGAACATTATAGTTCCTCCTTGTAAATACCCTGGATGAAGGTAACACAAGATCGATACAACCCTACGAACATTATAGTTCCTCCTTGTAAATACCCTGGATGAAGGTAACACAAGATCGATACAACCATACGAACATTATAGTTCCTCCTTGTAAATACCCTGGATGAAGGTAACACAAGATCGATACAACCCTACGAACATTATAGTTCCTCCTTGTAAATACCCTGGATGAAGGTAACACAAGATCGATACAACCCTACGAACATTATAGTTCCTCCTTGTAAATACCCTGGATGAAGGTAGCACAAGATCGATACAACCCTACGAACATTATAGTTCCTCCTTGTAAATACCCTGGATGATGGTAACACAAGATCGATACAACCCTACGAACATTATAGTTCCTCCTTGTAAATACCCTGGATGAAGGTAACACAAGATCGATACAACCCTACGAACATTATAGTTCCTCCTTGTAAATACCCTGGATGAAGGTAACACAAGATCGATACAACCCTACGAACATTATAGTTCCTCCTTGTAAATACCCTGGATGAAGGTAACACAAGATCGATGCAACCCTACGAACATTATAGTTCCTCCTAGTAAATACCCTGGATGAAGGTAACACAAGATCGATACAACCCTACGAACATTATAGTTCCTCCTTGTAAATACCCTGGATGAAGGTAACACAAGATCGATACAACCCTACGAACATTATAGTTCCTCCTTGTAAATACCCTGGATGAAGGTAACACAAGATCGATACAACCCTACGAACATTATAGTTCCTCCTTGTAAATACCCTGGATGAAGGTAACACAAGATCGATACAACCCTACGAACATTATAGTTCCTCCTTGTAAATACCCTGGATGAAGGTAACACAAGATCGATACAACCCTACGAACGTTATAGTTCCTCCTTGTAAATACCCTGGATGAAGGTAGCACAAGATCGATACAACCCTACGAACATTATAGTTCCTCCTTGTAAATACCCTGGATGAAGGTAACACAAGATCGATACAACCCTACGAACATTATAGTTCCTCCTTGTAAATACCCCGGATGAAGGTAAATAGTAGAAAATTAACATAGCTTTTTATTTTCAAGTACACATAAACGCCCCAAATGTGCTGATAGAAAATCAGCAAACACGTAGTTGGTGTTTATTTCATAATAATTTCTATCAGTTAGGATTGTTTTGTAACAAACAAGACAAAGAGACATACGATACTCTCAGTAATGGCCTTTTTAAAGGCTTTACATCTTCCATTAAAGCGAAATCAATTAGGACAATCGTATTATGGATGTGATATGTTATTTTATCATGACTCTATTTGACAGAAGATGGGTCCAAATTAGATGAATTAGGAGACTGAGATCAGAAAATAATTAGTTTGATGTAAAACATGTTTACGGCTAATCGAACCTATTTGTCGTCTAATTGTACGATTTTAGATATAACACGATTGTCCGTGTCACACAAACAAATGTCTAACATAAGAATTAAGGGTGACTGTAATGAAATTCAATAACATTGAGTCAAAAGATTAGATTAGTTATTAGTGAAAACAAAGATAACAACTTAAGATGGATGGCGTTACACGGAAACAATCTGCGATGAGAGTTTTAATCACACCCTAACACTCTATCGTATAGTCTTTTAGCGTGTAGTTGTGTTTACTATCAAAACACCATGTTGATGAAATAAAAGCACAATATTCTACGTTGTAAGGATGTCAATTTTCTTTATGCGGATGTCATCGTCTACGTTTAATAGAATGGCTTGACCATACTGGAATGCAAAAAATGCATTTGTCATTTTCAACTCTGTCGCTGACAAAAGATCTAAAACTAATATGATGAGTTGCTATTTAAATGTAGTCATATAAAGCACATTTACAAAATTTAAGAGAATCACGTGACTTCGTTTAAATTACAAGTCTGGTTACGATAGAATTACTTGCTATACCACTGATTGGTCAGTATTAATAGCTTTTGATAAAAAAAATGTTCATATTGTCGCGGGTGTTAATTACATCTACATCTACATGGTACGTGCTGACTGTCATTTTTGACTATTATTGCCCAAGGGGGGGTTGCGCACTAATTTAAATAAATAATTTTGTACAATCCTTCAGAAAAAGTATGAATTACAGAGAAAGTAGGAAAGATAGAAAAAAAACAGTGTATATAGGAAAGTCAGAGGAATAGGTGAAAGATGTGTCAAGTTGCATGTTCATACCTTCAGCAATAAGTCCACTCTGGCTACCGTAGCGGCCATTGGGTATACACCCAACCAGCACAGCACTATCAGCCTCACTATAGATACTACTTACAACTTGACGACCCTAAACTTAGATAGAGGCAGTGGACAGCTCCTGTTTGAAAGATACCAAACAGGGAGCCTCAGCAACTGGTGCTGGCAAGGTATTCCAAATACTGGTGGTCTGTGGGAAGAAACTGTGTTTGTAGTAATCTGTGGATGCTGAGAACTGTTGGTACTTCAAGGAATGGCTAGATCTTGTACAAAAATGTATGTAATAATTCTTTTCTTTTCAGTATAAACATTCTTTCCGTGTATCTATCGGACAATGTAAGTTCTGACTAAATGCAAGTAATTGTCACGAGAATATTGACTTGAAGAAACAATGTTCAGGGTTAAAGCCGAAATTGACTGTTAACTGCATTAAGGAAAGTTTGAAAAATCAAAGGGTATCCAGTAGCCGTAAATCGAAGAATTACAGACGACGCAATTGACCAAAAGAAAAAGAACAAACAATGATCAACAAAACACTACATAGAAAACTAAAGATTGAGCAACACGAACCCCACTACAAACATGGGGTGAACTCATGTGCTCCAGAAGGGTAAACAGTTCCTGCTCCACCAGAGGCACAAGTATTAACTGACTTCATGCCAGCACCACCGTTCTAACAAGCGAGCTGTTGATACTGTTGTTAACTAATCAGAGGTACTAATAACACATCAAGGCTACAAATGCACATTTCTGTACTATCTTGTCGGTCTTTCTCGAACGCACGGGAGAACCAAATTTATATATCAAACATTAAAGTGCAGAAACTGCGCCAAATTGTGTAAACTTGTACTCAAACAGGTTCTATTGGGCGAGTGAGTAAGCGGTTGATGTGTAACAACAACAAGCATTGCATTATCCTAAAATGCTTAGTTGGATTTGTATAGTGCTAATTCACTGAACCAACAGTCCATAGGTAGACATGTATCTCCCCTCGGACACATTATCCTGACTCCGAGTCAACCAGTGTCTGATATTTCTCCTTAATGATGTGTGCTTGCATTCCTAAATACAATTACAACCTTTGATCATTAAAATTATGCTGTATGAAACCATTTGATCTTAGAACCAACCATCTACAAGTAGCAGATTTGTTTTACGCTTGTTAGACACAAGATTGTCCACTGATCGAGACTTTGAATCTTTGGCAGAGATAAGGCTTACTTTGTCAAAAGCCACTCGAAATCTACTAATAAATATACTAGTAAACAGGACGAGATCATTCAAATGTTAGATTTTTTTTATCGACAATATATTAGTGGTTAACTAGCGTTTCAAAAGACGAGAGGTATTCCAATGTGCATTAATTGTGCCCCGCTACTGGCTGATTGCCTCTACACGCTTATGAAGCATACTTCCATCAAGGGATTTTCAAAATTAAAGATAGAAAATAAGCCCAAACGTGTATTCCAGCTTCTGTTATATCTTCAGTCACTGAACAATTCGCGGTTCAGTGATCACCTGCATCTCACCAAACTAAATGAGCTTGAAAAATGGATACTACTGCTACTCAAAAGTCTGCTTCTCACCTTTACCCTAAAATCTATGACAAACGTGGTGACTTCATCTTTTCAATAGTCAACTTCCCATTCATCAATAGTAATATTTTAGCAGCACCAACATTTCACAAATCATGTTATTCTAGGGAGTGTGCACAGCACTGCAATTTTGTGGAAAGAGTTCAGCTGCTGACGCAAAGGCAACTTGAACAGTGCTATGATGATACAATGTTGAAGTCATCGCTACAAAAATTCTACGGTAGTCATCATGAACTGGTTGACCGTTCCGAAATATCCAATTCTCAAATGGTAATGGATTATTTCCCTTTTGCGTAAATGTTTTCTCTCTTCTATCATCGACAAGAATTTTACCGGACTTGACTATGATAAGCATAGCGGTTGTCTCATAAGAAACATGAACTGATTACCTTCGTGAGTATCAGGGTTCACCTCGTTGTTACTAATAGATTTAGTTGTGTGTTGTTTGTTTTTTTTCTCTGTGTCTTGTGCCTGTTTCTAGGAATTGCCCCTTAGGTTTTCTCTAACATTTATCGATATGTACAGAAACGTGAAATTCAAGTTAAATTGTTAAATTACAATTTTTCGAAAGTCTTTTTTAAATAAGTGAATGTACTCAGTCCCACTAAATCGAGGTACCATAATTAAACATCAATCAACAATATCTCCATTATCATAACACAGAAGTTTTTATGAAATAAACTGGTAATTACATAATTGTATAAATAGCATCAATTATCGATTTCGACAGTAATAGATGTTCATTTCAGTACATATTCCCTATGACAAAACAAACTTTGAGGATGTCTTGATCTGATTAGATCAAAGCAAGGTCATTCTGTGTGTTGTCTGATACGGGAGGTCCAAGATATCTCCAAGACATATTAAATTTAAAATATAAAACCACATATTAAATGATTGGCATAAAATAGAAAAAAAAAATACGTGAAAACACTATTTAAATTTAACAACACTTGAAATTTTAATTCAGAAAGTAAATAGTTATTTAAGATTCAAGGCTGATTTACATGGAATTTGTCCATTAATTCATATAGATATAAAAGAGATACGTACTTTGTAATTTAGCGTGAGAAAAAAATAAAACTTTTAAAATATTTTAATCGTCGTCGAAAATAATTTTAACTATTATGTGTTTAAATTAATTATCTAGATTTTACACTGTAATCAGTCATTTCATCAACAGATGACTGACAATAAGTAAACAAGTTTAATAATCTAAATTACAAATCAGAGTCATCAGGTTTCAATAGAAAGACAGTCATCTAATTTGAGTGTTTGTGTTATGT
The DNA here is from genome assembly GCA_963680875.1 of Bathymodiolus brooksi. NCBI lineage: Eukaryota > Metazoa > Mollusca > Bivalvia > Mytilida > Modiolidae > Bathymodiolus > Bathymodiolus brooksi. The sequence goes on from OY804577.1 coordinate 91,257,188, forward strand.
CACTTTCAACAATTCGGGGCCGTTGTGGTCGTGATTGTATGGTAGTTAGATTTACAACTACCTGTGCAATCAGTGCCTATCACCACAAAGGTTGTGAGTTCGAATCCCGTTCATGCGAGGTGTACTCGATACAACATTATGTAATAAAGTTTGTCAGTGACTTGTGACAGGTCGGAAGTTTTCTCCAGGTACTCCGGTTTCCTCCATCAATAAAACTGATCTAATAATCTAACTGAAAAATTGTTGAAAGTGGCGTTGAACACCATAAACCAACCATCAACATTTCGTCCGATATATCGTGGCAATCAGGTTTGCTCATGGAGGAAGCTGGAGTACATCAGCGACCAGTGGCAAATATGTGTTAAACCTTCACAATTAGGATAGTACAATACACCTCGTGAGGACTTTGCTTGTTGGGATTTGGACTATATTTCATTGTTGTGGACTCATTTTCTTTTTTAACCATCATACCACTGTGTCCCTTAGAATGAAAGAATCGTGTTATATTTACGATCAAAGATCTAATTATCTCTCTCAGGCGTTCGAAACCTTAGCCGGAAATTGGATATCCTTTTTAGCCCTTTTGGTTTACGTGCTCCCAAAGACTTTTAAATTATATGATTTTCATATCTTTTAAAATGTTGTAGATCTACTTGTTATTTTCGTATTCAGTCCTATATAACGCAGCCAAACACTCGAGTGACTAACGTTCCAATATTTTTTGAAGCGATTGATTGTTGTTGAACGCAAGAAAGATAGTTTGCTTAGCTATATTATGGCAATGATAAGTTACTCTTTAATGCAATGATGATGGTGTCCGTTTTGAACAAGAACATCACGCTGGGTTTAATCTTTACAGCTCACTGAAACATGAAACAACAGTTATTATACAGAAAGTATGACCGTGGATAATAGTGAGCGTCATATTCCTTGTCCGTTAAATATCTTCTTATGAAGGGTTCGAAGAAGTAAGCGCATTTGTAGTTGCTACGAAAGACAAAATGTTTTAATCCCTATCGAACTACTAATACGGTACCTTTCTAGTGGCATCAAAAGTCGTTGCATGGCCTGTTGGCCCTTTCCTTTATCAATTTTATATATTGTTGAACGTGTTCTCGCCCTATCCATGACCTATTTGACACTGGACGTTAAACAGCCAACAATCAATCATATTATAAGTTTGAATTAATTGATAATTTGGAGTCTTCATATGAAGTAATAACCAGTGGCTCACAAGAGCCTGCATCGCTCACATGGTTATCATCATATTTGACTAGTTTCCACTTAAATTTAATGCAGCTGATTAGCAAAGGACCATTTATGAAAATCAGTTATGCAAGCTCTGAGATGAAGATTTTGGACACTTCTTATTGGATCATTTACATGTAATTATATATATATCAATGGAAGTTATCTAAGATTGTTTTTTGGTCTACAAAAGAAACCCTAACTTTGGAAAAGACCATGTAATATATAATTAGGGTTTCATTATTTAGTTTAAAAATTTTTGAAAAACATTTTTCCAATAGGGTTCTATGTTGACCCATAAAGAACTACAGTGACCACCTTGACTTTTCCCATCGACATAAAAAGACAAATGTTTTAAAGGACCATTTAATGATCTTAAATGAAACACTTTGGTGTTTCACCATTGCAGTTTCTTCTGAGAAGGCATATTTTATACTTTTCAGTAGTGTTTTTGTTCAGCGGGGGCACCTAACCTGGTTTTTCAAATATTGAAAGTAGACAACCAAAGGATGATTCAGCCCAACTTTGGGTCAAATTGGCAATGATTTCAAAGGAGATTTAAAAACAATCCACAATGACAAACAATGAACACCAAGTACATGAATCTTCTAATCCATGAAATTAGTTAATGGTAAAAACTAACAATCTACTTGATTGGCATTGAACGATCGTGGAACTAAATTTGCTTCTAGATATTACTACATATATAAAATTATTATACCGGTAATACAAAGATGTGGACATATAAAAACTAGAACCAGCATATGTTACCTTTTATAATATCACTCAAGTTCTCTCTTGTGTTTGAAATAAATATACGGTCATTGAAAGACATTCTCTTGATATTAGAAAATATTGTGAAAATGGGAAATGCTCATCTCTTAATATTAATCTGATGTTTAAATTAGTAAAGTAAATCAAAGGCTAATCAACAATTAGATATGTATTAAACCAATGTCTTAAAAGTATTTTATACAATTTAATATTCTACTATTGGATCTTAAATGTTGCATATGCTATAGTTTTATTCTGAATAATGATAAACTATAATTCTTTGAAAAAGTTAGTCAGATTGTTAACCTCATATTAATCTGATTCTAACTTACATAATCATTTTATGAACAAGTTGAAAGAGAGACAACTTCAATTTTAGTTCTATCAAGTGTGTAGTTTCTGTATTTATTTAAATTAACTTTGCTTTCAAATGGTTCAGTGATCGCAGAGAAAAATAATTTAATAATATTTTCCCATTTGGTAATATCTTAAACTTGTTCTGTGATGGTGGCCATCTTGGATTTCTGATCCACACACAAAATTGAATCTTTGTAAGTGAGTGAGTGATTGTTGTTTAACACCAATTCAGCAATTTTTCAGCTACATTATGACGAGAACAAGTTAATTTTCAATGAGATGATGATGAGGTCTGCTTTGTTCTGAACCTTCGATCTACCACACTAAGAGGCGAACACGCCAACCAATTACGCCACCGATTCGGTTATTGAATCTGTGTAAGAGACAGTCTAATGTCTGTTGATGTACATGTTGGGTTAGTCAAGTTTGTAGTTTCTGAGACAGATTATTTTATTCATTTTCCCTGTCATAATTGACCATGACACAGAGCATCGATTAAAACTTCTCCAGTCATCTTTGTTACTTGTATTAACACATTATGTTCAAGTGTTTTCAGCTGTCTTTTGCAGTTAAAAAGATTGGTCACAGTTTTAACCCAGTAATATATATATATACCATTTGGATTCAGATAATGAGCATTGGAAAGACCTATATGTACTCTTAATGATATTACTCAAGTCATAATCAACAGAAGTGAAAACAGTGAAACTTGTCAAAACCTGGAGCACGACTGCAACCATGCAGGAATGCATAGATATTCAGATATCAAGTTAATTTTCCAAAAGAGATCAGATATTGGCAATAAATTTGAGGTTTTATTTGAAGCAGGATTCCAGTTTATTCAGAGTTCAGTTTAGACAGGTTTCACTGTACTACCTATTAAGATGCATTCTATAACTAGAGATTTAAATACCAGGTATTTTTTTACAACAAAACATGTACAGTCAAACATGTATTAAGGGCCAGGGTCACCTTTGGGACAAAGAAAAAGTGGCCTTATAAGACAGGTGACCTCAGTTGTCTTTTATATGCAAGGAAAGTGTCCTTCTGCATACATGAGGCACACATTCACATACTGTCTGTTACATCCTTTTGAAGGGATCCTACCCTGCAGCAGAGAAACTTGGTCTAACAGTAACATGATCGTTGCCACTTGTGGAGCAGGAACTGTTTACCCTTCAAGAGCAACTAAGCTCATCCAGTTTCTTAGTGGGTTTTTGTTGCTTAGTTTTCCATGTAGTGTTTTGTAGATCATTGTTTGTCCTTTTGGTTTTTTTCTTTTAGCCATTGTATTGTCTTCCCTTCTTCCATTCCTGGCTTCTGATTACTCCATTGATATCTTCAAACTTATCTTCTGAATGTGAGTTAAATGCTCTCTAGTGAGTGGGTGATTGTTGTTTAATGCCAACTCAGCAATGTTTCAGCTATATTATGGCGAGAACAAGTTAATTTTCAATGAGATGATAATGAGATCCGCTGTGTTCTAGACCAACACGCTTAGTTGGATTTTTATAGTGCTAGCTCACTGAAACAACAGTCCGCGGATAGACATGTCGTCCCACTCGAACACAGTATTCTGATTCTGATCCAACCAGTCTTTGTTCTTACTCCTTAATGCTGCGTGCTTGCTGGAGAAGCAATAAATACCAATATTATAGTCTTTGGTTTGACCTGAACCGACGATCTACCACACTTGAGGCGAGCACGCTAACCATTACACCACTGATGCATTTAAATGTTATCTAACATGATAACATCTGATATAGGATAGTATATGCTAAGATATTATCTTCATCATCAACAAAACTTTGAAAGTCATTCATATCTCATTTATAATAACAAATACTTTTTTATAACTTGATATTATTGCACACAAGGAACATGTCAATGTATATCCAGTTGATTTTATGCATTGTACCAGTCCAAAAAAAGCAATGACAAAGTACATGTAATTAAAAAGAATAAAATCCACACTCTGAATCCAGCACTGTTCTTGATTGCCTACAAAATAAATATAAATAATAAGAAAGGATATTGATGTGAATAAACACGAGACTATCCAACATTACATGTGAATAAACACAAGACTATCCAACATCACATGTAGACACAAATTAAAGTAAATGAACAGCACTTTTATTTCTGTTCTACATTTCAGTCACAGTAGAGTCTTCAACAATGAGCATAACTCATATAGCCTCCTGGGTACTGGTGAATGTTCCCAGGGCTCAAACCCATAGACCTGCTCAGTGTGTCCTACGGTGGCAGATAGGGGGATCCCTCTCAATGGGGATTGTCAAGTTATAATACAGAAAGCCTGACCATAGACCATAGTGGATAATGTGCTAGGGGAGTGCCACACATAGCTAGCATATTAATCAGTACAGTTTAGCAGAATGCGACAAAAATGACCAATACTTAACAAAAGGAAACATGCAGATCTATTACTAGCATGTTGCTTGACCTTTTTCTAATCTAATTAAAACTAAGATGTTAATATGTTGGATCTTTTCCACATTATTTTTATTTAAAGTATAGGTTTGTAATTAGTTCAGGAGAAAGTTCGCTGGATTTGTACTAAAAAATTTGCCAGATCTTTTATATTGTTTAATAGTTTTCTCCAGTCACACTATGGCTAAATCTGGTTGTCAAAATATAGCTGAAATTAGCATACAGAAACTATTCCACCAGTCAAGTCATACACTTTTTTTAGCATCTCTACTACCAAAAACTTCTGCAAATAATCAAATAGACTAAAATTAGAAAAGTTTAGTAATTTCCTTAAAATCTATTTCAATTATTTAAATATCAATAAATAAATTTTAACATCAAATCCACTTTACCTCTCTAATTTCTTCATTTCCTTTAGTTATATTTTCTGTTGTACCAACTGTTGTGTGTTCTATACTTTCTATGTCTGTCTCCTGCAAATAAATAGAAAGTAGAGAGTATGGTGTTTAATGCCACTTCAACAATATTTCAGTTATATTGTGGAGGTCAGTTTTATTAGTGGAGGAAACAAGAGTACCAAGAGAAAACCACTGTACCATTAAATAAGGATGGTTTATAAAGCACAAGAAGTCTTACATTAATTAGCATTACACATATTTATCCTGAAATCGTTCTATTTGAGTATTCAGATTGTGTTACCTTAATAATATTTAGTTATATACACAAAAAGACTGTATTAAGTTTTTATAATGACATCACAATGTTATCAAACCCATAGGCAGATGGTTCTTAAAAAAAACCTCCTCAAAAAGAGAGAAGGACTATTAAAGTCGAGATTTTGGCTGTATTATGACAATCAAAATCAGGATTTCGGTTAAACTACGAATGTGAAAGTCTTGATTTTTACATCCGGTCACAAGACCACATCACTGAACATCTTTCAATCCTTTTCTCACTAATAGCTAAACAGTCCTGTTTAACACATAGGTGCTTTGGTCAAACAGTAAATGACCATTACATAATCAGCGGCCTAACAAATTTTTTCAAGAAAAATTTATACAGAACATAACTGCTATTTACCTGTTCTAATACTTTCTCAGCAAATATTTCCTGTAATTTAGCGATTTCTAATACCTTTCCTTCTATTTGACTGAAAAATATATGTATAAAATGATAATAAAATGATAGGATTAATTATTTTTTCCTCTCTGTTTACTGCAATCATGTGATAGTTGAAATAACATATATCTATAAAAGAAGTGCCTATAACACCAATCAAGATTTTGACTTTTGATTGTTGACCGTGTAGTTCGTACCTGATGAAGTTTATTCCATAAACGTGTTGTGAGCGCTAAATTTGATATCTACATTTTTATTAGTATCTCTGGGTCGATACCTCTGCTGGTGGACTATTAGTCCCCGAGGGTACTGGGTCGATACCTCTGCTGGTGGACTATTAGTCCCCAAGGGTACTGGGTCGATACCTCTGCTGGTGGACTATTAGTCCCTGAGGATACTGGGTCGATACCTCTGCTGGTGGACTATTAGTCCCCGAGGGTACTGGGTCGATACCTCTGCTGGTGGACTATTAGTCCCCGAGGGTACTGGGTCGATACCTCTGCTGGTGGACTATTAGTCCCCAAGGGTACTGGGTCGATACCTCTGCTGGTGGACTATTAGTCCCCGAGGGTACTGGGTCGATACCTCTGCTGGTGGACTATTAGTCCCCAAGGGTACTGGGTTGATACCTCTGCTGGTGGACTATTAGTCCCCAAGGGTATCATCTGCCCAGTAAGCAGTGCTTTAGCACTAACATTGCTTATTAGATATATTTTTTATCGAAATTTACAGTTCTTTAATCATGTAATTATTATTAAAACTAAGGTTCTCCTTCCTCGGTCATAGGTGAATTTAGCCGATTTTGGCTTTGAGCGTACCTGATGATTCCAGAAACGTGTCGTGCACACTAAATTTAATATCTACGTTTTTATTACTTTAAACATATTTCATTGTTAAAAAAACCAAAAGGATAAGACACAAGTTAAACAACTTAGACAGTAGTTGATACAACTTTACATGATAAAGTTTGTCAGTGACTGGCGGCAGGTCGAGTGAAGTATACCCTTATTTTACAGTAATAAAAGTGCTGTTCTTCAACATTTTACTTATATATATTTCAGATTGAGTTTCTGTAATGTTCAATACTACCCATATAATTTCTCATTAAAAGTAAATTAAAACTATAAAAAAAATTAAAATCTTTAGGATAGATATGTTATCTAAATATCTGTAAACATAAATATTAATTACTATTCAGGATAAAAATAGATGGCATTAACTTTTCTTCAATTCTTGGCACACTTAACCAGTTGGTTAAATTTTCGTAACATTTTTAATCACCATCGTGGTTAAATTTCTGCATGAGAATTCCTGTCAAGTTCCTTTTGACAGTCAATGACGATGGAGATTAATTATTTAAAAATATTTTTGACGTTTTTGGTCATAGAAGAAACAGATTCTCCGTCTACTACCAGTCAGTGGATTGCCATATTTCTCCACTCACGATAGTTAAATTTAACTATCTCGAGTGGCGAAATATCGTAATCCACAGGTAACAGAAGGAGAATCTATATATAACAACCCCACTATGATTACTCAAAGGAACTATATAATAAAGTCTGCTATGTAAGTGCTTATTTTCTACATTGCTACCTTATAAAGTTGTTCCACTTGTAAATTAAACAGTATGATATTTACCTGACCTCTGATGCTAAACTATTCAACTCATTAAATAACTCTGCATTTTCTTGTTCAAACTGTAAAAAAAGATGAATTAACTAATTAGCTAAATATCCTAATCAAAGCACAAAAGTGCTGTTGTATTCTTAACTATAAAGTTATTTTTCCAACTGTAGGTGTAGGTGTAGTCTTGTTTGTATTTCAAATGTTGATGTACATTCCTTATCCGATTTACATGAAATTTTCAGCATTAAGAAGAGTTTGAAGATACAAAAGGGGTAATCAGAATCCATATATCGAAGAAGAACAGACAACACAATGGCCAAAAGAACTAGAGGCTCAGTGAGCTGAGGCTGTGTCGGTCACCTTTCATTCTGCTTTCAGGAAACTTAATACAGAACCTTCCATACATGTAGATGTTTCCTACCAATTTTCGGTTCATATGGCTAAGCAGTTTCAAAGGAGAAGATTTTTTAGAAATAGACCAATCAGAAACAAGAATTGCATGTGGTGGCCATGTTTGCTAACCGATCGGGATGAAATGAGCAATCTTCATAGAGGACATTCCATAGATGCTTCCTACCAAGTTTCGGTGGTAGCCATGTTTGCTAACCGATCGGGACGAAATGAGCAATCTTCATAGAGAACATTCCATAGATGCTTCCTACCAAGTTTCGGTTCATTTGGCCAGGCGGTTTCAGAGGAGAAGATTTTTAAAATTCGGCCAATCAGAAACAAGAATTGCCTGTGGCAGTCATGTTTGGTAATGGATCATAACAAAATGTGCACTCTTTAGAGAGGACCTTCCATAGATGATTCCTATCAAGTTTCAGTTCATTTGGCTGAGGGTTTTCAGAGGAGAAGATTAAAATGTGAAAAGTAAACGGATGACAGACGACGGACACCAAGTGATGGCAAAAGCTCATATTGCCTTTGACAAGGTTTGCTAAAAAGAATATTAAAATGTGAATACCTACTTGTAATGTATAGAATAAACAGGTTACACTATATCAGCATTAGTTAATTTCTAAGGGAGATAATGGCAAGAGTTATCTTTCTTTTAACAGTTTAGGCAAGAGATATCTTTCTTTTAACAGAGAAGATTTTTTAGAAATCAACCAATCAGAAACAAGAATTGCCTGTGGCGGCCATGTTTGTTAACCGATCAGGACAAAATTAGCAATTTTTATAGAGGACCTTCCATAGATGCTTCCTACCAAGTTTCGGTTCATTTGACCAAGCGGTTTCAGAGGAGAAGATTAAAAAAAATCGGCCAATCAGAAACAAGAATTGCTTGTGGCGACCATGTTTATTAATGGTTCGGGACAAAATGTGTAATCCTTAGAGAGGACTGCCCATAGATACTTTCTACCAAGTTTCGATTCATTTGGCCAAACGGTTTCAGAGGAGAAGAATTCTAAAAATCAGCCAATCAGAAAATAGAGTCACCTGTGGCAGTCATGTTTGTTAACGAATCGGGACGAAATGAGCAATCTTTACAGAGGACCTTCCATAGATGTTTCCTACCAAGTTTCGGTTTATTTGGCCAAGCGGTTTTAGAGGAGAAGATTTTTTTAAATCGGCCAATCAGAAACAAGAATTGCCTGTGGCAGCCATGTTTGTTAATGGATCGGGACGAAATGAGCAATCTTTATAGAGGTCCTTCCATAGATGCTTCCTACCAAGTTTCAGTTCATTTGGCTCAGGGGTTTCAGAGGAAAAGATTAAAATGTGAAAAGTTAACGGACGACGGACGCCAAGTGATGGCAAAAACTCACATTGCCTTTGGCAAGGTGAGCTAAAAAGTACAAAAGGACAAACAACGATCTACAAAACATACACATAAAACTAAAGATCGAGTAAATGCAGGAATAAATATAGTTTCTTCTTCCTATAATTTTCAGGGCCCAGGTGGCTCAATGAGTTAGGTAGTCGGATTATCTAACAACTCGTACAAGCATATCACCAATACGGCGTGGGTTCGCGCCCGGCTTTGTAATTTACAAAAAAGGGTGCACTTGACTCGCAGCCGCAAGTGATAAAGTTTACCAGTTGCTTGCTCATGGTCGGTGGTTCTCTCCGGGTAATTTGGCTTCTTCCACCACTAAAACTGGTCGCCATGATATAGCTGAAATATTGCTGCAAGTGGCGTTAAACACAATAAATCAAATCAAATCGAATCCTATAATTTTCATATAATCTTATTTCTACTTTTCCTTAAGTCATGATATAAACAAGAAGTATAATTTTTTTTACCAAATCTTACTATATAATCATAGAAAATTGTGACGTCAATAATTTACACTTGTGTCTAAATCATAAATTCTTGTAAATAAAAGTTTGAAAAAACTACATGTAAATATTGAGATAAATTCTAATTAATTCTGCTTTTAAAGGTAACAATTTCAATAAAATCAGATAAGGAATGACTTTAGGAGAATGTTTTGGGAAATATCTTAGTATGGAAATATTTTTGATCTGTGAATGTCCAATTGGCACAATAGGGGGTATCATTTTTATCTTAAATTTGTGAATATTTTATATTTTCACTTACAAAATGTAAATTATAGTGTTATATCTTTGGTTATTGGTATTCATTGTCACTTGTAACAATTTTTTTACCTAGAAAATGAAAGTCATAATGAGTGGGCCTGTACAAGTCATCTCAACAATATAAACAGATTTGATACAATAAAGAAAATTGGAATTAATGGTAACATAAAAGGTGCAGATTTTTAATTACATACCATTTGAGCTTCTTCAGGTGAAAAACTGTGATCCTCAACAGCTGGAGGTGAATGGTCTAGGTCAATATTTGATGGACGAATAGGATTAGCAGCTGAAATATCAACATCATTTTGGTAATCATAGTATACTTAACAATACCCAAATGTTATTTATTGCAATATATTACATATGGTGTGGTTTTCATACAATTTCATTGGCTAAATCAGTCTTGTGATATACAGAATATTTAATGTATTTTTTCCCACTGTGAAGAAACCAGACACCTTGTTTCTATTTTTTAAAAATATTGACGCTATGTTTCTATTTCTAAGTATATTGACCGTCAATATAGAGGCTATGTTACTAAATTTAGATCCGGATATTTTCCGTTCCGGACCGCGTTTACACTCCACTTGTAGTAAACAATTTTCTAGTTTTATTGTGTTCTTAAACAATAAAATAATGATGTGTTATTATTTTATTTTCAATGACACGAGTAATACATTACATATGTAATATGAAAATTAAGGACTTTTTACTCTGTCAATATGCTATATATGGACCTCGTAAAAAGTCCATAATTGATAAATATACAAAGACTGGAACAAAAATATATACATGCATATCTTTTTGTTAACCATCTCAGAGAATCTTGCAACTCACCTAAATGAGTCTTGGACTCACCATTTTCAGTTGGGACTCACCAAAATATTCAGAAATGTCTTCTGGACTCATCAAATTAAATTGCTGCAAGTATTCCTGTCATCTTTCATTGTACAAAACAATAATATTGTATGGACACAAGCTAAGTTTAATTTTGACAATCATCTCCATAGATACCTTCACTTACTATTAACTCTTGTTATCAGAAGACCTTCTGTATTCATTTCTTTAATTTTATCTACTATTTCACTGTCTTTGTGCATTATTACTGTTATAAAGTTTGTGATAAATTGTGGTTTTTTTTGTTGCATAAATGTACTAGCTTCAGTGCAGGTTTTTATTGTATGTTTATTATTATTATAGGCCATAAGGAAATTTAGATTTAAAGGGACTGAGATTCAATTTACCAGTTTAACACTGCCACATATTTATGCCTGTACCAAGCTACATATATGACAAACATTATATCAACCTTTGTTGTTGTCTTTAGAATGTTAATCGAGAATTAACGGTAAACTAGTGGAGTTGTTCATGTTTACTGTGATTGGTTGAATGGTCAACCATCAATGCTTACCTGTTTAATTTGAATGAGATGGATATCCATTGGAACACAACAAAAACAAGCTAAATAGCAAGAGACATGAAAATTAAGTTCCTAACCTGCCCAAGACATAATATGTAATATAAATTAAGTTCCTAACCTGCCCAAGACATAATATGTAATATAAATTAAGTTCCTAACCTGCCCAAGACATAATATGTAATATAAATTAAGTTCCTAACCTGCCCAAGACATAATATGTAATATAAATTAAGTTCCTAACCTGCCAAAGACATAATATGTAATATAAATTAAGTTCCTAACCTGCCCAAGACATAATATGTAATATAAATTAAGTTCCTAACCTGCCAAATACATAATATGTAATATAAATTAAGTTCCTAAACTGCCCAAGACATAATATGTAATATAAATTCTCCATTTAATAGTTAGGGGCTGTTGTGGTCGTGATCATATGGTAGCTGGATTTACTACTACCAATGCAATCAGTGCCTTTCACCACTAAAGTTGTGAGTTCGAATCCTGCTCATGGCGTGTACTCAATACAACATTATATGATACAGTTTGTCAGTGGCAGATCAGTGGTTTTCTCCAGATATTCTAGTTTCCTCCACCAATAAAACTGGCTGCCACAATATAACTGAGATATTGTTGAAAATGGCATTAAACACCATAACCAATCCATTTGTTAGCTGTCCTATAAAGAATCTGATCTTACTTTCAGATGGGTTAGATGTATCAACTAAATCAGCTTTTGTTGATATTTTTCTCTGTTTTGCTTTCCTTTCTGGTGCTAACTTAGAACTGAAGAGAGATTAAAAAATAATAAACTTGTAAATAAAAGTGTTGTTGACATGTTGAGGTTGTCATGTCCATTTCAAACTGTAAATATGAAACATTGTTTTTCTATCAGCCATTTGATATTAAATACAATCCCGTACAAATTTTATTAACCTGTAGATATTCTAACTTTTTATTTTACTTCATATCAACTTGAAAAACATATTGTGAAGTATATTGCAGGGAAACATCTTCCTCTTAAGATGTCAAATCTACATCTTGATTATTCGCAAAGATGACATAAACGTTTTCCTCATCTCAGAATACAGATCTTAAAACACATCCAGATTAGACAGATCAGATTTAATGTCGAACGTTTTATGAATTAATTGAAATCATTATCCTTAAATGATGCCCCCTAAAGTAAACAGGGGCCGTCGTGGTTGTGATTATTAGTTGGATTTACAACTACCTATGCAATCAGTGCCTATCACCACTGATGTTGTGAGTTCGAATCTCAATCAGAGTGAGGTGTACAAAATTATGTGATAAAGTTTGCAAGTGATTTTCTCCGGGTCCTCCGGTTTCCTCCACCAATAAAACTGACTGCCACGATATAACTGAAATATTGTTGAAAGTGGCATTAAATACCATCAAACATAACATAACAAACTTAAACTAAACTGGGAGTAATTTACTACTTCAAAACATCCAAGTTCTTACATCAAAATACTTTTAAATGTGAAGTATAAATTATTTCAAATAAATTAAAAAGATCCCACAAATATTTGATATTAATTAAGATTGTAAACTCACATCCGTTTTTTATCAACAACTCTTTTTACTCGTACAGCTCTCTGTTCACTGTAAATCTTACAAACCACTGAAATATATATCAAAACAAGGTATAAATTGTTTATTAGATTTTCAATCAGTGATGTAACGTTACCTAGAAACACCTAAGTTACCTAAGAACACACATATAAGGGCTGTTCCATTAACATTATGCTCATTGTTGAAGACCTTACTGTGAGTGTGAAATGGAGAACAGCAATAAAAGCACTGTTCGTTTACATTAATTTGTGTCTAAGTGTTATGTTGTATATTCTATTTACATCCATATCCTCAGTACCCAGTGATGGTGCTTTGGAAATTAGGTGGCCAACCATAGTTGAAATTTTACCATTTCTTCTGCATGTATATTCAATAAAAATGCTTACAGACACCCACCCATGGAAGTGATTTGGAAGTGTCATTTCTGGGTGCCATGTATGTTTAATGCAACATCACTCAGTGTTTTCTGCATCATATTTTATTTGTTGAAAAAGATCATACTTTTATCACAAATTCACTATATCCTGGTTGTCAGTATTATTGAAGAAGGAAATCAGAGTTAATGGGGGAAAAACATCTTTTTTCTTAAAGAGTAGTGTGCTTAACCTGCATAATTAAGGGGGACAACTTGGACCTCCCACAAGCAAATGACAAATTTTATCACATAATGTTGTATTGAGTACACCTCATCATAAGTGGGATTCAAACTCACAACTTTAGTAGTGATAGGCACTGATTGCATATATATAGTTGTAAATCCAACCATGACCACAACTTCCCTCGAGACTACAACTTTTAACATACATCTAAAGTTATAAAGTGTGTCATATTTATTTCATCATATGTACCTTTAAGATAATCTTCAATAATTTTAATAACATGGTCTCTGTGTTCTTTGACTTGTGGATGTACAATATGATGGTGGGCTAAAATAAAAAATAACAAATTAATTACCGTAACAATAAAATGACATAATTGTTCTAAGTTGTGAAAAATAATTTTCCAGATCCTTGATATAAGCAAAAACAGAAAAAAACATACATTTGTATTCTGAAATAGAACATTTCATTATTTTGCATGAATATCTAATTGGGTCGGATTCTACAAAATCTTTAAAAGGGCAAATTTCTGGATATATTCTTTAAATCATATCAACTTCTACATAAAACAGCAATTAAAAGTTTCTAATGAAATGGTTTAATTTCCTTATTGATTTCTACAGTCAAACCTACCATAAACTGCACCTCTAAATAACAAATCACTTTCTATAAAGGGAAGTCTCACTTTCCCCATTCATGAATAGTGCATATAATTTTAAAAGACAACCGCTGACAAAGGGCACAATTTCTGGTTCCCTTGAGTGTCCTTTATATAGAGGTTTGAATATATATTATAATTTTGTATTACATGTACTAATAAATTTTGCTTGAACTGCTTATTGCCTTTACATTCTGTTGTTTGATTTCTGATGACCAAAAGCTAATCTCATTAAATAGTGATTATTGCTGTCAAGTATGTAAAACAGTGATTGTCATATAACTCACAGCAAGCAATTTATTTTTGTGTAATTTCATGACAAAAATATATTACTTGTTGATTTTATGATGCTAAAGCCTGCTTCGTACTAGTCCAACAAGTTATTCACCTTTTTTACTTTCTCAAATCAAATCAAGTCGAATATGTGGCATACATTGACCCTGCTATTGACCTGTCCATGTTTATTTTGTCATTCATATTTGTGATAGTATGTGGTCTTTTTTAAGTGGAAGCAGTTTTTTTTATAATTTGAAATACATATATGTATTGCCATTGGAGATCCAATTATCAAGAGGGGAGGGTTGAGATCCCATTAACTAAGCCACATATTTATGCCTGTGTCAAGCCACATATTTATGCCTGTCTCAAGCCACATATTTATGTCTGTCTCAAGCCACATATTTATGTCTGTCTCAAGCCACATATTTATGTCTGTCTCAAGCCACATATTTATGCCTGTCTCAAGCCACATATTTATGCCTGTCTCAAGCCACATATTTATGTCTGTCTCAAGCCACATATTTATGCCTGTCTCAAGCCACATCTTTATGCCTGTCTCAAGCCACATATTTATGTCTGTCTCAAGCCACATATTTATGTCTGTCTCAAGCCACATATGTATGCCTGTCTCAAGCCACATCTTTATGCCTGTCTCAAGCCACATATTTATGCCTGTATCAAGCCACATATTTATGTCTGTCTCAAGCCACATATTTATGCCTGTCTCAAGCCACATATTTATGCCTGTCTCAAGCCACATATTTATGCCTGTCTCAAGCCACATATTTATGCCTGTCTCAAGCCACATATTTATGCCTGTCTCAAGTCACATATTTATGCCTGTCTCAAGCCACATATTTATGCCTGTCTCAAGCCACATATTTATGCCTGTCTCAAGCCACATATTTATGCCTGTCTCAAGCCAGGACCAAGATTTCCCACATCATATGTTGTGGTCTTGTTTTCGATTTTCATTGAGTTGAGGTAAGAGGTGGTTATATGTTTTGTTGATATTGGTGGCACTATTGACCATCACTGTTTAAACTTTCTTTTGTTTTGTTGATATTGGTGGCACTATTGACCATCACTGTTTAAACTTTCTTTTGTTTTGTTGATATTGGTGGCACTATTGACCATCACTGTTTAAACTTTCTTTTGTTTTGTTGATATTGGTGGCACTATTGACCATCACTGTTTAAACTTTCTTTTGGTTTGTTGATATTGGTGGCACTGTTGACCATCATTGTTTAAACTTTCTTTTCATAACATGTAGTAATAATAATAACATAGTGCCAATCTAACTTCTCAGTTTCAGTTTCCGGACATTTATGTCCAGATTTAAGCTATGACCGACAGCTTTGGACAGTTTACTGATCTTTAATATATATAATTCTATATACCATCATTCTTAAATATAACGATGGTTTGTTGACATTTCTTGATGACAGTCTGAGCTTCTGTGTCTATATGATCTCTCTCTGTATCTGTTAGTGATGATACATCTGATGACAAAAAACTACAAATATACACCATATATTACACATTTATAAATTAATTTGCAGTACTAATATCAGTACATTTTAGGAACATTAACCCGTTCTTGAAATAAAAAAAAACATTGGTAACAATCTCCCCCTCCCACTTTTCTCACACACACAACATGATTATTTCATGTTACATCTCCATGGTTTATTCACGTAGTAAGATATGCTTATTTCACTCATACAATATGTAAGTACAATGTAGAAAACAAAGTACTGATATCTTTTATTTTCCTTAATTTCTATGTAAATTTCTGACATTCAAAATGACACTAGAAAATTGTGTGAAAATTTGATGGCAATTAAGTTTTAGAATCAAAATATTACTATTTTGAATAATTAGATATCATTTATAAATCAGTCCAGAAAAAAAATGTAAAAAGTAGTACATAATTATGGACATGACTTTTTACCAATACACCCAAATACACCATAAAATTGTATTTATTGTAATAGTTAAAGGTTCTATATGAATTATTTTTCATAAAAAAATTCAAATTTCATAACTTTGTCACAAGAGTAATCAAAATGATCAATTTTATAACTTATAAACATCGATACAACATGGCCGCTTCCAACAAATACAAATGTACCCAAACACACTCAAAATTCATATGGTATGTGTTACTTACATACAACAAATATATTTCTTCCAACACTCTTTCAGTTATTTTATTTATTTATCTTATTCCTTTTCTTCCTTTTTAATATGAATAAACAATATATATGAAAACGGGAAATGATCAGTATGCTCCTTTTTTTTCGGTGATTAGACATACATTTGTACCACTTGCTCACATAGCAATCGCCTTAAATCAACTGCATAAGTTTTAAAAAGACTAGAATTGTTTTCAGTATCAGAATTTCTGTAAAAATATAAAAATAATTTATATATATCAGATTTTTGAAAGACGAAATTTTAATGTATATTTAGGTATATTCGTGATTGTAAGCAACCCGACCAAGATCCGTAAAAACCTGACTATTTTGTTGAAATTCATGAAAAAATAACGTGTAAATACAGTGTAAATCATTAATTATTCATAAAACATCTCAAAATAATATAATTTGAAGCTGTATTTGGGTATATTTGGGTGTATTTGGGTAGAAAGTCACGCTGCATAATTATAGTATATATACATTATACATTGACATTTTTTCAATATAAAATTGATGAACGATCCATCAACATTACCTGCCTGCATTCACATAATCTTTTCTGTGCTTTAATAGAAAATCTTTCAACTGTGTAATGTTTGAAATCTGAAATTAACAATTTACAGAATGTCAGTATCATATACCATATATACCTTACAAGCTCAATGAGGCATTGGAAAGAATTTTTATTTAAGACCAAAGTAATATGCAATTTTATGTAAAAAAAAATTGTTACATATTTTACAGGCCCCAATTTTTTTTTACAGGCCTGTTGTAAACCATGAAGACTATATATCAATCAAAAGAAATTATATACAAAATGTATACAGTGGTTTGACTGTATACTTATTAGCATTTAAAAATTATCACTAACAGATTTTGATGTCATATTTATTTAGTGATATTTAAATATAACAGACAGCAAAAAATGGATATTATCAAAATTCAGAGTGGCTATTTGTCGGGACGTTGCAAATGCTGTTTGACATCATCAGGTGTATTCCAGAACTATAATTGTTTCTGCGGGCAAAAGGGGAAGCAAAAGCTTTGACTTTCTATCAGATTTGCTGCGTCTCCTAAATGATGTTAAAGAATCATGCCGATGATTACGTCAAACAGTATTTGTAACACAATGACCAGACTTGAATCTCTCACAATTCACAGATTTGGACTTCGGTTTCAAAAAGATAACTTGGGGTGTCATTTTTCTAAAAGGAGAAGATGGTTTTTCAATTGATATGTACTTATACCGGATGCAAAAACATGGATGCTTACGATTATATGAGTGTCCTAAATAGATGGTCGAATATGGTAAGTATTGAGGACTACTTTGACTTTGTACTAGTAAAAGCATTGTAATATCACGATACAGATCATAAAACAATGTAAAAAAATGACAGAATGGTGTGATGGGGTTAGGGTTATGGTGTTTAATGCCACTTTCAACAATATTTCAGGTATATCATGGTGGTCAGTTTTATTGGTGGAGGAAACCGGAGAACCTGGAGAAAACCACCAATCTGTCACAAGTCACTGACAAACTTTATCACATAATTTTGTATCAAGTAGAATATTGTGAAGAATTACACATGTATGACACAAGATTTAAATCTGAAGCAAACTTGTTGAGAAGTCTAAAAAAAATTATACTGAACTGTTCTTTTTTTATTATTATTATTTATAAATTTACCAATCCCTTTGCAGTTGTTTCAAAATCACTTTTCTGTTTTGAAGTTGGAAATATGTTTGTGAATTCTTTCTTTTCTGATTCTTTGAATCTTTTGTTTCTGCTTTTCAAAGTTTTAACTGTTGCCTTAAATAGATTTGTAACATCTGACATAATGTAGAAATATTGGTGTGGGTAGAACCACAGATCTAAGCCTGAATCTAAGATAAATAGAGACGACGTGGAACCAGCAACTAAAAGGTCGTTTGTGGTATTTAGACAAAAGTTATATCAACAACGTACCAAAATAAAATCTTTTGAAGTGCTACATTTTTTCACAATATAATCTTCAAAATCATTTTTTAATCAATGTGAAATCTATTTGTGATATCAGTCTTCAATAACATTAATAAATCATTTATCAATAAATCATATTTATTATATTTTAGATAAATTATTGTTGGTATTTAGATATTTGTATACTATATCCTGGTCATCTTTACGCTTTAAATTTATATAATTATTAGTCTCTAATTCAAGGATAGAAAGGACACCGACCCTAATATTTTGGGAGAAAACTGAGGAGACTTAGTTTTAGTTTTATGAAAACATGGTCAAATTTGTACAAATGAAATGAGCTACTGGAACTTTCATCTTTATTTAATTGCTCTTTATCGGATTGTTTTAAGCATTGACGTCCAGGAATGTTATGACGACTCGTGTAACGAAGTTTATAGCCCACACTCGCCGAATGTTTTATGTAAAAATCTGTAAGTCTAAGTCTATATTATGACTTAATCTCATAAACTCGTGATATGAAGCTCTGTATAATGCCCTCTCCGACGTGTAACCAGATCGGTTAGCCGTTGAATTGGACATTCTTCTTCTTCTTTACTTTTTTTTAGTTGTATAAGCAGAATCACTAATCTTGTTGACAACAGGTCAACGCCCCCACTTTTTACCAAAACGCCCCTACTTTTCACCAAAATAAAAATAAATCATTATCAAAAAAAATATTTTTTTGTGATTCAAATGTTTATAAATGTCTTCCCGCGATTCGTTTTTTTCTTCGAATATTTTGTTTTTGTTTTATTATATTTTTATTAATCTATTTATTAAAATTATTGTGAAAAACAAATGTACAAAGCCAACAAAAGAATTTTGAGAAGTTTAAGCTTTGATAACAATGGCTTGATGTGGCCGTATGGCTTAATATTTAGTGAATACTGCAATTTTTTTATATTTTGTTACTTAAATTTTAAAATTAGGTCCTGTAAATTAGAATTCTTATATTTTTGGTTAACTTTATTTTTGAATTTGAAGTTGTTTAAATTTTACTAAATATTTATGGGTTGAAAAGTACACCTTTGGACCTCTTGTGTGTTATTTTGCATCCTATGTAACAATGCAATACTACTTTAGACTTTAATAAGCATGTAACTAAAAGTCCCGTTGATTATAAATGCATCGACATTTCGTACCCCCTTGTACACAAATGTGTCTAATTTCTATTCACGATTTCACGTAGTCATTTCTGGTCTCTAGGAAGTTGGTATCTGTGAGAAAATTGTTATTTCATGTAGAATAAAGGAAAAGTAATCAATGGAGTAAACTAGTTGGTCGGCAGCAATTGTCACGGTTCTGTGAGAATGAGTGTATATTTTATTGTCACCAAAAACAAAAAAATATAAAGACAAATGGATAAGACACAATTACCGGAGCGTATATATATACAAGTTCGTTGTCGTCTGATGTAAAATAAACATGTACAAACCGTATATACAATATATATATTTACTGGACAAATCTTGAATTACAATATATCACACATGATATCATCGTTTGAGTAGAAAGACAAAAATTATACGTGCCGTTTTGGCAATAAAAAAGTGGGGGCGTTTTGGTATAATAATTTTTAATCTGAAAAAATAGTGGGGGCGTTTTGGTAAAAAGTGGAGGCATTTTGACATGTATTCGATTGTATCATATATAAGAACACATACTACAATTTTTTTATATTTGCTGTGGTCGTTAAGTGATTTTAAGATATACTGATCACCTGGTATCGGGTCTGTTCGCCTTAAAAGTGGGTCCGTTCGCCCCAATAATTAAAAATTATTTTAATGAACATAATGCAGACTTTATTTTAAAATAAAGAAAAATTATGAGTTTTTAGAAATTAAATAAGTTCTTTTCAAGCAATTATTATATATATTGTTTGAAATACTTACGGTTATTGAAATTAATGATTGTTGATTTCATCATTACCACTATTGATTGGGGATTATTGTATATCTTTGATCTCTTTATTTTCATTAATTGGTGTCTTTGATTCTATTACAGAATTATGCACTTTCTATGTAACCTTGGTATGAGTAAAACAACGTTGACACAAACTGCAAACATAAAATAATTATATACCTCACAACTTGTGTTCTTTGATCTCATGTGTGTTTTGACAAATTTCAATTCACTCATCTTTACCTGCTTTACTTATTCCAAAGGACTGAAATATTTAACTTTGCTCATTATCGAAACACTTTAGCATGCCCCATATTTAAAATTTCTCAATTTGTTATCTATAAACCGTCAAATATCATTTATACTTCATTTATATTTAATATTCTACATATATATAATTATCAGAGCGAACAGACCCACTATTAGGGCAAACAGACCCAGGGTGAACGTGTATTAGGGCGAACAGTTAATAGGACGAATGGACCCGGAACCATATCACCTTCCCATGAGCGGTATTCAATCTCACAACCTTAGAAATTATTTCACTAAAATTTACAAATCTTAGAAACTTGCTTATTGACATAAAATAGAATATGTAATAACTTTTTGTCTTTTATTCAAGAATATTGAGATTTTTTAACTGGTAATTGTCATCAGAATGGATTGTAAACATTAACTTGGAATAAAACAAAATATCAGTTTCCATATATTTAACAATAACACCCAACATAAAATGGATTAGATCTGGCAATAAATAAATGATAGATTAGTCCAAATATGTGAATTGATTGAGTGTCGGAATGATTCCAGGATAAAATTACAAGATGTTTGTCATTATGAAAACAAAAACAAAGAATAAAGTTACACATTTTTTATTTTCAACACTTGGAATCAGAATCAACCACAAGGTTTAAGAATCGATCATCACATTGGACGCTGACGTTAGACTGAGTAGTTGATATTTCTGATGATTGGTGCACCAATATTAACAGTGTACATATTTTGGTTATAGAAATTACTAGTACATATAATATGGTTCATTCTTAGGAGTTTGTTTATTACAACAAGCTAATTATCTTTTATATTTCAGACCAATTGAGTTTTTGAACTGTAGTGATCCTCTGGATTTAAATGGAAATACAACTCGACGTCAAGAGTTGGGATATGGATGTACACAGGTACCTTTAGATGTTTATTGTAAACTTTCTTGGTTAGAGGGTTAGTAACTTAGGCTAGTGGTGTTTAACACCCCTTTCAACAATATTTCAGTTATATCAAGGCAGTCAGTTTTATTGGTGGAGGAAACCGGAAGTGCCAGAGGAAACTAATGACCTGCCACTAGTCACTGACAAACTTTTATCTCATAATGTTGTATCGAGTACACCTTGACATGAGCATCATTCAATCTCACAACCTTAGTAGTGATAGGTTCAGGTTGTAAACTTTCTAGTCCAACATATCCGATATCTAATAAATTATTTATCAATAAGGAATAAAAAGATTCATAAGTTCAACCATCATGCATGTCATGATGAAACATAACATTAATCTAAGTGGAGATTTTATCAAATGGAATTAAGATGCTATTTGGATTGCATTTCATGAAGGTAGCTCAAGACAACACATATCCCATAGCAATAACTTTTCTGTCATGGAAGAAGCTCAAAGCAAGTTTGGGACTACCATTGACCTGCAGTTAAAGGGTAGTATTCTAACTGACAAACACTATATTTATTATCAGAAAGATGAATTAAAAACAAATTGTGGTAAAAATATTTAACACAAGTGAAGCTTTAAAGAATAATTTTCATTTTTCTGTTTTAACAGAGAGTTTGGATATAGTTTTTCACTGATTATTGTGTTTGCTGACCTAATCTTGTGATGCATCTGACATGTATGATTGGCATATACATAACATGTTCTTGACTGCTTTATAAAATGGAACATAAATTGATATTTAGTATTGTTTTGGTCAAAAGTTAGTGTGCTTCCCAAATGTACACACTCTCTAACCATGCTACAAGCATCTGCTTTAAACTTCTTTACTCTTTATACCCCCCACAACAAAGTTGTAGGGGGGTATACTGGTTTCACCATGTCCGTCTGTCTGTAGACAAATCCTATGTCGTACGATAACTTGAGTTGTGTTTCTTAGAATCTTTTAAAATTTTATCAGCTGTTTACTGGTGGAGAGAGGAGGATCCCTTTCTTTTTTAACGATTTTCACTTTTGCCGTTCCAGAGTTATTGGACTTGATATGACGGAAAATAGGATTTTTACCCTATGTCGTATGATAACTTGAGTAGTGTTTCTCGGAATGTTTTGAAATTTTATCAGCAGCTTACCGGTGAAGAGAGGAGGGTGGCTTTCATTTTTGGTCGGAACAATCAGTAATGTTTTGGTTATGGAAATAGGTTGGACAGATGTGGGGATTGGGGGGTATATCTTAGTGAGCAGTGCTCACAGTAATACTAGTTTATTTTGTCCTACCTAGATGGGATCCATAATAATCAATATCAATAATTGATAAGTTTGTTTTATTTTCAGTATGGTGGGAAGAGATATGAGGATGTACAGCTGACAAAGGTTATTTGTTCTGTTTTAGAGGGTATTGAATGTTTTGGTGATAGATCATTCCTAAAAGATGGATTCCCATGTATTAAGTTAGTTTCATTTTATTTTCATAACATTTTTATGTTTTTATTTTACGACATTTAAATATAAATTACAGTTAATTTTTTTAGACCAGATCACAGAAACAACAATTTCCCTGTTGTATTTCCCGATTTTAAAAGTCGGAGCCAAAATCTATTGTTTAATATTCATATCACACTCACAATACCGGACAATTCTGACCGTCACGATATAACTGAAATATTGTTGAATGTGACATTAAACACCATAAACCACAATTCTGGATGGTTTTCATATCCCTAGTCATATTAATGTACTTATTTTAACCAATAATATCGGCCACAAATATATGAAATATAAAATCTGTTAATGCATTTTAAAAACATCATCTTAATTTTAAGTGAATTGAAATGTACCATATAAATTGATTATGTGCATGGCCTAATATACAGAGCAAACTAACTCTTATCACTTTGAGATACATTGAAGATTTGTAAATTGTAGTTTTTATTCTTACATATTATCCTGATTCTGAGCCAACCAGTGTTTGCTCTTGCTCCTGAAAGTTGTGTGCGTAGCTTAGCGGCAAATACCAATTTTATAGTCTTTGTTTTGACCAGACTGGGGCTCAAACCCACGATCTACCGCACTCAAGGCAACCACACTAACTATTACACCACTGATGCAGTTGATTTAAACACGAGATATGTGATAACAGTCTAATTAAAATTAGAAGTTTCTTTGATCTTTTATTTTTGGCAATACACTAACTTCTGGCAACATCCATTATGAGGTCATGTCAGTTAGGTAACTTTTCGTTAATGTTTAAGTTGAACATAATCAAAACATAAATATTTAAAAATTATTAATGATTATTTTATCTTTTTCAGATATTCAGGTCATTACTTCCTTACTACTCTGATATATTCTGTACTTCTTGGTTTTCTGGGAATGGACAGGTTTTGTTTAGGAAAAACAGGTAGATATTGTACATCATTAAAAAAAAAAGGGGGTCTAGGACAAAAGCCCCCCAATAATGAATAGTTTAAGTTATTTATATATTGGTATCTTTTCACACATTTTGGACTTGTACTACTATTTATGGGTTAACATTATTTTTGAAAACCATATTTCTTAATAAGATATTTTTGGAACTTGAAGATATCACAAACAATTGAAATAGTTGTTTAAGAATTATGATAACCCTCACCAAAGAAAGTAAAAATAAAGTGGTTTTATCTTTAAAAAAAATCATTATAGCATATCAAACAGGATGAGAAAATAACTCACTCGTTGCTTTTTATAAGTTCAAAGGTTATAAATGTAATTATCAATTGTTTATCAATAAAAACAATTCCTGATTAACTTTACCTAATTAATTTCAATTCTAAACAAATAAACTGGGTTTTTTTAATTTACAATTTATGAATGAACATAAAATTTACACTTTATAAATATCTTTAATATCACCATCAATATAAATAAATGTAATAAGATTGTATGATTATTTCATTATGGGGGGCTTTTTGTCAGGGGGCTTATGTCCGGTTCCAAAAAAAAAGTATATTATTACCTCCCTTGTTTATTAAGTCTCCCAAACAACGTTTGGAGACTTATAGTTTTTGCTCCGTTTCTTATTATTATTATTCTTCTTCTTCTTCTTCTTGTTATTCTCCTTTCTTTCCGTGCACCATGAACTTGTCCACGGCAGATCTCAGGAACTACAGGACAGAATTTCATGAAACTTGACGGAGTTATAGATATGTTTCTAGTTGATCCTAAAGTTTTCAGATTTGTGGTAAAGGGGGTCAAAGCCATATTTTTGGGGGTTCAAAGGGGGTGGGGGTTACTATAGAATCCTATGGGAAACTTGAAATTTCGTACATTAATGTTGATAACTTCTAACTGGATAATGATAGAGACATAAATTTTGACATAGTGATATGTCACCATTAGAGGAGCAATTCTGCGTTTTCAAAATTTTCAAGATGTCTGCCATTTTCAAAATGGCTGCCAAAACACGGCATAAAAATGGGGGGTAAAAATTCAACATTGTCCGATATCATAAAAATTTGATATGTGGGTAGATAGTGTCAGTGGCCGGTTTGGGAGACTTCATAATCGTTAGATTATAATCATATCTTGTTATTGGTACTTTAAATGTATGTACCATTTTTAGCTCACCTGACCCAAAGGGTCATGTGAGCTATTGCCATCACTTGGCGTCCGTCGTCGTACGTCGTAAACTTTTTCAAAAATCTTCTCCTCTGAAAGTACAAGACCAATGGAAACCAAACTTGGTCTGAATCATCACTAGGTTGTCTAGTTTCAAAATTGTGTCCGGTGATGCCGTGCACCAACCAACATGGCCACTGTTACTAAAAATAGAACATATGGTAAAATTGCAGGTTTTGGGTAATAATTCAAAAACCGTTAATAATATCAAAAATCTGACATTGGGGTAAAAATGATCAGCACATCAAGATCTACCTACCCTGCAATTTTGAAGTAAATCTGATTGCCCATCTTGGAGTTATTGCCCTTTTTTCATCAAATTTGTAAAATTTTAATACTTTTCGTCTTATATTTCAAAAACTATAAGAGATAAAGGTTAACTTTAAATTGCAAAAATGTGCGGCATATTATGATCTACCCACCCTGCAATTTTGAAGTAAATCCCATTACCCATTTTGGAGTTATTTCCCTATTTTCATCAAATTTTCAAAATTTTAATACTTTTCGTCCTTTATTTCAAAAACTATAAGAGACAGATGGTAAGTTGAAACTGCAAACATGTTCAGCATGTCAAGATCTACATACCCTGCAATTTTGAAGTAAATTTGATTTCCCATCTTGGAGTTATTGCCCTTTTTTCATCAATTTTTTTTTTAATTTTAATACTTTTCGTCTTATATTTCAAAAACAATTTAGAAATAGATGTTAAGTTTAAATTGCAAAAATGTGCAGCATGTCAAGATCTACCTACCCTGCAATTTTGAAGTAAATCCCATTACCCATTTTGACCGATTATGCAAATTAGAAAAAAGGGGGGATGAAATTTAAAAAAAATCTTCTCCTCTGAAACTACTGAGCCAATCTCAACCAAACTTTGCTGAAATGATCCTTAGATGGTCCCCTTTCAAAATGGTGTCCGTCAGCGCCGTCCTGTATCCAAGATGGCCGCCATTACTAAAAATAGAAATTTATTCAAATGGCCAAAACTGCTCTATTTTAAGCCAGAAAGTGCCCAAATTTGAACTGTATAAGCATAATGATGAGCTTTTTAACATATATTACTGGATTTTTTATGAACTTTGAACTTTTGCCTATTTTGACCGATTATGCAAATTAGAAAAAAGGGGGGATGAAATTAAGAAAAAATCTTCTCCTCTGAAACTATTGAGCCAATCTCAACCAAACTTTGCTGAAATGATTCTTGGGTGGTCCTCTTCCAAAATTGTGTCCCGCATTTCAGAACACTGACCAAGATGGCCGCCACAGCCGAACTTAATTTAACATAGGACCCTATGGGAAATTCCCATAAACATCTTCTTGTCTGAAACCATTTGCTCAATAAGAACAAAATTTTGATGAAATAATCATTGGATGGTTCTCTTCCAAAAATGTGTCCGGCGGTTCGGCCCTTCGATCAATTTTTTTTTTTAATTTTAATACTTTTCGTGTTATATTTCAAAAACTATAAAAGATAGATGTTAAGTTTAAATTGCAAAAATGTGCACCATGTCGATATCTACCTACCCTGCAATTTTGAAGTAAATATGATTACCCATCTTGGAGTTCTTGCCCTTTTTTTCATCAAATTAAAAAAAAAATTAATACTTTTCGTCTTATATTTCAAAAACTATAAGAGATAAAGGTTAAGTTTAAATTGCAAAAATTTGCAGCATGTCAAGATCTTCCTACCCTGCAATTTTGAAGTAAATCCCATTACCCATTTTGGAGTTATTGCCCTTTTTTCATCAAAATGTTCTCAATTTTAATACTATCATCTTATATCTCAAAAACTATTAGAGATAGAGGGAAAGTTTAAACTGCAAAAATGTTCAGCATGTCAAGATCTACAAAAAATTTCCCACAGTTAAAAATGTGTGACAACTGTGTGAAGAGTTATTCCTCTTGAAATGCATTTTTTGTTGACTCACTGCTTTTGGTTACTCAAATAATCAAAGGGAAGCAACTCTATTACAAAATGTGAAGTAGGAAAAGCTACATTTTGAGAATCATTGACATATATGTTTTTTTTACAGCATTTTTGATAACTTACATTAAAGGGGGAACCCCTGCCCAAATTTTTTTGTAGAAGGGGTCTGCAATGACGAAGGCTACATTTGTTAATTTTTTTCACCGAAGTTATCAAGTTTTATTGACTGATGTTGTTATTATACCCAGGTGAGCCATACAGGCTCCTGGGAGCCTCTAATTTTTTTTTTTATGGTGCAATATTTATATTTTGAATTAGTGTACTGCTGGTCATGACAACAAACAATTGTGTATGTAAGTGACTGAATAAATAATAACACATAGTCTTTAGTTTAATTGCTATTACAGGAAACTAATTTTTAATATGTTAAATAAAATAAAGTCATACATATCTTGTTAATAGTGTTGTCTATTTCTTTTCCAGGTACTGCAGTGGGGAAACTATTGACATTAGGTGGACTAGGTGTATGGTGGATTGTTGATGTTGTTTTATTAATAAATGGAATACTTCTCCCTGATGATGGTAGTAACTGGGTACCTTACTACTAATTATCAGTAATTTAACTTTATTCTTTTGATCTCACTGAGTGATATAGTCAGTGTCAACGGGCTGGCTCTGATACTGGAAAATATCGGTCAGTGTGACGTCACATGACGTTTAATGTCGAATAATTTAATTTGATTTGAATACTGGAATCTGATTGGTGAACCCGCCTGGAGAAAATTTTGGTTATACTTGATAACCTGGATTGGTATTGTGACGTCACCAACATGTTCATTCGCCAACGACAAATTCAAATAGTCACATGAAATAATCGTAATTAAAATCGAGGAATCATTTAATTTTGTTGTAAAAATTAAATTATAAAGGATATTTGAAATTTTTGAACAGGTGTATAACCTGGTTTGGAACAGTTTACGCTTTTCATAA
Organism: Bathymodiolus brooksi; assembly: GCA_963680875.1. Classification (NCBI taxonomy): domain Eukaryota; kingdom Metazoa; phylum Mollusca; class Bivalvia; order Mytilida; family Modiolidae; genus Bathymodiolus; species Bathymodiolus brooksi. The sequence goes on from OY804577.1 coordinate 91,285,750, forward strand.
ACTGCTTCACGGTATATTAAGCGTAAACTGCCACAAACCAGGTTATATCGTATAATCTGTTCACAAATTTCAAATATTCCTTAATAAAACCAATAACGTCAGTTTTGAAGTCATATTGGACTCACTGCGATACTAGCGATAATGTCTGTCTGGACCCTCAAAGCTTCGCTTCAGTTGACAATTATTCTTTGGAGTTACAACATACTCCATCACACTGTCAAATATATGTTATTTATATATAATATGAAATCTTGAGCAATAACTTAATGTACATCTTTAGTCAGTGTTTTACACAGAGTTGTCTGTCCTTACACTCCATCATAAACTTCTGTCAATGTCTCGTAAGAATGATGCAATATGGAATGTCTTACAAATATTCAATCTGGCACTGCAACAAAATAGTCTGAAAATTATTTAAATCTAAGTGAATGAGTGATTGTTGTTTCGTTGGTTAAGAATTTTTGTTGTAGAAGATTAAAACGATGGACACTAAGTGATACTAAAATATCACTTGGCCTAAAGTTGATATGAGTGATTGCTGTGTAACACCAATTCAGCAATTTTTCAGCTCTATCATGGCGAGAACAAATTAATTTTCAATGAGATGATGATGAGGTCTGTCTTGTACTAGACCAACACGCTTTGTTGGATTTATAGTGCCAGCTCACTGAAACAGCAGTCCGTGGATAGACATGTCGCCACACCATTCTGATTCCGAGCGAACCAATCTGCTCTTTCACCTAAATGCTGCATTCTAGCGGAGTAGCAACAAATACCAATTTCATAGTTTTTGGTTTGACCCGACCAGAGATCTACACCAATCGAGACGAGCACGTTTACCATTACACAACCAAAATCCAAGATAACATTTGCAAGATAAATATTTGAAAGTTGAGACATTCACAGAGGTATATGGGAGTGTAATGTCAGAAAACACTGTGTAAAAGATTGACATTTAATTTCTTTATATTTAGCAGTAATCATGAGATCAAATTTGTGTATATGAATGAATGAATGTTTATTTTTTATATGTGTATTTGGTTGATACTGTTAGTACTGAAAGTGGTCAGTCATTGTCAGAAGAATTTTGGTAAACTTGTAGTGAAACTGGACTAAGCAACCTCCTTGGACAAACTTTTGTCTTCAGAATAGACAGGTGTTTTGTTATTGAGGTTAAATTAACAAAGATTTCCTACACTGAGACTTGATTTAAAGTTTGGTTTAGAAAGGTTTCACTGTATTAAAATAAATGTTCTCATAACATTATATTGTTTTATTTGTTCTGGTTCTCATAACATTATATATTGTTTTATTTGTTCTCTTGTTACACATAGTTGTGTCTGAGAGTTATTCAATATAACATTAAACAATTATTGCCTTCAATGGATGTAAACATCCAGAATTGTTAACCTGAAGAGGGTTGTTTTCCCCCGAGGGAAACAACCCCTTGAGGGTTAAAAATAATAATATATATTGTTTTATTTGTTCTCTTGTTACACATAGTTGTGTTATTCAATAAAAGTTGAAGTTAAATGTCAGCTTAGAGACATGCGAGACAGTTTAAAAATTGACCTTGTAATGTTGCATTTTTTTATTTTTTTTTGTAATAAATGATGTTTTATTCTAAACGTGAGTTTACTTTTAATTGTAACAATAGTTGATCATCTCATTATTTTGCCTGCGTAAAAGTTAACATATAGAGATTACTATTGGTCTTCTCTTTCCTAAGACGAAGGGCCATTGTGGTCGTATTATGGTAGTTGGATTTACAACCACCTATGCAATCAGTGCCTGTCACCACTAAGTTGTGATTTCGAATCCTGGGGGGGGGGGGGGCGTGACCATGATCATATGGTAGTTGGATTTTGAACTATGCAATCAGTGCCTATCACCACTAAAGTTCTGAGTCTGAAACCCTCTCATGGCAAGGTGTACTTGATACAACATTTTGTGATAAAGTTTGTCAGTGACTTGCAGCAGGTCGATGATTTGCACTGGTTTCCTCCACCAATAAAACTGAAATATTGTTGAAAGTGGCATTAAACACCATAACCCTAACCCCATTTCAATAATTGTAAGAGAAGTATACAAGAAGAAACATTCTTGTATGTAATAAACACCCAAGTGATGGAACAGACTTGGTTTTATTATATGCAAAAAAAAGATATCAGTAGTTCTAAGACAAGCCCAAAATATAACCATGAAAAAAAACGGAAAAAAATAACAAAATTATTTCAAAGATAAAACAACACTAGTATATAGATATCATGATTTATTAAAGTTTTCAATTTAAACAAATAATAAATATAGTAAAAACAAGTAGCAGCAATGCAATAGTATCCTGCAATGTTCTGTCCAAGAAATTCTAACGGGAAGCACTTTTCAGATTTAAGAAAATAAGACTTTTGTTCAAGAGAACATCTTCATATACATATATATATGTATATACTACTGCACTTTTTGAATTTAGTCTTAAATGAAAGAGAAAGTGAACCCTAAGCTCATATACTCTAAACTTTCAGCTAAATAGTAGATATAAGTTACAGGTAGAAAGATAAACCAGTGGCTTGCATGATCCTGTATCACTAACCTGGTGATTTTCTTAAACCATGCCTTATCTACACCTCCTTAGGCCTACCACTCAAAATTTGGTTCTATTTGGTAGATAAATTCTATAGATGATTAATATGTGAAAATCTCAAAACAGCAAGTAGAATACATATGCCAAGTAACGGTAAAAGCTAATATGGTTTTTGGCCAGGTGATCTAGTAAAAAGGCTTGTTATTCACAAAATTTTGTTTGATCTGATGGTAAGTTTTCAAGACCTTAATTTTTTTTAAAATGAAAATTGTATAAACCTAATTAAAAAGTAAAAAAATTGTTTACAAAATATGAACAAAAACTACCACACAATAAATGTCAAACTCTACTGACTGATGTACAAAAATAAATCTGTTCATATCTTTATACTGTGATTTCTCACTCCCAAAAGAACAATCCTCACATTCTACAAAAAAAAACCACAACATTTGGCCTCATTCATGATTTTTCAGATATATAAAATAAACAAAGACAGACAAAATTTTAACAGGTATATGCCAAGTTTTTTTTCTTTCATATAAATCGTAAAATTCTTTCATACAAATCATAGCAGTTTGACTGCTACACAGAATATTTAGTATCCCTTTGTCAATGAAGCATAGGCTTGTAAATTTTAGTGCTCTCTCTTGAATTTTTTCCATCTTTTTAGTATTGGCTTCAGAACAAAAATGCCAAATTACTGGGCAGTAGTTAAAGTTTGATAGAATAAATGAGTGATATATAGTTAATTTGCCTAATCTATTTAAATATTTTCCCATTCTTTTTAATGCATTAAGTTGCCTAGAAGCTTTTCTACAGATATTTGTGATGTGAGAGTTAAATTTTAATTCGTAATCAATTGTTACTCCAAGGAGCTTAACTTCATCCTCAGTTTTTATAATATTACCATTTAAATTAAAAGAAATATTTTTAGATTGTGTGTTTTTACCAATAGCAATTGCTTGGAATTTATCAGGATTCACTTTCATTTGATTTGAGGTAAACCAATCTATTAGATTAAGACTGTCTTTTTCCAAGGTGTTTATAATTTTATCTAAATCGTAGCCAGAATATGATAATGTATTATCGTCTGCATAATTATATAGGGAACTGTCAGATATGAAATAAAAAATATCATTTATAAATATGTTAAAAAGTACTGGACCTAAGATTGATCCCTGAGGTACACCTTTATAAATATCTTGCCACGTACTTAATGCTGTTCCTAATTTAACACATTTGAAAAAAAATGTTATTCTTAATTAACTGTTGTAATAAAAGGGGAAATCATGCTATTTCTCAAAATTGGCATTATTTTCGGTTGAGAAAAGTTTTCTTTTACAATTTATTGAATCAATGCAACACAACAGATAAACATAATCATACACAAAAAAAAAAAGATATCTAGCAGTTATCAGTCATTCCACAAGATTCAAAGAATTTAACAGAAAAAAAACAGCAACAAAAACATCGAATAAGTTTTAAATCGTTCCGAGAATCGAGACATGCGATGCTGGTTTTAGCTCTTCAAAATTTTGCTCGAGTTGTCTCCCTTTCGTCGTTAAACAAACTACACTTCCGGTATTTTCACAGCTCCTCTTGAGTCGAACTATGGTCGACTCGAATTTTTTGCATGGTCCCATCGAATTCGAGATAACGAGAATCAACTGTAGTTTTAATGTACATACAGACTATTCTGATTTATATAAAGCACCAGGTGTGTGTTAACAAATGCAAATGATTTTTTTCACCAAATTCCACATCTCATAACTGTAATTTTGTAAATGAATCTGTCATAAAAAAAACTCTTAAAGCTTCTTCATAGTATAGATCCTTTCTTTCACTACAATGTAAGTGGAAACACAGTATTTTTATTATTTGGGCTAAAAAATCAATAACAAGATGAACTGTGAGCTAATGCTCACCTATGATACCCCCGCTCTTTGGCAAGTAGGAATCTGACGGGTCCAAAAACACTTCCCACAATATGGGGTACCTATATGAAGCTTGTGACCAAATATTAGATCTCTGCCATCAATAGTAGCTGAGAAAAATGTGACGGAAAATGTGCATATATGTTCAATGTGTATAGAAACCAACTAAGTCGGCAAACAGGAAGTAGGAATCTGACGGGTCCAAAAACGTTTCCCACAATATGGCATACCTATATGAAGCTTGTGACCAAATATCAGATATCTGCCATCAACAGTTGCTGAGAAAAATGCGACGAAAAATGTGAATATATGTTCAATGTGTATAAAAATCAACAAAATCGGCAAACAGGAAGTAGGAATCTGATGGGTCCAAAAACGCTTCCCACGATATGGGGTACCTATATGAAGCTTGTGACCAAATATCAGATTTCTGCCATCAATAGTTGCTGAGAAAAATGCGACGAAAAATGAGCATATATGTTCAATGTGTATAAAAATCAACAAAGTCGGCAAACAGGAAGTAGGAATCTGACGGGTCCAAAAACGCTACCCACAATATGGTATACCTATATGATGCTTGTGACCAAATATCAGATTTCTGCCATCAACAGTTACTGAGAAAAATGCGACGAAAAATATCTTGGACGGACGGAAGGACGGACAGAGGTAAAACAGTATACCCCCCTCCCCCTTCGGGGAGCGGGGGTATAATAATGATCTATAATCAGATACAGGTTAGGTTTATGGTGTTTAATGCCACTTTCAACAATAATCAGATACAAGGAATCGTTCATGAGACATTACACCCAATATTATGAACTGAAGAACTCTGAACAAGTTACAAGTTCACAAGCACTAGAATAGTTCAGCATCTCTTTCAGAAGCAGTCTCATTTCTCTAAATATAGCTTGATCATTCTTCGTGTTTCTCGTGTACTGCTTCCTCCTTAATAACTTATCTGTCAGGTAATGTAACCACCAAACATTAGATTTAGGGTTAAATGTCTCCCAATTATTCCTGCAAAAGAACATATACATATTTTATTAATAACAAACAGCTTGATGAGTGTTCAAATATAACAAAGGTTTTGAGTGTATTAGGTATGTTCCTAGATAGAACTCTTTCAGTCTGTTATAGGATTGAGGAGGCCAGGCTTATCTATAAAATTATCAAGTCATAAAAGAGTGAACAATTCAGATGCAGGACAATTAGCGTACCCTTAGGGAGAAGTTATTGGGAATGACTTTGTGTTGTTGTTATCTGTTTCATTGTAAATTTAGTTTCCCCCTATTAGGCCAGTGTTTTTAATTTTTAGCTTAAATTTAGGATTGGGGGAGATTTTTTTTTAACTTTCATACATTTTTTTATTAAATCAACATTATTCATGTAATTTTTTCTTCTGGACATCAAACATAGGCATATACAAATTTCATCCCTGTGCCATATAACATTTGCTGGCATGTAATTGTCCACATTCCTGCATGTTTGTATGTGCATGCAGTACCAAATTATTTGAATTGACATACACTGTTTTAACGAGTTCAAGTTCATCAGAAAAAAACTGCCCTAATGCAGTCCTTGTTTTGATGAATATATTTACTTTCGTGGTATAGTTAATAGTGTAACAGATGAATAAGTCCTAGTCACAGGTGTAGTGGATGGTGAAGCCATTGTGTTAAAGATAGATGAGGACTTGAATTTACTCAATGAGTGTTTTCATAAACAAACATTTCAAAGACAAACTGACAAAAATAACTTTATTTCTAAACAAAAAACTATTTTTTTTTCAAAACAACGACTTGAGAGTGATAATTAAAACCTTCTGATCTTTACATCTAACATGGCATTAACTGTATTGTGGAAATTGTATAACATGTTACAAAATTAAAATTGTAAATGATAGGTGGATCTGAACCTAAAATAGTAATTCATCTACATACCCATTTTCTTGCTTCATTTTTCTGTAAATATCAAACTGATAATCTCCTCTTCCCTCAAATAATGTTTCATCAGTTGCTAAATTGCTATATGTTGTTACACCCTCTGAGAGAAAAAGAAAAAAATAATATATTCAGAAGAATAAAAATTAAAAAAGCACACTGGTTTCTACTTAAAACAAGGTTATATATATATAGTACTTATTGTGAAGTTAACTTGGTTTTTGAATAATGATAAAAGCTAAATATTTAACAGCATCAGTGGTGTAATGGTTAGCGTGCTCTTCTCGAGTGATAGATCGTGGGTTCAAGCCCTGATCGGGTCGATGCAGACTATAAAATTTGTATTTGTTGCTTCTCCGATTAAGGAGAAAGAGCAAATACTGGTTGACTTGGAATCAAGATAATGTGTCCAAGTGGGGCAACATGTCTACCTGCGGACTCTTGTTCAGTGAGCTAGCATTATAAAAATCCAACTAAGCATGTTGGTCTAGTACAAAATGGATCTTATTGAAAAGTAACTTGTTCTCGCCATGACATAGCTAAAAAAACTGCTGAGTTGGCATTAAATAACAATCTGTAACTCACTGAAGCTAAATACATTTACATGTACCGTATAACCGGTAATTTCTGTGGTCAACTCTGGACCGCAGAATATTATGTAAAATAAATGTTTAATGTCCCATACAAAATACGTTTTCAAACTCTAACTCTGATTCCGCCGTAAGTGTCAAATATTTAATTAGTCGTAATTATTATATCCAGATAAACAAAACCTGGTACTATAGAAATGTTTACACAACAATTAAAGGTTATTTAGCTGTGGCATGATTTACCTGTTAATAACAATTACTCCAGATCCAGAAATATGACTGTACCAAGCTGACACCGACAATAATTGAAACAATCGCCTGATTAAATGTTTACAATCATAATAAAGTTTATTAAAGCAATATTTAAAATTGTTATTTCATAAATTAACATTAGTTTTTTGGGTTTTTTTTTTAGTTGTTGTAGTTTCGATTGAATAATATCAAACTGTGTGATCTCAGGATTCATCTAAAAACCAAACAAATAGAAATGTACTGGTAGTAGAATTCCGGTTAACCTGCGTTTTTATGTCTACATTATATTAAAAGAATTGAATACAATTGCTTCTAATCATAATTGTTTTTAAAAAATTGTTTTATGATAAAGTATGAAAATTCGACATTAAAAATATATATCGGAAATATATCAAAGTTTATACCGATATCGATCCAACTGTTGTCTTCGTATTTCCTGTCAACAAAATAGATTGCGAAAACAGAGTGAAAAATTAGTTTCTCAAGACAAATTTGAAGGTAACCAAATGCGTATTCAGAAGTTGTAACGTTTGAAAACTTTCTAAAGAACTAAATATGTTTTTACTTCTAAGGATCACTGTAATGTGCACCAGTTGTTTATCGCAACATCGCTTCACTTGTTGCTTCCTGTAATACAAACAATTTTTTTTTCGGTGCCAAGATTTACAATCCGTAGAAAAAAAATATCCGCAAATATTAAATGTCTTCTTTTTAGACCAAAACCGCAGAAATTACCAGTTATACGGTATGACATTTTCTTTATTTAAATATTATCCAATAAAATTTCTACAAAGTTATATCTGAATTCTTTGAAACTAATTTTTTTTAAAGAAAAAATAACCTTCTTTACAAATTAATGCCATCCACACAGAGACCTATTAAAACAAGACATCCACACTAACCTGCATGTAATCTGGACAAAGTAAAATCTATTATGCTGACGTGGATGTTGTAGCTTTCTACTTGATAAATCTGATCCATCAACTTGTATTTTACATGAGTTTTCTTGGTTTTCTTTACAAGTATATTGCCCCAGTGTAAATCACGATGTTCAAATTGTAAAACTTGTTCTGCTATTGCTAAGGAATAAGCCACCTGTGTCAATACACTTCTGGCTTCAAATATATTATGGAACTAAAACAGAAATGTACAATTTATTAAGCATCAAATCAATGATTACAATGAAGAAGAAATATGACAATTTGACAGCCTATGATCACTGTTCTCTAATATTATGACACGGTACTTTTTAATTTATATTTTGACTGTGGACAAACAAAGGGTTGGGTTATGGTGCTTAATGTCACTTTCAACACTATTTCAGTTATATCGTGGCGATCAGTTTTATTGGTAGAAGAAACCAGAGTACCAGGAGTACCTGCCGCAAATCACTGAGAAACTTGATCACATTGAGCTGTATCGAGTACACCTCACCATGAGCGGGATTCAAACTCATAACTTTAGTGGTGATAGGCACTGATAGCATAGGTAGTTGTAAATCCAACTAATATACGATCATGACTACAACAGCCTTAACACACAAAAATGTTTTGACTATCTACATGGATAATGAAAATGAGGCAAATGTTATGTTATTTACAGTCAATCGTTTGTTTGTTTGATGGTGTTTAACGCCACTTTCAACAATATTTCAGTTATATCGTGGCGGTCAGTTTTATTGGTGGAGGAAACCACTGACCTGTCGCAAGTCATTGACAAACTTTATCACATAATGTTGTACACCTCGCCCTAATCGAGATTCGAAGTCACATCAGTGGTGATAGGCACTGATTGCATAGGTATTTGTAAATCCACCTACCATACCGATCACGGCCCCCGTATATACAAATAAGACGTATTACATAAATGAAGTAATAATGTATATACATTATTGGAATTCAGTAAGAACATAAAACTGAAATATTAGTCAAATGTATGATATAGTGCTGTTAGAAGTGGACACTTAAATACATGTCAGGGTATTCAATAAGATTGTATTGAACAGGCTGAATTGAAATTTAAAGCGGCTACATAATAAAAGGGGGGGGGGGGTACGGGAAATTGTTTTCACTTGCATTCAAAATGGTGCATTCTGAGGCATTTCAAGGTAGTTTACAAGTGCATGAAAAATAAGGTTTCATAGAAATGATTTTTTTTTAAACTTTAGCAAGCAATAAGACCATTTCAAGATGACCGTGGAGCTTTTATTTTCTGGCGAGAATGGAGTAGAAAAGTTCATTTTTGCTTGATTGTTCCCCGACGTCATTGTCCATTTGCGTATCTCATGAGTTATCCATTGATGACATAATTATCTTTTCGATGTGTCTCTAGATTTTTCAATTGAAATATCTCTTATCATTTAAACGTTTAATCGAACATCAAATGATAATAAGCTAAGCGTAGAATTGACACCAATCAATGATAAATTCGGATAAATTCGTTTCATTCCCCTAGTATTAGATAACCCCTGACAAATGCATTGCTATCAATCCTGAAATGCATTGTTCTTTGTATAATTGTGGATTTTAAAAATCTTTAAGATGAAAGAGTGAATAAATATTGTATATTTCTTTTATTTAATGAAAAAATATTTTAGTTTCTAACAATTGAACCGACGATTTCACTCGTTTGAAGCGGCGACATATCGCTGGATGCCGGCCCTTATTGAAATCCCTGCATGTACAGTCAAACCAGTATATAAAGAGCACTCCAGAGAAACTGTTTGTTCGTTTGTTTGATGGTGTTTAATGCCACTTTCAACAATATTTCAGTTATATCGTGGCGGTCAATTTTATTGGTGGAGGAAACCGGAGGACCTGCAGAAAACCACTGACCTGTCGCAAGTCCCTGACAAACTTGATCACATAATGTTATATACCTCGCCCTGATCAAGATTCGAACTCACAACATCAGTGGTGATAGGCACTGATCGCATAGGTAGTTGTAAATCCAACTACCATATGATCACGGCCACGACAGCCCCTCCAGAGAATCTGAAAATGTGCCCTTTATATACAGGTTAAAATTATATACACTATTCATTTATGGTAAAAATAAGACTGCCCATTATAGACAGTGATTTGTTATATAGAGGAGACCTTTAAGGCAGGTTTGACTGTATATTCAACTATTAAATCAACACTAATGGTAAAGCAACACTTAAGTTTTACTCCATTTTTGTTTCAAGTGGGACAAAATTGACAAATGTCATATTATTTTGTTGTGTTATTTGGTAAAACACCACTTTCAACAATATTTCAGTTATATAGTGGTGGATAAAACCTGGAGAAAACCACAGACCTGTGGCAAGTCACTGAAAGTTTATCACATAAATGTTTTATCATGTTTTTGTGTATTATTTGAACTGGTAAGGCAAATTGTATTCATATACATATTCACTGTAGTTCTTCTATTTTTAAAGCTGTACATGTGTAAATAATTTACCTTTGCAGATTCAACATCTTTTCCTCCATCTGCAAACTCAAATACAATAAACAACTGTTGGTCTGTAAAAATATCTGAAAAATACATGATATACATGGAAGATAATATATTGATATATTGTTGGTTATGTACTTAATACACAAAACTTTGTCAAGGGTGAGTTAGGTAGCTGGATTACCTAACAACTCATACAAACTTATTACCAATACGGCATGGGTTCGCACCCAGCTTTGTAAATTACAAAAAAGGGTGCACTCGACTCGCAGTCGCAAGTGATAAAGTTTACCAGTTGCTTGCCCATGGTTGGTTGGTGGTTCTCTCCGGGTACTCCGGCTTCTTCCACCACTAAAACTGGTCACCATGATATAGCTGAAATATTGCTAAAAGTGGCGTTAAAACACCAAAAAAATCAAAAAGTCTATTTCTGTGTATTTCCTGATATATTAAAAATACTATAACTGAAATATTGTTGAAAGTGGTGTTAATCACCATAAACTAAACCAAACTATACTCAAGAATTTATTATCTTAATATCCACCAATATTTTTTTACTATAAATTAATATTCTGTTGCAGCTGTTTCTAAATTATACCTCCATACAGTAAATTTTAAAGTGAAAGTGACCATGCCAATTATTACAAATTGGAAGATTTGGTTTGATATACTATACTCTCTGCGAGGACACATGAGAACGAAGAGTATTGAGAAATGAAGTTATAGGATAAATTAGAATAAATTAATTTTAGAATCACATGTCATTTTATACATGTTTTGATTGGTTTAACAAGTTGAGGTTATTTGTCAATGAACGGAATCTGAAAATAGACGTCGTTCTTAAGAAGTCATGTGCCGTTGTCATCAGGTGATTTTCTTTAAATGAGGCACCTTTCGGGTTATTTAAATTTATATCCGATTATTTGCCTTATTTTGAAAAAATAAATATATTTTTCTATATTATAACAAAAAAAGTTTGAATTAATTTATAAGGATTGATCAAAATTATTTGTTCGGTTCATTCGAAATAACCTCAATCAGGTTGTACACACCCTTGCGTAAATTGCATAACCTGCGGGTTACACGATGTGTACAACCTGATTGAGGTTATTTCTTCATGAACCGAACAAAAATTGTGATCAATCCTTAAATAATGTAAAGTTTCTGCTTAATTTTTATTTATTATTCTTTAAAAAGTATTATTATGATAATATAAAGAAATACTATCTACATGTGTTACTATCAAATTTTCATACATCATTTCACTTCAAAAGCAACACATTTTAAAGAAAAAAAAAGAAGAAAAGTATAATATAAAATGTTACACAGAGGCAAGTATATGCATATTCTTTCTCAAAATATCTGTGCAAATCTTATAATTAGCAATACCATGTCTACTGAGCTTTTGAATAAGTAATGTCTACTTCTCAAAATTTATGATCTTTTTGTTCCATACAAATAATTTCAAAATAAAAAGTAAAATAATCTTCATGTTTGAATCCAGCCATGTCCGCCAAAGTGTTATCTTGCATGGCGATGACGTAACTGTCTTTAGAATACAAACCTGGTCTGTCATTCTGCGATTCTTTCTCTTCATGAAAAATATCCCATTGTTTTAGAAGTTCTCTTGGGTATTTTCCTTTTACACAAGCAACACTGCAAATATAATTAGGACCAAATTTCAATCATTTCAACAAATTAGGTTGACAGGAATTAATTATGTTAATACCGTGATCATGTTTTAATATCAAAGTGAAACTGAGATAAAAAAAATTAAAATTTCATACAATATATTTATATAGAAATTTTCATTGGTTCAATCCTTACCACATGATTATTTCAAATATTAGGATAGTCACTGATTTTGCTTAAACTGGTGAATATAAGTTCTATATTTAGAAACTTTGAAATCTAGCCATATTCTGCTGAAAATGACCTTGATAACTTTATCAACCTAAACATAAATTCCATGGTCACATATGAAAACAGCTTTCAAAACATCAAGAAAAAGAGGTATGCTATAGCATACAACGTGACTGATGAAAACTTTAACTATTGATAGAGAAAGAACTTAACATAAGAAAATCAATAACTGGAGCTGTTAACACATTTAGACTGTACCAGGTATTTCGAGAAATAAGGAAAGAAAACAAAAATATTGAATGTTAACAGGCTCAATTCTAAAAATAAATAAGAATCTTTAATGTCTTATAGAGTATAAATTATTTCAGTAGTGACTATATCAAACAATTATGGGCTTTTTAGGTGGTAGGGGTTCAAAATGTTGAAGGTCTGAGGTTCATGATCCTTTGTTATTGATTTCAGACCTTCTGTATTACCCACACCCACAGATCTTCTGATGTCATTTGAAGTGCTATGATCTTTAATAAGTTTATTAAACTTTTTCAACATCTATTGAATAAATAGTAGATCTACCCATTTCGTAAATATATATATAGTTATACTATCATTTATATAAAATGAAATTTGTTCATCCAAAATTTTAAATACAAAATTGCATATTCTAGCACAACAATTTTGGCGAGATGCTGGGTAACCCTTATCCATGACAATAGAATGCACAGGTTGGTCAAACAGTAGCTAAAGCTCCCATTGATTTGAGAAAGGAGGAGGAGGAAGGAAATTAGTATGAAACAAAATCATAGAAGTTTGACATACCTGTTCACTTCACAAAAGTTATCAGTCTGAGCCTCTTTATTGGTCCTCAATAAACTGAGTTCCCTGAAAAATTAAAAATTATATTGTTATATCTAAATTAATTAGGTGAACCTAAATATCAGTTATTATCTCTGTAAAAGTTTCAGGTCAAAATCTAGTAAATGACCTTGATTTAAATTATTTTTTATGGCTGTGACTTTAAATATCATTTTGACATATAATCCATCAACTTATTGAAGGGAGTTATGCCCCTGAATTCTTTCATCAAAACATAACAGAGTTATTCTAATGACAAGTTTAAAGTAAAACTTTCAGGATTTCACCTTTTTCAAATGATTTTAGAAGTTCAACTGTGAAATGGTAGTTGTCTGTGACTGTTATTGAGTTTTAAAAAATAATGGCATCCACTAATTTTTCGAGAGGATTTACCTATTATTTTTTTCAAAGTTATTTAGGGGTGGGGGAATAACACCAAAAAAGTTATCTGAATGCTCAACTGAGTTTTGAATCCAGTAACACTAACCAACCAATACTTCATTTTATTTCTTTATGATATGTTGTGACCTCTTCAGGGAACAAGCTTTTTAAAAAAGGTGAGAAAAAAGTTGTTCATTTAGATAAAAAAAAAATATAATGAGAAGAAATACAATTAATATTTTCTCTATATCAGAACATTGTACGATAATACATTAAGTAATTCTAAAGATCTAAGATCTACAACCAATCAAACTAATAAAACTCCAGGAAAATACTTGTGAAACAAAATCATGGCAAAGGAAGTGGTATTTTATATAGGGTTAGGGTTATGGTGTTTAATGCCATTTTCAACAATATTTAAGTTATGAGTGGGAATTGAACTCACAACTTTAGTGGCGATAGACACTGATTGCATACGTAGTTGTAAGTCCAATAACTACCATATGATCATGACAACCCTGTATTTTATCTAACAGGATTCAATCACAATGTACATAAACATATAATACCCATACTTTGATATTACAATTTCTGGAAGCATGCCTTCAAATGTTTTCTGTGGTTCATCGTTCACCTCAAAATCTCCTTCTATAGGTATAATCTGAAACAAATAAGATAATACAATAGTTAGCAAATGTCTGTCATACATCATTACTATAATAAAATTAAATATTTGATGGAAGGCATACTATAGTGAAGTTGTGTAGAAAGAATGATGCATATTTTAAAAGGAAAACAAATATAATTCATCTAACAGTCATCTTGAAAACTGAACTCATAGTCCAGTCTATATACGTCAGAAAAGGCGTGACCTAGAACAAATTGCAACAGAAGGTTACTTGGGCTCATCTTGAAGCTGGAAGTGTCCTCATTAACATATTAAAAGTCGCCGAAAATCCCAAGTTGCCTTCTTACAATTTTTGGGGTAAAAACAAGGGATTTTGAAGAAAAATCGCTGAAAACTGGAAATTTCACATGTTCACTCAACTTTGCAGAATATTACCAATTTCTCTAAAAATATCTTGTTATTATTGAATAATCTTTTAAACAAAATTTAAAAAATCTATCCATATTCTCCCCAGGTGACGAATTTTTTGGTAAAATTTCATATAAAAAAAATGCTGAAAACTGAAATTTTGAAAAAATTATATTTTCCGTGGCAGAATAAATTAAATCATGACCGTTTCGGTACAGATTAACAAAGAATGTTTTGAAATATAATTAAATGTAAATTGTTAGCAATCAGTTGGTGTTTGTTTGATGAAAAAAAAAAAGAAGCATCTTATTTTCCTTCCCTAGATTAAAGACATTATGTGATAAAGTTTGTCAGTGACTTGCGACAGGTCGGTGGTTTTCTCCGGTTTCCTCCACCCATAAAACTGACAACGACTATATAACTGAAATATTGTTGAAAGTGGGGTTAAACACCATAAGCATACATAAATACATTAACGAAAATGGAAAATTTCAAAATTCACCAAAAATCCCCACCAAAAGAATTAAATGAAAGTTCTGATATCGTATAAGTTAGCAATATCTTTGAAATACAAAAATTTATCAATATTAGGCATCAACTATTCGTCTGAATCAGAGTCCTGATCTTCGCATGCAGACATGTTGCTACATGTATTCCCTCGGCATTCAGTGCATGCGACAGAACATTCCAGACCATGCTTTCTACAGTTACAGCGTTTTGAATCGCAGTTTGTCTTACATCTGCAATATATCGTTTTTAGAAGTTCATCTGGAGCAGGTGGCAAACTCGATCTGATTGGCACGCACATGTTGTCTTCAATAGACCATCCCCAATCTTTTGCTTCCATGTTTTCAGCCTCACCGATCCATTGTTTCACTTGATGAAACACTTGCAAAATATGAAAGTGTGCAGCGTTTGACATTGGAGGCAATGTGTGTACTTCCAACAAATTTGGAACTTGTCATCACCTTGAATGTAAATTTTCTGAAGAGTAGCAGATTCAGGCCTTCAAGTGGCACTCCATTATATAGACCTACTAGTGCTTCCTCTCCAATTCTACAAGCTTCCTCTTTAGAGCGTAAGTTCATGAACTTGTCGGCACACTCTTTGAAGTATATATTGTTTGATGTCTTTTTAATGCTTTGCCCTTTTCCCACTCCAAACAAACGAGATGTAGTGTCGCAGCCTGAAATTGCATGAACAAATGGCAAGATTTTGCAAAGCTCCTGTCCAATAACAGTTTTAGTTTTCTTAATATCCCATATCCTGATTTTCTTTAAAGATGCTTTCATTTAAGATTGGAAGACTATATTGTGGTAATCAGTATTCATGTGATAACACAGCAATACCAAAAGATCGGTATCTTCCCCAACTAAAACTGTGTTGATGGTTTTTGAACATTCTACTGATGTCAGCATCATTATCGGCATGGATAGTTTTACAGCTTCGATTTCTAAGATGGTTAGCAAGAAGTGTAATGAAGTTCTGTTTGTTTTCTACGTTTCCTAAGAAAAGATCTTTCTTAGACTTGAAGAGGGTGTCCTCATTAAAATAGACTTTAGTTCCTACAATGCCTTTTGTCCGTCTCTGATGTGTGTGATCTTTCGTAGAAGGGCTGTTGCCATATCCATCAAATACAACGATTGCATCGCTGTATCTATTACGGACATACTCAGCATACATGTCAATGATTTTACCAAAAGTAGCACCTCTCTGCCATGGGATGCGGTGTAGCAATGAACCTCCATCAAGGACATACTGTAAGTCAGTTGTTGAAACAATACACTCTGTAGACCAGTCTCCTAGAATCCACAAGGCTTCAGCTAGAGTCGACTTTTGAGGCTCTCGCATGACACCAGATGACTCGAACATTGAAGATGGAAAATTATTACTCAATTAATATTCAAATATCTTCGAAATATCTTCTGTAATATTTCTTGTGGCTGTAACTAGTCTTTGGAAGAGAAGCTGAGAATAAACATTGAGACTGTCGCCTTGTGTTTTAACTTTCGACTTTCCATTTAGTTTTAACAGATTTCTTTTGAATGATATTGAAAATGCATCCATACCTTCCATAGAATCTACAATACTCTGTCCGATACCACAGGCATGTTGAACATTCACATCATCTGTCGCCGAAACACCAGTTTCTATATTACGAAGGGATGAGTTCTCAATGAAGGGATTCCTCTCATTGAGAAAATTAACAACTATCATTAAATCTTTATTGTTTCGTTCTTGTCATGATTTTGTGCTTTCTTTGTGCTGATCACTTGTTTCATACTGCAAATTTTCAACTTTTTGCATCGCCAAGTTTATGCTAGAACATGCTGGCATTGACAGTACTCACTGTGCTCTTTGCTGCTCAGACATTCCCTTTCCTCTTGTCATCCCTCCTGTTGTTTTCACACTTCTCATTAAAGTCTGTTCGATGACCAAGTCAGTTGAAATCCCAGCCCAATACCTATTATTTCTCCTTATGACATGGTATCCCTGGCAAAACTTCTGATAGATGTCAGGGTGATCATTTTCTAGCGTGTCCATTTGCTGAAGATGACAATACACTGATTTCAGGTAAAGGTTATGCCCGGATGCTGCAAAGAATGGAAGCATTTTCTCTAAATTGTACAGATACAACTGCCAATCACCCGTTCTCTCCGCTTTTATGAACATCTTCATGATGTTAATCATATCCATATACTGAATCCACAATTTTGCAGTTGGGTATTTGGACAGTCTGTCGATCTCATTTCTTATAAATTGACTAATTTCGGTCAGATGTTCATCATTCAGGACATCGTCGGTTGTTGCTTTGTCCTCTAGGATTCCTTTGTATAAACCTATAACTGTTTCAAATTTTGTTTTCAGACAGTTTATTCTGGTCAACATTTGATTCCCCCCTTTGTGACATACTTCCATTCCTTGAAGACATGTTATCATCATTTTCATGCAGTATAGGAATATCGACAGCATGATTATGTGAAGAGCGCAGTCGACAATAAGATGTCCTCGAAAAGCTCTGGAAACAGCTTTCCCTGTCACCATGTGTTATATTGTATTGGAAGAATAAATGTTTTCAAGAATTTCAAATAGTCCAGATGACTGCATAATATGACCTATACATCAAAGAAAACTCATTTGTGTAATACTATTGCTTTCAGTGGGCTGTCATGCGTTTCACTTTGAATTATTGTCAGAGCCTTCCAGTAGTGGGGCTGGTCGAATGTGATAGTTGGTGTAACGTCAAGACGTGTTGCTTCCTTACAAATGAACAGAAGAGTGGAATAAATGCATGATAGATCGGATGGGTTCATATCTATCATTGGCAGGAAGCAGATAGATGACTGTCCTGGAAAAGATCCTTCTTGTATTGTTTGCATGAATCCGGACAAGCTTAGCTTTGGTGACTGTAGCGGCCATGATATCTTCAGTAATGTATCTAAACTTTCTGTTCGGTCTTTCCACTTGAAAGATCTTAATTTCTTTAGAGTCAGCGATGGTATTTCACTAGGTGACTTGTAAAATTTGATTTCAATCTTTCCAGATTTCAAAATTGTATGGTTCATCACGAATCATGGTTGCAAATTTCTGTCATCTTTAATACTAGATTGGATATAGTAATTTGTTCATCATCATTTTCCTCTAAATAATTCATTGTTTTCAAAAAAGCTTGTCTGTGTCAGATTTTGTGGTCTTCCTTTGGCAGACTTCTGAATTTTTACATCCGGTTCTTGCATTTGCTTTATAGGTATTTGTCTACCAGTTCTAAAGTTAGTACTGCATTTCTGATGATACACTGCATCAACTGCCGGAAGGTCTCGACCAAATTCTATTCTTGGTAGTACTTCTCGTCCCCATTGGTCATTTCGTTCAGTACATGCTGCCTTAATTGCTGTTTGAAAGTCAAATGTTCTTACTTGGAAACAATCCAAACCTCTTTTCTTGCCCTCTATTTTTACCGGCCAAGTACAAAATAAACAGTGATCTTTAAAAGAGAAAGAATTCGACAGTGATCTTTTGTCGGTTTTTATCTTGCATTACCGAGTTGTGATCAATGCAGCAAATCTCTCTGTGACGACAAAAATCTCTCCTACATGATTGATGAATTCATTGTCCTGGACTCGTGGAAATAGTTCTATTCAGAGCTTCACTCGCTTTCCTGATACCTTCACATCTCTTTTCTCGGAGAACAACAGTGGAGTCACCATCTTCTAACAGATTTTTACAGAAAACACAAATGGTCTCATCCATTACTTTTCATCTGAAAGTTAGAAAAATATACCAATTAACAAAAGAACTAAATTTTAAAGAAAATGAAGAAAATTATTTCTGATTCCAGAGTCATATATTAGCTGTAAACCCTTCCCTGTTTTGATTTTTTTTAACATGTAAATATAATGACCATTTCAAAGGTCTTGTTTTTACTGTTGTATTATATCAAATTAAAATTTTGCTTGGTGCTATAAGGCCTTTCACTTATTCTAGAATTGGAGTATTATGATGGTTCTATGTTTCAATTATATACATAAACATGACCTTCGATAAATAATACGGTCAGTGTCTTGAAAGAATAAAAAAGCTGCTCACCCTCTCCGACCACCGGTGTTTACTCTTTGTAAAAGGTTTTTGTAAGTGTCTGTTTTGTTCTCTATTTTTATCATTTTATATTGTCATTTATGTGTCTAAAGATGTGATTTGTTTTCTTGTTCTTTATAATCGGTTTTCTTACTTTTCTTTTACAAATAAAGTTGCAAAACATCTTCACAACAAATAATAAATTGAATACAGTAATTACATTTGTAAATAATTAAATGCAAAACACAACACAAGATGTTGTTTCAACATATCAAAGTACCTACCTGATTCTTTAAAACTTTAAACCAACTGTGTACGTTTTTTTCTTCTTTCAGATTCCATCATGTACCTGAAAATTATAAGTTAAATTCATTTGTACTACAATATTAATACATGTTCTCTGCACAATAAAATATGTCGTAAGAAAACAAAAATGTATCCGTCATTAATGGTAAACTGGCGTTCAATAGATTTTTTTCTCTCTCGTCCACATCTACCTATTAATCTGCGAATTTAAGTGCTATTTCGATCAAACAATTGAATAAATATATCTGTCTAATATATAATAACATATTTTTACACAAAATTTAGCAGAAAGTAATAAAAAAAAAAAGGCTTTACAAAGCTCTTTTTGGGTTGAGAATGGTGCATTATGGAAATTTCGTCTGCTCGATTTGAATGTCATTGATATTGACCTGTTTGTTCACTTTTCATGGGTGTTTTGGTAAAATTGAACATACTTGTTGTAGTAACTTCATAGCAATATATTCTATTATTATACACTTACCTAGATATGGATAATCATTCCTATTTTCATTGCTTTCGTCTGAGTTGTATTTTCCGGAAAATCTCTGATTCGGCTATGGAGGATCCGTAGTGACAAAACGATAGAAGTAAAAAGTACTCATTTTTTATCTTAATTTCTGTCTTTAATACATAAAATTTTCATGGCGATTTTTTATTGGTTACTCTATGGGTTAAAGCGAAAACACTGGCGTAATTATAATTTCTGTTGCAATTTGTTTTGGGTCTATGGGCTTATTGACTGGACTATCAATAATCACGTAAAATAAGCAATAATTCACCAATATCATGGGTAGTTCTCTATATATATGTATATGTATATATAGGTACATTTGATGTTATTTTTTTATTATCTTGACCTTTGACTTGTTGACCCAAAAATTCAGCATGCTGATCAATCACCTAATCAAGTTTTGAGAAGATTAGATGAAATATCATTCATGCCCTTGCATTATAAGATATATCTAGAAAATCAAGTGAAAATAATGGAAGAATGGTTCCATAGGACAAGGATGCCTCTTTTTTTCAGCTACAGTAAACGAGAGCACAACTGTGAAGCATTAAAAGGAATGGGGGCCGTCATGGATGTGATCGTATGGTAGCTGGATTTACAATTACCAGTACCTATCATAACTAGCGTTGTGAGTTCGAAGCCCACTCATGGTGTAGTGTACTCGATATAACATTATGTGATAAAGTTTGTCAGAGACTTGCGGCAGGTCTGTGATTTTCTCAGATTTCCTCCATCAATAAAACTGACTCACGATATAACTAGAATATTGTTCAAAGTGATGTTAAAGACCATAACACTAACCCTTCAAAGGAATGATAACACAAGTCAAACATGGCAATAGAACAGATGCAATTTGTACAATTGTAAAAAAAACGTCACAGTAACATTTACCTTAAGTGCTACAGACTGTCCACTGTTCTGAGTTCTAAATACTTCCCCATAGACACCTTCTCCTACTTTTGCACATATCTTCATCATTCTAAAATAATTGAAGTGATATACAGTTAAACTTGCTCGTGTGGTCACCTCTATTAAGCAGCCACCTGTATTAAAATGTCACATTTTTCTTGACCTGTCATAGAAAATTTCATATGAATTGAACCTCTTTTATGAGGTCACCTGTCTTTGTCACAATGATGACCTCTTAATACAGGTTTGACTGTACATTGTACTGGTACTACCTTAGTACTTAGTTATTTCATAGAAAAACTAGAGGCTCAGTGGGCTGAGTCTGTGTCGCTCACCTTTCATTCCGTTTTCAGAAAACTTTATACAGAACCTTCCATAGATGCTTCCTACCATATTTCAGTTCATTTGGCTACTCGGTTTCAGAGAAGAATTTTTTTTTAGAAGTAACCAGAAAAAAAGAATTGCCTATGGTGGCCATGTTTGTTAACGGATCGGGACGAAATGAGCAATCTTTATAGAGACCCTTCCATAGATGCAACCTACCAAGTTTTGTTCATTTGGCCAAACGGTTTCAGAGGTGAAGATTTTTTCAAAATCAACCAATCAGAAACAAGAATTGCCTGTGGTGGCCATGTTTGTTAACGTATCAGGACGAAATGAGTAATGTTAATAGATACCTTCCATAGATGCTTCCTACCAAGTTTCTGTTCATTCAGAGGAGAAGATTTTTTTAGAAATCGACCAATCAGAAACCAGAATTGCCTGTGGCGGCCATGTTTGTCAACGGATCGGGACAAAATGAGCAATCTTTATAGAGGACCTTTCATAGATGCTTCCAACCAAGTTTCGTTTCATTTGGACAAGCAGTTACAGAGGATAATTTTTTTATGAAATCGACCAATCAGAAACAAGAATTGACGAATCGGGACGATATGAGCAATTTTTATAGAGGATCTTCCATAGATGCTTCCTACCAAGTTTCGGTTCATTTGGCAAAGTGGTTTCAGAGGAGAAGAATTTTTAAAAATTGATCAATCAGAAACAAGAATTGCCTGTGGCGGCCATGTTTGTTAACGGATCGGGGCGAAATGTGCAATCTTTATAGAGGACTATCTATAGATGCTTCCTACCAAGTTTTGAATCATATCGCCAACTGATTTCAGAGGAATCAACCAATCAGAAACAAGAATTGCCTGTGGAGGCCATGTTTATTAACGGATTGGGACGAAATGTGCACTCTTTAATTGTAAAAAAATTAATTACAATTCACATTAGTAATTGATATGCTTTGTCTTTTATAGTAGATTTTTATTTATTGGTGTCACACATTCCTATTTCTCTACGGTATCATCCTGCACAGGTAAATATTGTGATCAATCTGTTTAGAGATCGCTATACATCGTTATATTTATGTAATAAAAAATATCTGTACTAGATAGTATTAACATTTAAGTCCTGATTATTCAAAAAGTATGATTCAATTCTACTGTGAATGCATGAACAAAGTTATAAAGATAGAAATATATTATATTTCTTCATAATTTTTTTATGGAATGGTTTCCTTTGACTCAAAATTTCACTCTCGCTTGATTCTTCACGACTCCCTATTCTGTCTAAGAGTGTTAAAGTCCTTTCTACCAAACATTTAAAGCTAAATAATGCCCTTCTGAATTGGTTGAGACGCTTTGTAGTAGAAGATTAAAATGTGAAAAAGTTAACGATGGACACCAAGCACTACTAAAAGATAATTTGGCCTAATTGCCGAGATGACAAATCTTACGGTGGTAAAATACAGGTATGGAAAGACATTGGTTCTTCTTGCTGACAAATCTGAAAGACCTTGGATTTTGGTGATAACTCAACTTTTGGCAAGTTCTTCTTTTTTATTGGCGTCAGCATTACCTGTATAAACAGAAAAAAAAATTATAGATCAAGATGACAAGAAAGTTAATATATCTTGTATAGTAAATAAGTCACATCATTCAAAATTACCATTGAACTTCTTACCAGTCTTCACGATGAGCACCGGTCCTCTGGCCCAAGACCAGTAAAACTTTGCTCGGACCACTAAATTTTTCAATTTTATTTTAAGAACTATATAAAAATAAATTCAAAGATTTGATTCAGACCAGTAAATTCAAATTTTCATATTGAGGACTGTCTAGCTAAGTAAGGGCTCACAGAGATCTCCAAATACAGCCATGCATATTGCCTTTTTTCACACTGAAATCTCAAACTTTTTTATAACATGAACTGTCAAACC
The DNA here is from genome assembly GCA_963680875.1 of Bathymodiolus brooksi. NCBI lineage: Eukaryota > Metazoa > Mollusca > Bivalvia > Mytilida > Modiolidae > Bathymodiolus > Bathymodiolus brooksi. The sequence goes on from OY804577.1 coordinate 91,309,181, forward strand.
TGTTTTCAAAGGACACAAAGGACAGTCTTAAACAAGGTGTTTAAACACAGGTCAAATATGTTCATGGAATGTACTCCAGTGGTTTTAACACAGACTTTTGCTTAATACAGGTGGTCTTTCAAGCAGGGTTGGCAGTATTATTTTCATTTGTAAAACCAGGGTTGTCATATACATTTCTGAAATAGCGTGTGATAGAAAGAACAACCTTGAATGCGGGACAATCGAATCTATATTTACCGAAATAAACTTTAAAAATAGAAAATGGTTAATTTGCGGTCTATACAGACCTCCTTCATTATCAGATCATCTATTTATGGAAGATTTTAATAAAACATTTGACAAAATTTCAGTAAAGTATGACAATGTCATTTTAATTAGTGATTTAAATTATAATGTTTTAGATGAAGATAAAGGTACACCATTAACAACTATGTGTGATATTTTTGACTACACAAACTTAGTAAAAACAGCTACATGTCATACAAAAAATGCAAACCCAACACTGATAGAAGTAATTCTTACAAATAAACCTAGTTATTGCCAAAACATAACAAACTTCAATTGTGGTCTCAGTGATGTTCATAATTTAATTTCATTTCAACTGAAAGGTTATGTACCAAAATTAAAAAAAGATTTTATTCTGTATAGAAGCTTTAAAGATTTTAATCATGAAATTTTTTTAAATGATCTACAGTCTGTGAATTTTTAAAACCAAATTGCAGATGATGATGTAAATAGGGCATCTTTTATAGAAATAATTGATAAACATATACCAATAAAAAAGAGGAAGTCAGTAGCATATCCTGTACCTTATATGAATCAAAATCTAAGAAACGCGATCTATAAGAAAAAGATGTACCATAATAAATTTCTTAAACAAAAAACTGATAAAAATTGGGAAACATACAGAAAACAAAGGAACCTTGTGACAAAATTGAAAAAAACTTCCATAAAAACATACTTTTTTGAAAGAACAGCAGGTGGTCCAAAATCATCCACTTTCTATCCAACCATTAAGCCCTTCTTATCAAATAAAGGTATGAAATCAAATAACAGCATAATTTTATGTGAAAATGATAAGATTGTAAATGATCCAAAGGAGGTGACTGAAATATTTAACAACTTTTTTGTGAATGTAGCCAAAGATATAGGAGATAAGAACATCAAAATATATAAAACCCATCCTAGTATAAATAAAATTGAAACAAACAGAACAAATAAAGATAAGTTATTCTTTAAACCAATAAATGAAGATTTTGTCCCTAAACAAATAAACAAATTAAACATTAAAAAAGCTACAGGGTATGATGGTATTTCTCCTAAAATCATTAAATTTGCACAACCAGTAATAACAAATCCCATTAAAGTTTTGATTAATAAATCAATTGACCAATCAGTCTTTCCTGAAAAATTAAAAGCTGCCCAGGTATCCCCCCTTTTTAAAAAGAATAAGTCTTGATAAAAGTAATTACCGCCCTATCAGTGTCTTGCCAACGATTTCTAAATTTTATGAAAGAGCTATATTTGACCAACTAATGGAATTTTTAAATAATCATTTCAATCCTCTGCTTTCAGCATTTAGATCAGGTTTTGGGTGTCAGACGGCCTTACTTAGAATAATAGAAGATTGGAAGAAAGCTTTGGATGATAATAAATTTATTGCAGCAATTTTAATGGATTTATCAAAAGCATTTGACTGTCTCCCACACAATTTATTAATGTTAAAATTGGAAGCTTATGGTCTCTCAGAAAATTCTTTAAAACTGTTAAATAGTTATTTAGAAAACAGAAGACAACGCATTAAAATTGGTAATAACTACAGTGAATGGGATACATTAATCAAAGGGGTTCCACAGGGGTCAATCCTAGGTCCAGTTCTATTTAATGTTTTAAAAAATGACATTTTTTACTTTGTTCAAGATAGTACTATTTATAATTATGCAGATGACAATACCCTTTCTAATTCTGATACTAATATAAATACAGTAGTTAAAACTCTAGAAAATGATAGCATAAACTTAATAGACTGGTTTTCCAAAAACTTAATGAAAGCAAAACCGGATAAATTTCAGGCTATTGCCATTGGTCCTAAAACAAATAAACACAATTTATTTTTTGATTTAAAAGGAAATAAAATTACATGTGAAGAAAATGTTAAACTTTTAGGCATAACCGTTGATTTCCATCTAAATTTTGATAAACATATATCAGAAATTTGTAAAAAAGCATCCCAACAATTAAATATCCTTAAACGAATAGGTAAATATTTAAACAGATTAGGACGCCTTACCATTTACTACTCCTTTATTCTTTCAAACTTTAATTACTGTCCGGTAACATGGCACTTTTGCAGCGAAAAAAATACTAAAAAATTGAAAAAAATCCAGGAAAGAGCTCTCCGTTTCATTTATGAAGACTGAAAATTTACTTAAAAAATCTAAATTGCCATCTTTAAAAATTCGAAGATTAAGAACTATTGCAGTTGAAACATTCAAAATTATCCATAGACAAAGTCCAAGCTATCTTCATGATTTAATTTCAATTAAAGATCAAAAATATAATTTTAGGCATCAAGATAAAGCAGTTTTACCCAGAGTACGAACAACAAGGTATGGTTTAAATTCTTTCCGGTATAATGCTGCACAAATCTGGAATGAGCTGCCGAATCTCTTTAGACAAGAAACATCATTAGAACATTTTAAAAATATAATTCACACATGGAACGGCAGCTCATGCCAGTGCATGCAGATGACCTTTAAATTTTTATTTCTAAATTTTAATGCGTTTAAATATTTTTTATTATTTTATTATTTTCTGTTGTTGCTTAAATGCATGAGCCTCTTATTTTTAGCTTGCTTTTGTTCAGTTGATATCTGCTTCTGTAACTTGTGTCTATATTGAATTGCATAAATTGATGTCTGTTTTTATTTAATATGTTTGTATGCATGATTGTATGTGTTGTTATATACCATAGTCGATTTTAAAAGCTCATTAGAGCTTGTGTTATATGTATGATTTATATCGACTCTAAATAAAGCTTTGAATTGAATTGAATTGAACAACCCACAGATCATTCCAGTCATGTTTGGTTGTGTGTAAAATATGCAAAAATTTTCAAATATGTGCAAAATTTCAATATTCACATAAAAATAGTCAGATGTTAAACAACTAAATCAAGTTGAAAATGTAGAATTTTTTGCCATTTTAAAAATTTCTTTTTTAGAGTTTTGTACTCGTACTCCAAATGCATCCAATCATAATGCTATATTTATCAAATATGAAATGTTGATTGGATGTTTCTGGAGCTTGATTAGGAAACTTGTACTTAAAAGCATTATGGCCGTGATTGCCAGAGCTGTCTGATATATTTTTGAAAATGGACCACTGTACTGCTGTAGATTATCTCAGCTTTGTCATATTTGCTTTAATATGACCCTGTAGTTTCCGATGACAAACCATAAAATTTGAAAAGCTGTGAATGGCTGGCACTTGAAGGTAAAAGCTCATACGACCTTTGGCCAGCAGGTTATCTAACTAAAAATTAGTGCTTTGCTGCAATTATTGTCTGAAAAATGTATCAACCACTTCCATAAAATGTCTGACAAAATATATCAAATTTTCTTTCCTTTAAAAACAATTGTTTTTATTCCATTTCTTATCATAAACTTACTATCAATGACTCATTCAGAGATTTCAGATTTCCTTGACTTTTGTTATGCAGTATTGGTGTAAGGTATGGAGATTTCATCCTGTAATCATTTTTTGGAAGACTGAAGTCTAGCTGTTGGGATTCATTTTGAGCTGTGTGATAAGACCCTGTTGATTCTGCTGTACCGTACTCTGATAAATCTTCATTTAACATGTATCGTGTAGAATCACCACGTTTGTCACTTGCCCTACTTTTATCTGTCGAAGAACAGCTTTCTTCTTGTTCTAATTCCTTTTCTTCTTCATTTTCGTCAATATCACTGAGATCGTTAATATTATCATCACTTTCGTCGACCGTTTCATCTTCAGAAACACCTTCCTGGTCCGATTCATCACTTTCACTTTGAGGCTGTCTACTATCAGTTATGTTACTAAAAAGACTGGCTGATTGATTAATATTACTGCTAACAGAAAGTTTTTTATTCCTGTCATCTGAAATATTCATTCTTAAAAAACTGTTTCGCAATTTTAGAAGTTGAACACGACAATCAGTGACAAGACTCTCTGTATCCAATTCTGATTTTTCAGATTTTTTACAATTTGAATTAGAATTTCTAGATGATTGCACAATAACAGGACTATCAGCAATGCTGGAGATACCAAGTCTATCAATCTCTAACTCAGAAGTCTGTGAACCAGGCGAAGGTGTATCGTCAACTGAATCAATATAAGATATATCAGCACACGAGCCTGTGTTATCTCGAGAAAATGATACAGGTACATATGATCTAGTCCTCTTAGCTAATGGTGTACTTGTTTCAATTATATTTGATTTTCGATTATCAACGCTAGATGTCTTTGGATTATCTCCCTTTGGTGGAGAACCAGAAATGCATAAACTATAGTCATCAAACTCACTAAAGTTATATGAATTGTCTGTTTTATTTACAGTCAGATTTGTATTTATTGGGGCAATAGGGTTTCTTTTTCGTTTCCCAACTGGGATTATATTGTTACAATTGTTACTTCTGTTTCTTAGGACTCGTCTGTTTCGAGATATCTGAAATAGGCTGTCATTCCCCGTACTTCCTGAACTTTCCTACAATGAACAGTATTACATTAAAAACATACATGTACAATGGTATATAGTAGATTTTTTTTAGTATATATATGAAGGGATTTTTTGGAATGATTCTTTTTTATTACTTGAGGTCAAATTTAAAAAAAATTCTTCAGTTGCTCTTGACAGTCCACAACCTTATATTCTCAGAATCATTCCTGTGGTTCCAAGCTTACATTGTGGTAGTCAATTATTATCTAGTATGTGCTACTATTGTAAGAACTTTCGTGTTGCAACATAATTGATTTAGACTTCTGCAACATTACTGACAATGGTAATAGACACCTGTTTCTGATAATTTTTTTGGTTGCTTGAAGGATGAAGTCATATAATACAAATAATAACAGCCAATTTCCACTGGTCAGAAAGGCAAAACATTTTTTTTCTATTATAATAAAAGCTACAGATTCACAAAGCAAAGGGGTTAGGGTTAACTTATGTTGTTTAACACCACTTTCAACAATATTTCAGTTATATCATGGCTGTCAGTTTTATTGGTGGAGGAAACCAGAGTACTCAGAGAAAACCACCACAAAGCAACTCTGTCCAACAATATAGTGAGGAGTCATTATGACAAGAGTTCTGGGGACCCCAAATTTTAACACTTCCTGGCACCTAATTTGAACATACACAGGGGCTGCTCTGGCTCCCAAAAAGTAGGAGCCAGAAAAATTGCCAGGTGCCATTTTCAGGTGCCAGTTTTGAAAGTCAGGAGCCAGTTTAGGAGCCAGCTAAAATTTTTACAAGGAGCCAATTTTTTCGAACTGAAACAGTGGATGATTGCATGTACCACTACCAGTTTCATGTATAAATGGTCCGGATTTGTTTGTACAAATGTTAATGTCTGTATTGTACTTCTGTTTTTCATTTCGATTTCATCATCAAATACAAAAAGATTTATATAATTTATTACAATATACTGTATTTTACGGATTATCAGGGATTCAGCCAGGATTTTGAGACCATTAGTCACTTCTGCGGAACAGATTTTTAATGTCAGAGCTTAATCTTATAATCAGTTACTTTGTCTTATTAGTTAGTAATGGAGATTGAAAAGCTATGAAAACCTCCTAGGATGGGAACATACTCTGCAAATTAGAAACCAACTGATAAAACATAACATTGCCATGATTTTGATCTAATACCACACAAATTGTAATACCCCCCCCCCCTTTTTTGAAATATTACTGTGCTTTGATCTAATACCACACAAATTGTAATAAGTTTATAACCCCCACCCTTTTTGAAATGTCACTGTGCTTTGGTCTAATACCACAACATTTGTGTAGTCTTCAGCAGAAAAAAATATGTCTCTGCCAATGGTCCATCTTCTAGATACTTTGTACAAAATGTAGGTAATGAATAGAACAAACGTCAAAAACTGAAGCAAGTTGTAAAATAAATTATTATTTCTCAGATCTCATAATCAAATTGCAACAATTGGAATAAAAATACTGACTGTGGTTATTTTTTTTTACGTGTCTTGTTTGTAAATAGTTCTATAAATAGAACGCAATTGTTACCCGGATGCTGATCGATAAAAAACTTATGCATCCTCGTGCAGTGCATTTCAATGGCCAACCTTCGCATATAAAAAAATGACCATATTAAATACGAGAACTAAGATTATATTTCACAGAAATGAGAATAAATATAGAAAGATCGTTTGGTTAAAAGTATCGGTGGATTACATTGCGAACTCCTGTTGAACTTGATCGCGCCATTTTTATTTTTTAAGTTTCTTTATAAACCAAAGTTTATGACTTTTCGAGAAAGTCACTTTCAAAATACTTAATAAATACACGTGTACGATAGACAAAAGACTTCCTAACTCCGAACTCCAGTATGAACATGATATCAACATTTTCATAAATGAAAGTGGCAAAAATAGTTCGTTATGGTGGACATTATCGTGCAACGATTAACGAATGATGATTACAAAAATATGTCCACTTAAAATACATACTGTGACATTTTGAGTACATGTCAATCATAACTATAAAAAAAATATCATTATCGTTGATTGAATTCTTTGTCGGGGTCATTATCTTTAACCAGGTAAATCAAGCCAGGTGTGATCAAAGATTACGCAATAAAAACAAAAATTCTATAATCCGTTGATTGGCTTGTAACATGTAATAAAATTGTCATTGTAGTGACTAATTAGTTTTAATCAGCAAATGAAGAAGAAGAATGGATTGTTACAAACATTTTTCTACGATATTTTGAAAATTCAAGTGATAGTTGGGTACGGGAAATACTCAACACTGGCGAAAATCAATTGTCAATAATTTATTGATTTTTGTTAAGGTACACAGTGATTATCTATAAATTTACACAAGGAAATCTAGGTGCCAAAAAAATCGCCAGCAGCCGATTTCAGTCGCCAGTCAAGAAAAAAAATCGCAAATTGTGACATTGGCGACCGACAGAGCGATCTCTGCATACAATACCAATTTAATACATGTTATTTTAATTTTTTTTTAAATTTTAAACAAAATATCTGGAAAAAAGATATGAAGTCCCTAAAACCTTTGGACATTGCCCTTGATATGATCAGTACATTTGAATTTTGATCAACAACAAATTGGACAAATTTTAGATTAGTGTTAAAATTTAATGCCACCTTCACAAGCCTTAAGCAGTAGTGGCACAAGCTTCTCCAAAAATGAATTGTTTGTACAAACATGTAGTTTAACTGATATGTTGTCAGTACTTCGTCTCTTGAATTTTCAATTTGGACATCATCTTTAAAAACGATGACCAATGTATCAAGCTCATTGTGCTTCCACAGTCAGTTACTTGTGACTAAATTGCCTTTTTTTTCATCAGTTACAATAACAACACAAGAAAACAGTGTTATAAAATTGTAGAAAATTATAACTCTTGCAATGTACGCTTTAAACACATGGACTCATCAATTGTTTTTGGGACTCGCCTCTTTTTATAAAATAAAAAAAATGCATTAGTGAGACTTATTTTATCCTACAAGGAGAAAATAAAAACAACTGATTGTGAGAACATGTTTGGTTTATAATAGCTTACCATTTCTGATCCATATTTCTTCCTAGGTATAATACCTTTAGTAGGTCTTCTTTGTACATTCTCTTTATTTTCACTACATAAAAAAACAATGGACACAATAAAACAATTTGTACTAAATAAACAATTTTTCCACAAGATCTCATGATATTCTGTTTTTGACATTAAAAAATCTTTTGAAAATGCAAAAAAGCAAATGTTGTATCTAGTATACATAAGTAGGTACACGTCTGGATTTTATACATGTTCTGTAATGTGATGTCTGTTATGATTCCCATATAAAAACGATGCTCGGTTCGTCTTAACCTCCAGTTGTTTGTAGGAGGGCTCATATCTTCTTTACGTTATTTGTGTTTGCTTGCGCATAGTGGTGTCCAACAAATATTGTGTTGTGTTTTCCTTCGTCTTGTATACCCAATGTTGCCAGTTTCTCTGGATTGTCCATATTTGATTGCCCCTTCGGTATTCTCTAATGTTTATTTGATATTTATACAAAATAAAAATTTTGCATAATCAAAATGTTAAAATATGTACTGTCAAATCTTTTAATATTTACAGGGCACTGGTTGGTGCATAACAGTTAATAACATACAACTATTTGCTTTAGTAAATAATATTGAAAAAATTTTCATTCATCATAAATAAGGTTTTAACATTGAGATTTCTTAGACAATGGCAAGGTTGTTGCAAATTTTGTCACAATTGTGATTTTACAAATATGTTAGACAATTACTATTATACTAAAATTCAAAATGTACACAATTTAATTAAGTGTACCACATTCATAATACATTTTCATGATAATTCTATGACCTTGCAAAACAATACAGTACAGCTTCTTTTATCAAGTTGTGACAGTAGCTTTCTTGTATTTTGATGAATTGTATTGTCATTTCTGTGATTTATTGTAATTCTGACAACCATTAAAACAACTGACCCTTCTTTAATACCATGGATACAATAAACTAGAGGCTCAGTGGGCTGAGCCTGTGTCGCTCACCTTTCATTCTGCTGTGAGGAAATTTAATACAGAACCTCCCATAGGTGCTTCCCACCAAGTTTTGGTTCATTTGACGAAGCAGTTTCAGAGAAGCAGATTTTTAGACATCAACCAACCAGAAACAAGAATTGCCTATGATGGCCATGTTTGTCAATGGATCAGGAAGAAATGAGCAATCATTATAGAGGACATTCCATAGATGCTTTCTACAAAATTTCAGTTCATTTGAGAAAGCGGTTTCAGAGGAGAAGATTTTTCAGAAATTAACCAATCAGAAACATGAATGGCCTGTGGCGGCCATGTTTGTTAACGGATCGGGACGAAATGAGCATTCATTATAGAGAACCTTCCATAGATCCATGCTACCAAGTTTCAGTTCATTTGGCCAAGCGGTTTCAGAGGATAAGTTTTTTTTTTAAATCGGCCAATCAGAAACAAGAATTGCCTGTGGCAGCCATGTTTGTTAACCAATCGAGACGAAATGAGCATACCCGGTAGATACTTCCTACCAAGTTTCGGTTCATTTGGCCAAGCAGTTTCAGAGGAAAATATTTTTAAAAATCGGCCAATCAGAAACAAGAATTGCCTGTGGTGGCCATGTTTGTTAATGGATCGGGACAAAATTAGCAATCTTTAGAGAGGACCTTCCATAGATGCTTCCTACCAATTTTCAGTTCATTTGGCTGAGGGGGTTTTAGAGAAGAAGATTAAAATGTGAAAAGTTAACGGACGCCAAGTGATGGCAAAAGCTCACATTGCCTTTGGCAAGGTGAGCTAATAATGTTTTCCATTAAGCTGGGATAATTAATATTTCAAAAAAAAAATCACCCTTTTCTTTTAGATAGTCTAGTTTTTATAGGATATTCATGACTATCAGACGAGTTGATACTTGATTCTGAACTCAAACTGAACACATGTTTCTGTTGTTCTTCAGATGACTGCCAGAGAACTTTATCAACTGTTACTACTCTGCTACCATGGTGACGACTGTATGTCTTTATTTTCCTGTCACGTTCCATCTGTAACTAACAAAACATACATGATCTTTTAATACAATAATTCATAAGACTTATTATAATTATACTCCAAAAAAATAGCTGTCCGGTGTCAGTATATGCATGCAGGGTATGCCTGTCCCCCAACAGTTGTAAAATCTGAAAAAAATGTAAACTCTTACATCCAAAGTTTTATAACTTTAAAATAGTAAATATGAAACCTGAGCAATATATCTCTTACTTTGATTACATAAAAATTTCATCACAATTTCATTTCAATTCTTTTTTTTCATGAACAAAATCTCATTTAATATACATGCAACAGCATAAGATGATATCCTCGAAAGGCATTGTACCTTTATAACTCCTAAGGTTTTGTCATAATTTTATAAAGCTTAATGAATGCAAACTGAAATACCAGATATGTGAAAATATTCCCAATTTTATGGAATAAAGTCCCATAACTCTGCCACAATAAAAGTGATGATCCTAAAAATAAAACGATACCATAATTTCTTCAATCCTAAGACTTAATAAAACTGTCATGAAATTAAAAAATGCTTAACTTTTAGTCAGTTTGCTTCATTTATCTTTTTTTACTGAATGTAATTACATGTACATTTGTACTTCTATTTCATTTTAGGGGCCGCCGTGGCCATGATCATATGGTAGTTGAATTTATAACTACCTATGCAATTGTAGTATCACAGTGTAGAGTTGTATCTCTTATCACAGAGCATATACAATGTATAATGTAGATAAATGATGGAACCTTCAATGGTGTTTGTTGCTTTATTCTATGGTTAAATCCGGCTATAACCTAGGCGTAAACATTACAGCAATCAGTGCCTATCAGCACTAACATTGTGATTTTGAATCCCGCTAAGGCCAGGTGTACTCGATACAATATTATATGATAAGGTTTGTCAGTGACTTACTATCTATCGCTCGCACCTGTTCTTATTACAAAATGTACATGGCAATACATTTTTTTTCCAAAGATTTAACAGAAATTTTTGAAACAAAATCATTTACATGTTCCTTTCAGCATCTATACATTACATACTGTGAAATCACTTTTATTCATGAACATTGAAACTTGGGAACAGTTTGACATCGATATATTGTCAAACGTGTTTAAAATATCTATTGGCACCCTAATAATATAATTCCTTTCCACAAACTAGAGGCTCAGCACTGAGCTGAGCCTGTGTTGCTCACCTTTCATTCTGCTTTGCAGAAACGTAATACAGAACCTTCCATAGCCTATAGGTGCGCTTCCCACCAAATATCGGTTCATTTTGGCAAAGCAGTTTCAGAGAAGAAGATTTTTAGAAATCCACCAAACAAGAATTGCCTGTGGCAGCCATGTTTGTTAATGGATCAAAACGAAATGAGCCATCTCTATAGATGGACCTTCCATAGATGCTTCTTACCAAGTTTCATATCATTTGGTCAAGCAGTTTCAGAGGAAAAGCTGTTTTAGAAATCGACCAATAAGAAACAAGAATTGCCTATGACGGCCATGTTTGTTAACGGATCAAAACGGAATGAGCAATTCCCATAGAGGACCTTCCATAGATGCTTCCTACCACGTTTCGGTCCATTTGGCCAAGCTGTTTCAGAGTAGAAGATTTTTAGAAATCGATCAATCAGAAACAAGAATTTCCTGTGGTGGCCATGTTTGTTAATGGATCGAGAAAAAAATGAGCAATCTTTAAAGAGAACCTTCCATAGATGCTTCCTACCAAGTTTCGGTTCATTTGGCAAAGCGGTTACAGAGGACAAGATTTGTAGAAATCGACCAATTAGAAACAAGAATTACCTATGGGGTTGGCAGCCATAATTGTTAATGGATCGGGACGAAATGAGCAATCTTAAGAGGACCTCCAATAGATGCATCCTACCAAGCTTCGGTTCATTTGGCAAAGTGGTTTCAGAGGAAATTTTTAGAAATCAACCAATCAGAAACAAGAATTGTCTGTGGTGGCAATGTTTGTTAACGGATCGGGACGAAATGAGCAATTGTAACAGAGGACTTTCCATAGATGCTTCCTACCAAGTTTCAGTTCATTTGGCCAAACGGTTTCAGAGGAGAAGAATCTAAAAAAAATCAGACAATCAGAAACAAGAATCGCCTGTGGCGGCCATGTTTGCTAACGAATCGGGACGGAATGAGTAATCTTTATAGAGGACCTTCCATAGATGCTCCTACCAAGTTTCAGATCATTTGGCCAAGCGGTTTCAGAGGAGAAGATTTTAAGAAATCGACCGATCAGAAAAAAGAATTGCCTGTGGCGCCATGTTTGTCAATGGATCGGGACGAAATGAGCACTCTTTATAGAGGACCGCCCATAGATGCTTCCTGCCAAGTTTCAGTTCATTTGGCTGAGCGGTTTCAGAGAAGAAGATTAAAATGTGAAAAGTTAACGGACGATGGACGCCAAGTGATGGCAAAAGCTCACCTTGCCTTTGGCAAGACGACCTAAAAATGTTTTTTATCATGTGACCAATTTGAAGTCATGTAAGATTAGACCCATTTGCATTTTCAATGATCCATAACGGGACAGTTGCTGATGTTGCAGGTCATGATTATCAGAACAGTTTGTAATTTATAAATGAGCCCCCCCCCCCAAAAAAAAGGACCATAAAGGGCTATGGTTCCGCAGCTACGCTAACCCTACATACCCAAACTTTTTGTGCCTAAAAAGTTTGTTTGGCCATTTTTGAACAAGCACTATTAAAGTCATCTGTCATCTTTGCTAGCCAAGGGTTACGATCCGCTCTACTCATCTTCACCCTTGGCATCGTTAGACAGATTTTCGAGGTCACACGGTTTATATGTAATGCAGCTAGTGATAGCTGCAACCAATCAGAACGTGCTTTACAAAAAGCACATGTTCTGTACGAAAAATGTCAACAAAATAAAAATGCGTGTACATATAAAATAATGTTGTAAGTTTGAAATAAAAGCACTAGCTTACCATTGAATAACAGTATGAGCCTTGTCAAATCTTCGCTTGAAAATCAGCCATATTATAATCTCGAGTCAATTTTCAGGGCATTCAAGCGAAAGGAAATGAAAGCCTCGTGTCGATTGGCTGAAAATGACATCATTACAAGAGGCGTAACTGTCAAAATCCAGCAGGTGGCAGTGCGCGGGAATTACGAAAATCCGACTAACGATGTCAAGGGTGAAGATGAGAACGGATCGTAATCCTTGGCTAGCGAAGATATATTAAAGTAAGAACGTGTCGGACTGTCCCCTGTAGAAACTAGTTAAAAATATTTTAAAAAATAAAATCTTTTTCCTACCCTACTGACCCTAACATTTTAGAGCACGTTAGCGGAAACACAGGTATTTTTTTTCTTGGCCTAATAGGTGTCCGATTTACCAAAACAGGGGGAAATATATCGCTCTCTTCACAGGTACAAATGTAGCACTAATCTCGTTGAAATTAGGCTTCCGAAGAAATTTTCTGTCTGTATCTCCATCCTAAACTCATCACAAGGCCTATCAAAGGAAATCTGGAAAAATAAAATTTGAGTCCCCCCCCCCCATATCTAGTCATGGATGGATTGTGTCAGATCGAGTGCCGGTAAAATTTCATATATACGGTAGACATATTTTCTAGTTCAAATCTGCAAAAATAATGATAATATCTAACTGTTTTAAGGTTTGGTTTACGATGTTTCATCAATATTTCAGTAATATCGTGGCAGTAATAAGTAGTTAAAGATCCATAATATCTATAAATCCAAAATTTAGATCGAATTGTACGCCAATTTGTATGTGTGTACTACGTGATCAATTTCATGACGTTTTCTGACACAATTCGTCCATGAGGAAATAATATGCATCGGAATGCACAGGCGTGACAGGGGAATCAAATTTAAAATTTCCATAATACATTTGATAGGCCTTGTGACGAGATTAGGAAAATTTATTCGGAAGCCTAACCTTAAGGCTTAACGAGGTCGCACCTGCTCTTAAAAAAAGTAAACTGTCAGATATCAAAAAGTTGCAATTTCGTACATTTAAATTGCCGAAATTTCGAGATTTAAACATAGCGAGTCCCTTGTAGACTATCCATGCATATACACAAATCCATGGACAGTAACATACGTGTCTCTGTGATCTAAGACTAAGTCTAAGATTAAAGAAGTCGGTATGTTTCGAGGTTTATTTTTCAAATCAAATCAAATCAAGTTTTATTTAAGTCGAAATATCTATAACACATAACATAAGCTCTAGTGAGCTTTTGAATCGACTAGAGATGATGTTGATGGCTGATGGAAGTACTGGGGCAAGTAAATATAGAAAAGATATCATTGTGTGTATGGCAGTTTTCTGTGCATAAGAATATTTATTTTTGTACCTACTGATGAAATTGTCCTAATAATTTGTTATTAAACTGAAACAACAATATATAATAATTTGATATTACTTGATGTGATCAAGTTTAGATAGGTCTATGATTTTCTCTGCAAATAATACTGACCATTTTAACAATATTTCAGTTATATCGTGGCAGTCAGTTTTATTGGTGGAGGAAACCGGAGAAAACCAGCAACCTGCCACAAGTCACTGACAAACTTTTATCACTTAATGTTGTATCAAGAACACCTCACCACGAGCGGGATTTGAACTCACAACTTTAGTGGTGATAGGCACTGATTGCATAGGTAGTTGTAAATCCAACTACCATACAATCACAACCATGATGGCCCCTTTTAATCAAGGATGTTAGGGACATAATTTGGAAAATTCTCTGCAAACACATTCAATAACTATGTAGGCCACAATTAATTAGTAATAAAAGCACAATCTCAACAGATACATGTAAAACTTTTATTTTTAATCTTTTTCAATATATAACGATTCACTGCAAAACAAAAAGAAAACAATTCAAAATTATTTTTTTTTTAAAAAAAAAGTAAAGAAAATGGGTTTAAAATCATGTTTGACTTTAATTTTTTATGAATATCCCCAATACGCCTTCGTGTCTATTTATGGAAAGTATTACTTTGTTAAAACAGTGTCAGTATATTCATTCCATTGACTTTTTGACCTTATTGTTGATCTTCTAAATTCTTGTAAATATTGAAAATGGCGCCCTCGTTTTTAAACTGTAAAGAACGATGATTTCGATTGGTTAATTTTTATAAAGTTTTCCCGGTATGGAGACAATTTTCCGGATTTTTTTTTCAAATATTATACATAAACAAACATATCATTTTTATTCAGAGTCGAGGAAAAGAGTTATATTACGCCATCCAATAAAACAGAATTCCTGCTTGATTTTTAAAGCCGTCGTGCCTTGGATCATTTATTTAGTCCCAGCATAAACAAAGAACCCACTGAGTGAGGTACAAGACCCGGCGGTATCACAGTGGTAAATAAATAAATAAATAAAGTTTTATTTAAAGTCGATACATATCATAACATACATAAGACACAAGCTCTACAGAGCTTTTCAAATCGACTATACATATAACAAAACAACATACATGCATAGCAAACATTAAAACATCAATATTAAATATAATTTAAACTAATTTAAAATTTCAAGCACTAAGTAAATAAATTAAAATTAGCAGCCTAAAAAGTAACTATAATTAAAGACAAAGCACAGATTTCAAAAGCATCACAGATAAACAAAACAAATAAATAAATACAATTATGCTTTAAAGCTATCTACAAGCATTACAGTGGCATGAGCTACCATTCCATGAATTAATCAAGTTGTTTAATTGTTTAAAAGAATTTTCCAATCTAAAGTGGTTTGGTAGTTCATTCCATGTTTTAGCAGCAAAATATTTAAAAGTTTTAATACCATACCTAGTTATTCTGGTTGATGGTATACTAGCAGTATTTTGGTATCTGAGAGAATATTTACTTTGTTTAATTGTAATTAAATCATGTAAGTGCTTCAATGGATATAGTTCTAATTCGCCTGATTTTTAAAGTGGGTAATTTGGATTTTGTTAAAAGTTCTTCATATGTGCTGTCAGTATCATCATAGATAAATTTCAGAGCTCTAAATTGTATTTTTTCCATTTTATTTGTATTTTGTTCACTGCAAAAGTGCCATGTTACAGGGCAATAATTAAAGTTCGAGAAAATAAAAGAGTAGTATATTGTAAGTCTACCAAGTTTTGTTAAATATTTACCAATTCTTTTTAAAATGTTCAGATGTCTTGAGGCTTTTTTTTTTACAGATATTTGCTATACGAGTATTAAAATTCAGTTCAAAATCTATTGTGACTCCCAAAAGTTTTACCTCATCTTCGCATTTTATTATATTGCCATTAAGATTAAAAGAGATATTTTCATTTTTAGTTTTTTTTCCAATTGCTATCGCTTGAAATTTGTTTGGATTTGCTTTCATTTGGTTTTCAGTAAACCAGTCTATTAAAGTTAGGTTGTCTCTTTCAAGTACTGTGATTAATTGATCCAGATGGTGGCCTTCATATGACAAAGTGTTATTATCTGCATAAGTATAGAGGGAACTTTCTTGTACAAAATAAAATATATCATTTATAAATATTTTAATTTTATATTGGAAAGAGGATGACAACAATATTTGGTTAAAATATACCGTTTTAAAGACCTAAGTACTGTATATCGTAACTATTTGGGATATGCCTATCACGATGAAATGGTTGGTGCTTCTTACAAAAATAGACCGTTCCCGCTGGAGTGCGTCGACTTAAGTTACAGCATTTGAATATATGATTTAGTAGTAAATTCCTCTTCAGTATATCAATGGGTGGAGTTTTTCAACCATGACATATGGGTCATTTCTACAATTCTCACTAAAGCTTCATAATTATTGAGCCGACGTGATGCACACTTGATAGTTACATGCAGTTTTCTCTGATTATTTATCCGCCATTTGGCAGATTCGACCACAAGTATTGTGTCGTCAGCATATAAAATTTAAAAAAAAACTTAAAAACACACCAAGTTCAATTAGAAAAATAAGGAAAATGAGTGGAATACCTTTTCACCTTGGCGAACACATATTTCGCTGGGGAAATGTGAAAAGTCGGGTTTTTTGGCATTATAACAGGGCATACTGAGGAGCCTGTGTGTGAGTGGAGGGAGGGGGGGGGGCACATCAATTTTCATCAACAGCTAACTATAGTTATAGGGCGGTATAATACTTTAGGCTCAAACCTATTCCATTTGTTCTTGTTAAAATGTTCCACAGGCACTAAGCATGACTAAGGGCCCGGGTGGCTCAATGTGTTAGGTAGTTGGATTACCTAACAACCCATACAAGCCTATCGCCAATACGGCGTGGGTTCGCACCCGGCTTTGTAACTTACAAAAAAGGGTGCACTCGACTCGCAGCCGCAAGTGATAAAGTTTACCAGTTGCTTGCCCATGGTCGGTGGTTCTCTCCGGCTTCTTCCACCACTAAAACTGGTCGCCATGATATAGCTGAAATATTGCTGAAAGTGGCGTTAAAACACCAAATATCAATAACTCCACAGGCACTAGACACTATCAATACCTGATTTACCTATAGGATTTGCAGTGTGAAGCATAGTATCAAAATCTAGGGGGATCCGATCTAAATACATGATCATTTTGACGCTGACATAATTATATGCCTTTCTTACATATGCTGTCATAACGCGCTGCAATGTCTAAATTCAAATTGTTTAAAACACTCTTCCCTCTCCTCATAGTCGTGTTGATGGGGGTTGGGAGGGGCTCGCAAGTGGAATAGCATGGGACCTGTCTTCGTCTTAAAAGCTGGCACTGGACACTATATCAAATGAAGTTATATAATTCAATGGCAAGAATTGAAAAAAAAAAAATTGGTTGTCTCTTTCGCAACGCAAACCCCATTACATAATCTTCAAATTGTTGAAGTAGGTCATTTATTGTTAGAAAAAGAAAAAGTCGAAGAAAATAGAGTCTTATGGAAGACTGAAAAGAGCTTTTTGTACAGTACTTGTCCATGTGCATAGGACACGGGGAGGACTTGACCACAACACTACATGTAAATTAACCATTGATGTCTGATGTGGCCAACAATGTCATAGTCGACGGCATTAAATTATTATTATAATTATTATTAGTATAAGTATTTAGTATATTTTATGGGCAGTTTTGTTCATTGTAACGTATAATATTTATATTCTTATTTTTATTTTTTAATGTTATTGTTTATGAATCACTGTAATGACTTTGCCCCTTGTGGGCCCTCTATTGGACAATACAATTCTTATTATATTACACAATACAATATTTTCTTACCATTGACTACGGAATATTTATTAATATTGATTCTAGTACCTGTGATGTTTCCCCAATTTCCCATAACTCTTGGGCGATTCCATATTAATACATTTTTAATAAAAAGAAGTTTTTATCAATAAAAAGTTTTAAGCATAATTATCAAAGACTTTCTACACGCAGGAAATTTATTTATCATATCTTTCATGCTTTTCTCGGAATGAACTAATTACACAGGCATAATGGCATTATGGGAGGGGCTCGCCTGTTAAAAAAGGTACCAATATCTTATATATATGATATTGGTACCAGGGGCGTAGCTAGGTATAAAATGAAATGTAGGCACAACTTGCGGCGAGGGGTCTTGGGGTCCTCTTAAGGCCCTCAGCAGGTCCAGGGCAGAGCCCTGTTGGGGGGTTTAGAGGAAACGGAAAACGATTTTAAGCGTAAATAGATGTACAAATGGCGAAATCTGAACAATAAAAGACATGAAATATATTCTTATTTTATCATGGAAACAATACATATATCGAAGTTGTTAATATATTTTTGCTGAATATGAGAACTTTTGACTGAATGTTACGTATACCCTTAATGGAGTAGCTACACGTAAGTTACTAGTAAGTCCAAAGTATATCATTAATACTTCAAAATCAGCAAAGAAAATTATATCTGTAACTTACATGTCATTATGGTGTCGGCCCAATAGTCCGAAGGTCCGATAGTCCGAAAGTCCAATAGTTACAAATTAATTTATTTAGAATGATTTTGAATCTGCCGGCTTTCTTGTAATTAAAGGTAACCTAGACAAATATGACGACCACGGAGTTTTTACTAACGATTGGATACTATTTAAAAATGTGTTCAGATTGTTATATTGATAAAAAAAAAAACACACACACACACATTGACCACATAAAGTATACACCCCCATTTAGCAAGGAAATACTTTGCCAATGCTACACTTCCTTTTTTCTACCAGAAAGAGTTTTAGTTTCCATACGCCGAATATTGACATTTAAGATATAGCCATTACTTGGAGTCATTTGTATGTACGGTAACGTTCATCTTTTAAACTTCTTGAGAACCAATGAATTGAATTTTAAGAGATAGTCTGAACATAGCAAAGATATTGTCTAGGATTTACCGCACAAACGATGGTATTTTTTTTGATTCGTCAACAAACATGAACGATGAAAAAGTTTGTAATACATGTATAGATCTATCAAAGAAGGGGTCCCTATTAATGTTCTGCGGAAGCGGGGTGTGAAAATATATTTTGCTATATATCTGGATAAATTAAGAAACAAAGTATTACCAAAGAAATTACTGGGTAACAAAGTCGTGCGCACAAGTTAATAGCTATAGATTATTAGGGGGAGGGGGTTATGGTATTTAACGCCACTTCCAACAATATTTCAGTTATATAGTGGAGGTCAGTTTTATTAGTGGAGAAAACCACCGACCTGTCGCAAGTCACTGACAAACATCACATAATGTTGTATCTATTACGTCTCGCATGAACGGGATTCGAACGTTAGTGTTGATAGGCACTGGTTGCATAGGTAGTTATATATCCAACTACCATACGATCACGACGGCCCCAATAATAGGTTTGGTGAAGATCAGGAGTTTAAAATCAAAGTTTACATTGTAGCTTTATGTATCATCTCTATGAGAAGTACTAAAGAGAATGGCAGAGATGTTACTTGTCAGATCATGCACAAATGATACAACTTAATGTGTACACAGAATGCATCAATTGAAATTTCTGATAATTTCTCATGAACTTAACCTAGGTGAACAATTCGGGAGCCTCTCGGTGACTTTTCCCATCTACGTTATAATTATAAATGTATGTGTTTCAACGTAAATATCAAGTGGCGTAACCATGGCAAAATTGGATACATTCTATTGCAAAAAATGATTCCGATTTTAAATTACTTTAAAAATAGATAAAAGAATAAATAAAATTAACCGTAGAAATATATGTACATGTATTTGTCTAAATGAAATTGTAGTTAGAGTCGCTATACATTTGTAACTGTCGCCACCTTCATGACCTTGGTCCAAACAAAATTCGCTATTGTTTTTTTTTAATCTACTGTACTACCATGAAATCTAGATATCTATTTTCTAACAAAGGGAATCCATCTTTGATCAACCTTGATATACAAAGGCGATTCATTGAAAATGCTTAAAAACGGGGTGTAATCTGTCGGAATAAAAATTTAATTAAAAAAACAATTCTATTTGGGTTTCGGATTATCCAACCTTCGGACTATAGAACCTTCAGACTATTGGACCTTCGGACTATCGAACCTTCGGACTATTGGACCTTCGGACTATCGGACCTTCGGACTATCGGACCGTCACCGTCATTACGCCTGTAGCCAAATATCAAAGCAGCTCAAAATCTCGAGGTTGTAGAAAAAAGTCCCGATATATGATCATGGATGATGAACATGGATAAAGTTATATGCATCGGCTACTTTGTGGCATGGCATAAAAAGAATAACGATGTTTTCTTACACTGGCAACACAAAGAGAAATGTCCGGAAGTAATTAAGACCTATAATAACGGTGTCTTCAACCTACGCCAACATTTTGAAATATCATATTCAAGGTATGCCAACAAACATTATAGTACAGGTGTTTATATAACAATTAATGACAGTTACAGGTAAGTAAATTTGGAAATGCAGGTCTTAAAAGTGAAATTTATTTAAAAAAAAAAAAAAAAAAAAAAAAAAAAAAAAAAAAAAAAAAAAAATAAATAAATAAAAATATAAGAATAAGTCTGTTAAAATTTAACGACTTGAAAAAAAATAAACTTTTATAAAAACTAATATATAAAATAAAAATCTGGTAAAATTAAACAAAAATCTGTAAATAAAAAAGATGAAAATGTAAAATTTTAGAATTGAAATAAACGATCTTTCTAAAATGTATGAATTAAAAATATTATATGATACTCATGCAATTAAGCAATTTTCTTAAAATATAAATTCAAAAGTTTTTAATAATATTTATTTATAAATTTAGAATTATCATAATTTTGAAGAGGATTTTTTAATTGCTCACTCTAAGCTAATTAATCATAAGATAATTCAAGTTAATTATTTATAAGATAATTTGAAGTATGATAAAAAAAAATATCTGTGCTTATAATATCCTAATTTATTTTCATGAAGTAGGATATAAAAATATATATGCTTATAATATCCTATTCTATTTTCATAATGATTGATGTTAAAATATATTTGCCTTATAATATCCTAATTATTTTTACAAAGTTTGATATTAAATATATGTGCTGTCAGATATACTGATTTTTCGTTTGTTATTTCCATAAAATATGATTTTAAATACCATGCTTAGTTTATTCACTCAATACTCACACAAAAACAAGACAACCTTACATTAAAAATTAATTGTGGACTTGGAGTACATTGACATCTCCTCCGATTTTACACTAATTAAACATGACTAGTCATGTTTATATAACAATTAACCTATTCAACCTATGCCAACAATCTTTTTTACCTTTTTATATATATTTTTTAAAATACATTGAATGTACCATAATAACAGATGTACTGTTTTATTATGTGCCGAATCAAAATAAAGTTTTCTTATCTTATCTTATGTGCAAACTTAATTTTATGTAATACATGTATCATTATCATATATAATAATATAATACAAAATTAAAAAGGAATCATGATTTTTTTTCTGATTTATGTACCTGCTTGGAAATTTTGATATAATAATAATAATAATAATAATAATTTTATTGTTCCAATTAAGGGCCCCCGAAGAGGCAGAGAGTTGCATATAAAACAAATATTGATTCAATGTACATATAACAATACAACATTTTATGCCGACAGAATCAGAGATAAAGTAATGATATACACTATACATATAAACACTACTTATGACAAGAATAATCCCCCTCTTCTAATATCTAGACAATCAATAATATATTGTCCAAGAATTTTAAGTACTGATATGTCTTCCGACAGTCTTCGTTTGTTAAAAGCTATATAAATTTGCCTCATTGGGTAGATTTTTAAATTTTGGACAAAGCTCACCTATATTATTGAACATGATTTCTCTATTGTCAATGTAAAATGGACAGTTAATTATAAAATGAAGTTCATCTTCAGTTTCATTTGAAGAACATTTTTCACATATTCTTTGAGATCGTTCTACCTAGGGTTTCTTATATCGATCCCTTTCTATTTTTAGTTCATGGGCATTTATTCTTATTTGACATAATGCCCTTCTCAATCGAAAATTGTTAATACATGTAGATAAATATGTTTCCCGAGAGAAAACAATTTTAATTTTGAAATAAGTATCAAGTTTTCCCTCTGGTTCTTTTTACTTTTTATTCCAATAATTTAAAAAAAACTATGGCATAATTTTTTTCTTACAGACCTTGCTAATTCATTCAACTTTATTCCTGTATGCTGAATATTTAATTTTTGTAAGATAAATTTAATAGAGGACAACCAGCATTCTGTGTTGTCTGAAACCATGCTTTGATTAGCGATATATGCATCAGACAATAGATCACTTTCCATTTTGTCTATTCTAAACCAATATTTTAACATTGACAAGACAACAGAGAAATATAGAGGGTATCTGCCAAGTTCAGACAATACAGCTAAGTTTGTAGACTTTTTATTTACACCCAAAATATGTTTAAGGTATTTGAAATGAGATTTTCACTATAAAATCATCGATATAAATTTGTTGCAATAAATATTAATGTTCTTTTCTGCATGCTGCAGAACTGGTCTTAAACATCCCTGTAATTTCACTACCATATATCAGGATTGGCTTAATTGCATGGTCGTACAAATGAAGAAATGTAGAGATACCAGATGATGATAAAGCTCTTGGTTCCACTTTGAAGACATAAGTTTTCGTTTTACTGTGTCATCCATTACGGTTAATTTGGCAATGTCAGGGTATGGAGGTTCAATATTCTGTTGAGTATCGGTGGTTGAAACGGAAGGCTCCAAGTCCGATTTGGTTGCTCCTATCTGACTTGATTCAGATTCAAATGGTCCGCTATCAGTCTCGGATAAGCTAAGTGCTGGACTGTTTTCACTTTTATGTGCTAACTGTCCAGGATCATTTTCTGAAGATTCGCTTATCTTTTTAAACATTTCATCCAAAGTTCTAACTTTAAGTTTAGGCTTAGAGCCAGACATTTTTAAACTTCAAGCCAATAGCCCAACAGTTCTTTTGAGGGTCAATGACAAACTTTAGTAAATGTATCAATTCATTTCTAGATTCAGATGTTAAAAAGCGTGTGAAAAACAAATTGTGTTTTATTTTATGTCAAGACAAAGTCTTTGAAGATAAAACGAAACGTCAATTTCAAAGAGTTAGTTAAGGGTCACAGTACTCATTGCAAATGTTTATCTTTCAACTTGTGGAAGTTTGTCATCAGTACAATAAACATAAAACAGACATAATTAAAATATGTAATGCGTTGTTTGTCCTTTTTCATCAATAAACAAATTTTGGGGATAAAATTATGTGTAGGCACGTGCCAAAGTGCCCTCGGTACATTTTTTTGACAGAGACAAGTGCCTGTGATTAATTAGCATAAAACGCACAGAAGATAATGATCAATGGTGTTCGAGCAGACCGAAGTAGATTGACAACAACACAACTGAAAGGTTCCAAAAACAAAATTGTTCTATGTTAAGCCAATGAATATATGAAGGTATGTAAATACTTGACTGTTTGTCTATATATATAGCTAGAGCAGGTATAAACAATATGAATGATATGTAGTGAAAATCGGGTGGAGGTAATTTAAATGGGGGACTGCAGGGACTTGCTCCCCGCCACTAAATTTGCCACTAAACTTTCACATGCAACTAAATTAATCACCGGGAGCAAGTCCCTGTGAATGGGGGATAATGATTCAACGATGCATTATATGAAGGGATCCACTAAATGTAAACACTACAGTACAGACGTGCCTCTGAATTCAGGCGAGTTTTTCACCTTCAAACATATGATTGGGTTATAAATTTTAGACTTTTTTTTAACATATCAATGGTGGCATTTATGACCTATGACGTATCAATTATAGGTCACATTTCTACAAGCACATGCACCTTCTTGCTTACTACGACAGATTATGGGATAATTGTGCAGGGGCGTAGGAACGGGGAGGACACATGCTCCTCTAGATGATCTCCCACTTTTTTGGCAAAAATTTAGAAAAAGCTGAAATTTGAATGTCCAGTCAAACAACAGATTTAAGGGCACAGGTGTGTGTTTATAACCCTAAATGACTTTTTAAATTTTGTCTTAATTTTATTTTTGTAAGTTTTGAAAGCTTTCCCCCTCCACCCTCACCCCATTTTCTGGTTGGATCTCTGAAGCTTTCCCCCTCCACTTTCTGGTTGGATCTCTGAAGTTTGCCCCCTTCACTTTTTGGTCCTCTTCCAAAACTTGCCACCCCACATTTTGTTCCACTTCAAAAACTTAACCCCTCACCCACTTCCTGATCCACACCCTCACCTCTCTTATGCTATAATTTGACATGATAAGGTACAAAATTGATCAATGTGGGTCAACAATTACTGAATAATATATCAACGAGTGTAGTCTTTCAGACTTCAAATATCCCTGTGTGACAATAAGTCGACCAGTCATTTTTAATTATATTATGTTCCTCGTCTATTCTTGCTCACATGTGTAAAGTTCCATGGAAAAAAGATCGATAATAATGACACACTGACCCCTATTTGTTTACTACCCTTTTTCCAAATGGTGTCGCATTACATCACATAACTTAAGGCCGGTCAGTGGTAAATAAATCACGTGATTTTTCATAGGCCAACCAAACTTAAAAAGTAAACCAGATTAAGAAAGTATAGTATTTTAGCTTTTTCAATGTAATTGTTTTGTCTGAAAAATTTCAAAAGATGTTTTTTTAAATAGTTTGAAATTGAAGTATTAAAAATTAATTATTTGATGCAATCATTGAACTTGCTTACCCATATAATAAAATATTTAATCCAGTGAATTTGGTGTTTTTGTTTTTGTCAATGCAATATATTAGACTGACTACATACTGCCATATTTTTGTAAAACAATTAATGACTGATTTCTGTTTATTTCAATCACATTTATTATCACAGAGTGGTAACAATAGTTTTGTTGATGCTATTTGTAATAATGACAGGTAAAATCAGCCATTTTCTAGAAAATGGTGGAATCTGAATGATTTATCATCATATTTTCAAAGTATTTTAAAATACAATTTGCTCGGCCTACATTCCAGAAAAGATCATGATCTGTGATGACGATTACATCAACAAACCGGAAAGGTAAAAATGCTTGGGAAATACCATTGCTTAAAACATATTTAACAAGGGCAACACAAAGCGTGGCGTATCCCCTCGCCTAAAAATTAGACCCTTGACCTTTGACCTTGAAAATCAATAGGGTTCCAGATTCTCTTAAGGTCTAAGTATGTACCAAGTTTGGTCAAAATCCATTGAAGGATGTTGATTCTAGAGTGTTCACAAGGATGTTATGCAGTAAAAATTTGACCTGGTGACATTGACCTTTGACCTTAAAAATCAATAAGGTTTCAGACGTTCTTAAGGACTAAGTACAAAAAAATGTATGTACCAAGTTAAGTCAAAATCCATTGAAGGATCTTGATTCTAGAGTGTTCACAAGGATGTTATGCGGTAAAAATTTGACCCAATGACCTTGACCTTTGACCTTGAAAATCAAAAGGGTTCCAGACTCTCCTAAGGACTATGTATGTATCAAGTTTGGTCAAAATCCATTGAAGGATGTTGATTCTAGAGTGTTCACAAGGATGTTATGCAGTAAAAAATTTACCCAGTGACCTTGAAAATCAATATGGTTCCAGACTCTCCTAAGGACTAAGTATGTACCAAGTTTAGTCAAAATCGATTGAAGGATGTTGATTCTAGAGTGTTCACAAGGATGCTATGCAGTAAAAATTTGACCATGTGACCTTGACCTTTGACCTATGACCTTGAAAATCAAAAGGGTTCCAGATTCTCTTAAGGACTAAATATGTACCAAGTTTGGTCAAAATCCATTGAAGGATGTTGATCCTAGAGTGTTCACAAGGATGTTACAGAAGGACGGACGGACGGAAGGAAGGAAGGATGGACGGTAACGTTACTATATCCCTTCGCAACTTCGTTGGCGAGGGGATAACAAGCATAATGATCAGGAAAAAAAGACATTATTAAAAAGGATCTTTTTTACTCGCATGGAATTTATTCAATTCAATCTTATCTGTTTTAATCTCATCTAGTAATTTTGAAGCTTAAAAGAATTCCCTCTGTGTTTATGTACGCTATGAATATACAGAATGACGTCATCGATCTCGTGTTACGTGAGAATTGTAAATCAAAACAAGTGACCGACTTTATTGCATGGCCGAGCAGATGTCAGGACACGATATATGAATGGATATTGTTTTCATGCTGAGTTAGCTTATGAATGGTGGTGTTTTTCAAACTCCAACAGCTCCACAGTGCCTAAATTTACCTTAAGTTCCACCACCACCCAGTGGAACATGACCAGTATAGGGGTTAGTTCCAATTGATTACTGAATAAATACTCTGTACCCCACTCCATCTTCAACTGTAACTGTTTGTAAACCAAATTTGTACCCAAGAGTTGTTGGTCTATATATTTTTAGTTACCAATTTACCATGCATACAAAATTCTCATACTATTGGAACAACGACTTTTTTCATTATTCTGTATTGTGTGAGAAATAGTTTCTAATTTTTATTATTTTAGTTCGAATTAGGAATCAAAATTGTTTGTCTGAAATTTTTTTTTTAAGTTTGAAGTCACCTGATATGATTATTTTCGAGAACATTATATTTATTGAAATGTTCATGTGTACAAATCAAAATGCATTTCCATTTTAACAAAAAGATTAAAAAAATATAAATAAATTAAAAAAATAAAAAAAAAAGAATAAATAAAGCAAATTCAAGCAAAAACTGTAAAAAAAAGATTTTAATCTCGTCTACCTTTGATTTCTGCAGTGTAATTTCAAAATAAGTTTAAGCTAGTACGTTGATTGATTGGTTTGGTGTTTAATACAAACTTGGCAGTATATCAGCTATATCATGCAGTGTAAGCTATTAGGAACAAACTCACTACAATAACATTTTATCCCATCTAAATAGAGGTGTAATGTTTACATTTTTCTTGTTTCAGATTTGATAATGAATAATCTAAATGTTAAAATAGAAACTACAGAAGGATCGCCACGTGTACGTCTAGATAGATTTCTACTGCTGTGTCCCTTATGTAAACGTGGTTTCTCAAGAAAATCTGATTTAGATAACCATAAACTTTGTTTGAATTTGACCAATAGAGGAGACACAAACAACAACATAAAACAGGAAATAAAAGAAGAACCCAGAAAATTAAACAAATTTTCATGTCTGAAATGTGATGAAATGTTCAACCGTTGGTCTGCGTTTTGCAGACATTCTTCTTTCCATAGATATTTATCAGTAATGGAAGACTCACGTCGGAAGGATCCATCTGCTATAAGTCAAGTACTATGGTCTGAAAATACAACTCCATTGTTAAAACATGAACCTCCTGATAACAATGATGTGCTGATGGATGAAAACTTTAAAACTATGAAAGAAAACAAAAATATAAAGTCTGAGCAAGCTAAGCAGCCTGCAATGACATTTAAAAGGAAGAGGAGTACAGATGGGAAAAGGCTCTGCAGCAAGGCATGCAAGATATGTAGACGAAAATTCAGCCACAGCGGAAATCTTCTTGTTCACCAGCGTGTACATTCAAACGAAAGGCCATACAAATGCAAATTTTGCAACCGTAGATTTAAACAACTCTGTCATGTGAACAACCATGAGAGATTGCATAGTGGAGAAACACCCTGGCAATGCTCTCTTTGTGGAAAACAGTTTCATCAAAAGGGGAATTTTGATCATCACATCAGTAAGCAACATTGATTTGAATAATTGGGCATTGTAACGAAGCTTTAACACTGGTAACAAACTCTCTTTTGCATTATATTTCTTTTCCAATTATATGGAGACAAAGAATTTCTAAGCTATTTAAGAGTCGAGCATGTGTTTATCTTTTTTTCGGTAAAGTTTGAAGTATTATGTTGTATTATTCAATGTTTTTTTTCTTCCTTAAGTTGTAGTTAATACACGATTATGGAAATAATCATACAAGAATAGACTAATTGATATTTGATTGATTAAATTTAACATTTAAGAACAACAATGAATGTAAACTTTAAAGAAAATTATATGAATCTTAGTAAAAATCTACAGTTAATAAATAGTTCTTTAATATGTCTTTTTTTCTTGCAATATTCCAGAGTTCTTCAATATATGTCTGCTACTTCAGATTGAACCTGTGCAGTGTTTTCAAAGTCACATTGTGATTTTATTTTATTTGTCGATTACCATATAGAAAACTGTTAGCAAACTAGAAATCTGCCAATCTTTTTAGAGTCATCTCCCTTTGTCTATTAAATGAGACACTCAGATTTTATGGTAGGAGTGAGTAGGTACCACAGACACTAGACATTGTATCAATTTTAATTCCACAACATCAATGAGACGAAAATAGTGTCAATGATTAGGAAAAAAGAGCTATCATTGACACAATTTCTTCCTGTTGATCATGTGGAATGTAATATTGTGTCTTAAGTGTCCAGTGCCTGTGGTATAATACTTCATCAAAGAAGGTATTTACATAGAAATGTTTCCTCAGCCACGGTTTTGTGTTAGGAATATTTATGACTTTGTGTCGGTTTAGTGCCACTTTCTATAATGTATATCAGTTAAATATTATGTAGGTCAGATTTATTGGTGGAGGAAATCGTAGCTGGGGAAAAGTACACAACACAACAGTACATGTATATATAGTTTGAACAATTTAGAAAAGTTGTCCAAAACCTCTGGCAAAAGTGCAAGCCGTGTATACTTGAGGGCTTAAAAGTGTGATGTGTCTGCATGAATGCGTAATTCGTCCTCAAAACGCTTTGTTTTTTGTGTTTTGGTTTCTAAAAGTATTTATTTGGGATCCAAAAACCAGGATTGGGGTTTTATAAGAATCCAATACGTTTGGGAAACTATTGTAACAGTTCAGTGTTTCACGTGCTTATCTTTTATTCAAAATGTTGATTTCTCAAATTCAGGATGAGATAGGACTAAATCAATAATTTAATCGGATTTAGTTTATCATAGATTATAATTTCCAGTTTTTATTTATATATTCGTAAACCGTTTAAAGTCTTTATTTTATACAAGTATATTTTTATTGAAAATTCACCAATACTCTTCACTGTAATAACAATTTTTTCGTTGATGTGTTCGATTGAAATGTTAACCTCCAATACAAGTGTACTACAACAAACCACCAGACCAGTTCTATATTCTGGGACTGGTTTGCTTGGAATCAGGATAATGTGTCCCAGTTTGGCGAAATGCCCGGTCCGGGG
This sequence comes from Bathymodiolus brooksi, assembly GCA_963680875.1. Lineage (NCBI taxonomy): Eukaryota > Metazoa > Mollusca > Bivalvia > Mytilida > Modiolidae > Bathymodiolus > Bathymodiolus brooksi. Next base: position 91,338,785 of record OY804577.1, read on the forward strand.
ACAGTTGTTTCAGTGAGCTAGCACTATAAATATCCAGCTAAGCGTGTTGGTCTAGTACAAAGTCGATCTCATCATCATTTTGTTTCATTAACATAGCTGAAGAATTGTTGAGTTGTCGCTAAACAACAATCATCCACTCCCTCAATATTCTGGGTCATCATCTCAATGAAAATTAACTTGTTCTCACCATGATATAGCTGAAAAATTGCTGAGTTGGCATTAAGGAACAATCACTAACGCATTCACTATATTCTGAGGGCCATGTACAATCAGTGCCTATGACCATTAAAGTTGTGGGTTCGAATCCGGGTCGACAAAATTATGGGCTGTTTAAGAAAAAATGGCTCCAACATGTGAAAAAAATGTCCAAATTAAACTCACTCCTAAAAACTTTCTGCTGATAATTTTCAATGTTGTATACATTGAAGTAAATGAAACAAGAAAGAAACTATGAACAGATAAGCAATAAATTTTTAAGAAACTTTTATTGAACACAAATTGGCATGAAAAACATGTAAAACACATACTTATTCTATATCAGTTAAACAATCTTTAGTCTCAATTATTTTGTATAATGGTTTCTCAAACAATGCAACTGATATAAATGACTTTTTGTGCAAAATATTGGGTTATTGGTAGTTGTAGTTTTTCTTAAAAGCTATTTTTTATGAAAAATTCTCAATATTTTTGTCCAATCTACCTGATAAAGTTTTTATTATCAAAATAATAAAGAATATTTTTACTTAAGACAGCAAAATTTTCAAACTTTAAAGATAAGTAGCCATTTGTAAAAAAAAATCACATTGATTCTTTGAACGATCGCAAAATAATTGGTTGTAGAAAAAACATTTTGTCTATTTTTGTTGCACTCCTAACACTAAAAAAAAGAAGAAAATATCACATTTTAAAATGCCAACATTGAACAGTGATGTTACTGTTAACTCATACAATAATTTTTACCTGTTTCAATGAAATATTTGTACAGAAATGACAGTACAGTGGAACTTGTGTAATCTGACACCTGAGTTTTCCGACATCCTGTGACATCAGACAAAAATTTATGGTCCCAAAGTATTTCTGCTAAGTAAATAAAACCTGAGTATTCTGACATCATGTACAATCCTACACATTTCTCTAGTCCCTTGGTGTGTCGGATTAGACAGGTTCTGACATCATGTACAATCCTACACATTTCCCTGGTCCCTTGGTGTGTCGGATTAGACAGGTTCTGACATCATGTACAATCCTACACATTTCCCTGGTCCCTTGGTGTGTCAGGTTAGACAGGCTCTGACATCCTGTACAATCAGACATTTCCCTGGTCCCTTGGTGTGTCGGGTTAGACAGGTTCTGACATCATGTACAATCAGACATTTCCCTGGTCCCTTGGTGTGTCGGGTTAGACAGGTTCTGACATCATGTACAATCCTACACATTTCCCTGGTCTCTTGGTGTGTAGGGTTAGACAGGTTCTGACATCATGTACAATCCTACACATTTCCATGGTCCCTTGGTGTGTCGGATTAGACAAGTTCTGACATCATGTACAATCCTACACATTTCCCTGGTCCCTTGGTGTGTCGGATTAGATAGGTTCTGACATCATGTACAATCAGACATTTCCCTGGTCCCTTGGTGTGTCGGGTTAGACAGGTTCTGACATGTACAATCCTACACATTTCCCTGGTCCCTTGGTGTGTCGGGTTAGACAGGTTCTGACATCCTGTACAATCAGACATTTCCCTGGTCCCTTGGTGTGTCGGATTAGACAGGTTCTGACATCATGTACAATCCTACACATTTCCCTGGTCCCTTGGTGTGTCGGGTTAGACAGATTCTGACATCCTGTACAATCAGACATTTCCCTGGTCCCTTGGTGTGTCGGATTAGACAGGTTCTGACATCATGTACAATCCTACACATTTCCCTAGTCCCTTGGTGTGTCGGATTAGACAGGTTCTGACATGTACAATCCTACACATTTCCCTGGTCCCTTGGTGTGTTGGATTAGACAGGTTCTGACATCATGTACAATCCGACACATTTCTCTGGTCCCTTGGTGTGTCGGGTTAGACAGGTTCTGACATCCTGTACAATCAGACATTTCCCTGGTCCCTTGGTGTGTCGGATTAGACAGGTTCTGACATCATGTTCAATCCTACACATTTCCCTGATCCCTTGGTGTGTCGGATTAGATAGGTTCTGACATCATGTACAATCCTACACATTTCCCTGGTCCCTTGGTGTGTCGGATTAGACAGGTTCTGACATCATGTATAATCCTACACATTTCCCTGGTCCCTTGGTGTGTCAGATTAGACAGGTTCTGACATCATGTACAATCCTACACATTTCCCTGGTCCCTTGGTGTGTCGGATTAGACAGGTTCTGATATCATGTACAATCCTACACATTTCCCTGGTCCCTTGGTGTGTCGGATTAGATAGGTTCTGACATCATGTACAATCCTACACATTTCCCTGGTCCCTTGGTGTGTCGGGTTAGACAGGTTCTGACATCCTGTACAATCAGACATTTCCCTGGTCCCTTGGTGTGTCGGATTAGACAGGTTCTGACATCATGTACAATCCTACACATTTCCCTGGTCCCATGGTGTGTCGTATTAGATAGGTTCTGACATCATGTACAATCCTACACATTTCCCTGGTCCCTTGGTGTGTCGGATTAGATAGGTTCTGACATCATGTACAATCCTACACATTTCTCTGGTCCCTTGGGGTGTCGGATTAGACAGGTTCTGACATCATGTACAATCCTACACATTTCCCTGGTCCCTTGGTGTGTCGGATTAGACAGGTTCTGACATCATGTACAATCCTACACATTTCCCTGGTCCCTTGGTGTGTCGGATTAGACAGATTCTGACATCATGTACAATCCTACACATTTCCCTGGTCCCTTGGTGTGTCGGATTAGACAGGTTCTGACATCATGTACAATCTGACACATTTCCCTGGTCCCTTGGTGTGTCGGATTAGACAGGTTCTGACATCATGTACAATCTGACACATTTCCCTGGTCCCTTGGTGTGTCGGATTAGACAGGTTCTGATATCATGTGCGATCTGACATATTTCCCTGGTCCCTTGGTGTGTCGGATTAGACAGGTTCCACTGTATTTGGAAATTTGTAACAATTTTTTGCCATACCACTTCTTTAATACCCAGTTTTAGCAGCAATATTTTTAATTGCATTTGAAAATTTGTATTATACCACTCTAATATATTAGATAAATCATAAAGAAATAATTAGAATATTTTTATAGGCTAGAAAAGGCAATTTATTATAAATTATTATTATTTTATCAATGGTACTATTTTATCAGGATATGTTGCACTCCTGACATTATATTGCCATCAAGAAAAAGAGGAGTTATTAACTTAAAAACAATTCACAGGGGAAAAAATCAGTTGGTGTTCTTTCAAGCATTAGTTTTACCAAGTTTTAATGATAATTAGTAACATTTTTCTAGTTATTTGTAACTTGTTTACCTCCATACTTCTCGAAAATTCCAACTTATTTTTGAAATATACTATACAAAAACATTTAAAACATGTATTAATCTAAATTAATATTGAAAATAGATGTTTAATGTACAATTACAAGTATTTTCTAAGTATCCAAAAAATACTTGTAATTGTTTTTAAATTTTATGTCAGGAGTGCAAGTTTACATGGTCAACCATAAATTATCTATAAGAAAATAGATAAATGCATTTATCATAAACTTTATCAAGTCAATTAATCTCCAATAGCTAATGAACCTAGAAAACATGTTCCCTTGTCAGAGAATGTCTCTAGTATTAATACCTAATAGATCTATTAAAGCAGGAGACCATTTAAAATGAACAAAAATGCTTTATTACATAAAATTAAAAGCACATAAAATGCCATTGGCACTTTTAATTTTTTCAAACATTATTCTAAACTTGACAGAATCTCATTTTATTTAAATCATCTATATAAAAAGCTATAATTTAGACTGTGTAGAAGATCACTTAAAACTAGTTGCACTCCTGACATGAATCAAATGCTTCTGTGAGAGATATTTTATGTATCTCAAACAGGTAAATGGGTTTTATCTGTTCTCTTGGTCAGTCTCTGCTGAAATAGAAAGACAAATGTGATATTAGTTACATTTAAAAGAAAATATGTCTAAGAAAATATCAAATATTGCACTCCTGACATTTGAGGGTGCTGCCTTTAATGTGACATTCTTGGCCTTACTACTGATTTTAGTGTATCCTTTAACTATGGTTTTGAAGCAGCAATGATGTATTAAGATTTATTGATACCCCATATCTTTGAAAATTAAAAGACAACATTTCTACAATGTAATTTAGGAAAACTTTCACAGGTACATCCTTTTTACAAAGCCATATTTTTATGCAATAATAAATGTGAACCATGATCTATTGCTATCTTAAAGTATGTCAACATATCAAAGTTTGTGATGAAATAGATTTTGATAACATATTGTTTGATTTAGCACTGTGGTAGGTTTTTGAAAATTAAGGATTTTTTAAAGTGTCACAAAAAAGGGTTTGCACTCCTGACAATTTTGACATGTTTGTTGGACATATTTTTTTTGTTATTCTAGATATCTTAAAGATTTTTTGCAGTAACAAACATCAAATCATTACAGATCTTTTGAACTATTTAGATCCAATAAAATCATAAAAATGAGTAAATTAGACAGCTATAGCAGTAGGAGCCATTTTTTTTTAAACTGCCCTTATGGATAAAGTTTGTCAGTGACTTGTGAGAGGTCAGTGGTTTTCTCTGGGTACTCTGCTTTCCACCAATAATAAAACTGACCGCTACCATATAACTGAAATATTGTTGAAAGTACCGTTAAACAACATAATCCCCACTCTATATTCTGAACAATTTTACTGAAAAAAACATTTTAATAATGAATCATAGTTGGTATAATATACTTTGCGCTTTCGGACTAAATTTGGAACCGTAGCTCTATTGGTTGTGGGTTTTTTTGTCACCTAAAAAAGGGGACAAAAAGAGGTACGGTTCTTGGTGTTCTCTGAGAGTAACCTTATTTGTTGTGTGATGTGTATTTGTGCAGTGTATTTATTTACACGAAATGAAACAAGAAGATAAATTTCCTTATGGCAATTTTAATTACATGAAATGTAAATATATACTAATAAAGAACTTTTGTATATCAAACTGCATTTAACATAGCTCTCGTCCTGGATATAGCTGAAATAATTAAGCAATAATTAACCATTCACCTATCTATTAAGAAATCGAGCACTCTGCTTATACAATCAAAGAATCTGTGTTCTGAAAAATAACTGTTCGCTGTTGCGAAGTTATCAGTTTCATCCAAATATTTTAGTATTATAAATGATGAAAAGAGAAAACGTCTCGTACGTGTAATATATGGACGGCATTTGTGACATATGAACCTCCATTTATTGCGATAATGCTTTGAACAATAGCTATTTGAATAAATAAATAAAAAATTATCTCAGTAATTAATATAATGACTTTTGGTTATGATTCATTCAAATTTATCTGATCACATAAAATATTGACTTAAATGATTACAAAATTTGTTAAAATCACAAATGTTGACGATTATCATGCACGAAATATTGATATAATTTATTATTTTACAATAATCCAATTAACAATTATGGAATAAATTTTGGATGCATTATCTCGAAAACGGATATAACTGATTTTATTATTTTAAAAACATTAACTAGATATCATATTTCTGTCTTAAACTCTATTAAAATTAACATTAAGTGCTGATGAAATATGAGTCATACACCTATTTATCATGTAATTTCCGTTGCAAGGTACTCAATTGATTTACGAAAGAAGCTGAAAAGACGGCATCGATGACTGATAGCATTAACATGATTGTTTAAAGCTATATGTATTTGTTTATTATTATTATTATAACCACATAGGGGCCGTCGTGATCGTGATCACACATGGTAATTGGAACTACATGTGCAATCAGTACATATCACCACTAAAGTTGTGAGTTCGAACACCGGTTCATGGCGAGGTGTACCCGATACAACATTATGTGATAATTTGTCAGTGACTTGCGACATGTCGGTGGTTTTCTCCGAATTCCTCCACCAATAAAACTGACTGCCACGATATAGCTGAAATATTGTTGAAGGTGGCGTTAAACATCATAAACCTAAACCATAACCACATACTTGTCAAACGTCGTTAGATATACCTCTGACATGATCTTCAGCTTGTTGAAGGCTGTCGGTATTTGGTAGAAGTAGACCTTATTTATCACCACACCGGTCACATTTAAATAGATTTCAGCTGCAGCTCTTTGTTTTTAATAATGGTCGTATGTGCACAAGGCGAAGGTGGAGCATATGCATGTCTTGTAGGATTAACAAAAAGAATTTGAAGATACCAAAGGGGCAATCAGAATCCGTATATCGAAGAAGAACAGACAACACAATGGCCAAAATAAAAAGTACAAAAGGACAAACAACGATCAACAAAACATACATATAAAACTAAAAATCGAGTAACACGAACCCCACTAAGACCCGGGGGTGAACTCAGGTGCTCCGGAAGCGTAAGCCGTTCCTGCTCCACTAGGATTAACAATTGTGACGCTATATTACGAAAACTCCATAAAGAATTGGACCAATCAAATAACATTACAACTGACGAGAAGATCAACAGACGGAATGTCATATTAAACTTCCTGTTGTTGTACACACGATTTCTCAAGATGAAATATACAGATCACCTCAGCATTTTCAAAATGTTTTAAATGCTTGTGATTAAGAAACAATAACTGCTCATATGTCAGTGATATTTTTCTCCCTTTTAATCTTTTGACTTTGGGCATCCCAAATGAAGGTTATTCAAGAAATAGATTAGATATACGAGTTCGAGCCAAGCAGTCTTTCCTCACTCCTTAGTGTTGCGTGCTTAGTGGAGAAACAACTAATACCAATTTAACAGTCTGGTTTGACCTACCGTGGCTCAAACCTACGTCACACTAGAGATGAGAACACTTAACCATTACACCACCGATGCGGTCTGTCAGAGGATGGGTATAGAAATAGAAATAAGTTTATTAACCAAATCAGGGCCCCAGGAGGGCATATACAAATAACAAATATGATTGATACACAACATCAATACATCAAACTAAATATTCGCGGTGAAATGTCAATAATTGTGGTGCAGGCACACTATATGCGATAACATAAAACGATTAACGATAATTTTTGACTCTAATATAACGCTAATGATAAAAATGTCTGATTTGACGCTAACAGTAGCTGAAAAACCGGGTTGACGAATCACGACAAAAAAGTTAGGTCCACATGATACCAACGATAGTGGAAAAAAAGGCGTTTGATGTTTGACAAAAAAGGACAATCAGACTATCTGGAAAGGTTCTCATGGCCACGTTTCATAATTTTAGCACTATGGAGGTGCCAACGCCCTAATAATACACCACCTTCTCTGCACATGGAAGAGAGTTAAAAATATTTAGTTGAGGAATTTCTTATAAGAATTAATCAACAAATAAACACATAGTCACGAGAAATCCTAAAGTGGCCATGAAATGAAAATATCTCCTCGAAGTAATAGTTGTAAGCTGAAACAGTACTGTAGTGACTTTTCTAAACTTGACTTTGTCATATCAACCTAAATTTTAGCAAATTGTTCAAAGACAAACTAAGATTAAACAGTGAAAAAAATATATTACTTTCATACTGTAGTTTCCTCGTTATTGAATTGTCACAAGTGCACAGTACGTTACTTCATGGGAACTGTGTATATTTTGTAGGTGAATAAAATGTGAATATAATTTCATTGTAAACCATGTTGTCGGACACTGAATGATTCTGAGATCCAAATTACATTTAGAATATAATTACAAACTACAACATGTCCATATGTGTATACCATGAAGTAATTAACACGACTGTACATTAATTGTAAAAAGCTTGAGGAATTTGACGCCATGAAGTTCGATTACAGAAATATAAATCAGCAGATGCAAGATTTAGTTTGTAAAAACATGCACAGGAACGCATTTATGGAGATATCCCTTCTGAAAATAATTGTTAAAAAAATCAATTTTGTTTAATCATCTGAAAATAAATTCATCACTGTCATACGTAATTCTCAGGTATCATGGGTGATTCATACTTTTAATTACGCACGTGTAATTATAATTACCCGGCGGCGTATGATTCACCCATCGACATGATCAATTAAGGATTTTCACATAAAATATGCAACATTGTCATTAATGGTCAACCGTCGTTATTACTTGCATTTTACATGTTAATGTAATAGAAAATTAATACATCCGAAAGAGAATTTAAAACCCAATTTTATTGTGATCATCGGTAGGGTTTGTAGCAATTAACATCAAAAGGGTAGGGGAATAATTGTTAAAACACATTCCTTGTATTGTACTCTGCTTTCCTATATGGTAAGTAGAGTACATTTCTCTGTATCAAACAACAAACTCCAAGAAATATTGCACGTTTTGAATGCCTTCATAGTGTACCGCTCTCTACCGACTCTTATGTTGCAAAGATGTGGGGTTCGATAGAATCGCGATGAGAAGTGGTCTGCGACCTGGTGTCAAAATCCGACCGTTTCATTTGTGGAAGTTGGTCTTCATCAGCAACATGGCAAAAGTAACTTGTGACGATGTATAGTTGTTTGATATCTAATAAATCATGGTGTAGAGAAACTATTATGAAGCCATGCACCCAGAAATATCTAATAAATCATGGTGTAGAGAAACTATTATGAAACCCTGCACCCATAAATATCTAATAAATCATGGACATGGTGTAGAGAAACTATTATGAAGCCCTGCACCCATAAATATCACAATACTAAAGGAAAAATCATTCACGAAAAAACCCCGATTTGTTTACATTTCTGTCGATTTCTGGTTTGGAATATTTTCTTCTTTATATCATTGACACTATTTTCTTCCCATTGATGTAGAATTAATGTTGATACAGTGTCTAGGAGGGAACTAAGACTTCCTAACATTAGATGTGTTTATTAATTTTGTTGTTTTCACCAGTTAGACCCCTATTTTGATCATTAAACTGACATGTTGATTCCCTATTAGATTTATTGTTGGTATCTCTTTAAGATGTTTGTATAAAAATAGAAATAAAAATAAGTTTATTAACCAAGTCAGGGCCCCAGGAGGGCATATACAATTAACAAATATGATTGATACACAACAATATATACGACTCTTGTCGCAATAAAAACATATATATGATTAAGCTACAAAAGCTTAATTCCATAAAACAACAGATACACTACAAATCATATGGAAACACTTGTCTGATAGCTAGCGGTATTATAAACCCACATGTCTATTTCATCTACAGGGATGGGAATTATGGATGAATTTCATGGTTTCTGAGGACAGGAATAACAACAGCAAACCTCTGATGGGAATATTGGATGTTTCTAAATAGTCTTTGTAATCGTATTATAGAAACAGATATTAGAGACTTGTTGTTATCACCACACGCTTACAGAACACAACTGTCAAGTTTAAGATAATGACAGACGCTAATAATATAATTTGTGTTTTTCTCTATTTTCTGTAATTATTGCCTCCCGCAATTCTACAGAATCAATTTTTCATTGTTTACACGGAGTGACTATGCAATTTCGCCAAGAAGGAAATATTTAGATTTTTTTACTACTTTGGGGGAAGGGTGATTTCCAAAATAGCCACTTTTTATAATTGTGATTGTGTCCTGTTTTAGAAATAAACTAGAATAGTGAGTGGTTGTTGTTTAACGCCAATTCAGAAATTTTTCAGCTATATCGTGGCGAGAACAAGTTAATTTTCAATGAGATGATGATGAGGTCCATTTTGTACTGGACCAATACGTTGAGTTGGATTTTTATAGTGCTAACTCACTGAAACAACAGTCCGCGGGTAGACATGTCGCTCCACACGGACACATTATTCTTATTCCGAGCCAATCAGTCTTTGCTCTTTCTCCTTAATACTGCGAGCTTAGCGGAGAAGCAACAAATACCAATTTTATAGTCTTTGGTTTGACCCGACCGAGGCTCGAACCCACGATCTACTACACTCGAGGCGAGCACGCTAACCATTACACCACCGATGCGGTTTAAGTAAGAAGGTATAAGCAACTAATTATACAATTGAATGTTAGCGCAGTTAGCACAGAGGTGATATATGATTTATTTATGTTTCAAATATTTTTACCGATCAAATTTTATAGTGACGCCATTCGACCGATAACGACTTCTGTTCGATTCCAATAATTATAAGCGATCATGAAATTACATCTGGCGTTCAATAAGTATTAACTAGATCATAACAAAAATCTAGGAAATGTCAATGAATCACCCATTATGTGCTTTGAGAGATTTAAACTTGTAATTCTCTAGTTCTTTATATGACATCATCATCAAAACAAAGCAACTTTAATTTCAGAATAGTATTATTTGGAGAGATCAGAAAAAAACTGACACTTTGTATATTGTGTCCGTACTAGAAATCTCATAATACATACATATTGGATTAAAAATAAATACAATAATCTGAACTGATCACACGCGACCTACAAACATACAGACGGACATAAACATCAATTAGAGACGTTTATAAATTCAATTGTTAGGAAATCCATCAGTTAGATTTTTACCATAAACCTATGATGTTATGTTCTACATATGCAGACATTCAGCTCTCTAATTCATCTACAGATTAAAATTTTGAAGAATTCGAATAGCTAAAAACAAGCGAGAGAAAATTCCATTAATACTGAAGAATTTGGCACAGTATTAAAATGGGAAGCTACAGGTTAGGCGTTAGGGTGCTTAGCGCCACTTTCAACAATATTTCAGTTATATCGTGAAGGTCAGTATTATTGGTGGAGGAAACTGACAAACAATGCAAGTCACTGACAAACTTTATCACATAATAGTTTTGTATCGAGTACACCTCGCCATGAGCAAGATTTGAACTCACAACTTCAGTTAATTGTGATAAGCACTGATTGCATAGGTAGTTGTTAATTCTACCATACAATCACGACCACGACGACCCCTGGAAATGATGGGAGATCACAAAAAGGTTATTTGTACTATGTTAGTTACTAATGCTACACGTATACAACAGTTCATTCCATGTAATACTTCTTATAACCGGGCGATGCGACATTGTGTTGACTCTTGGTTGCCTATTGCTATTTCGATGCCACGGGTATGAGAATCGGAATTAGTCAAAATGATTAATTTGCATTCAAATAGTATCTTAAATATTTAAGGACCTCTTGAAATGTTATCACTTCTACAAACATAGATTAGCATGTCCTTGATTATTTCAGGACCTCCACAAATCACTTTTAAGACATAAATTTCATGAGATCCTGACATATTTGAGGACCTCCTTAAATACAATAATTTTCTAACCAAATCCGAAAGACGGGCGATCTCAAAGCTTAACTATTTGAATGATGAAAATCTCGTTAAAAAGAGAGATTGGCCTTTTTCAGGAGACCAAAACCGAAAATGTATTGCCCTTTGTATTACTTTAAATCAAGGTTTCATTTTTCAACTTCGAGAAGTCAAGGACCCCTTCTCTCTTCTCGTGTTCATGTTGTCTGAGAAAATGACTATGAAATAGTTCTTTCCATGCATAAAAAAATCACGCATTCCAAACAATTGGTTATAATGACACAAAAAACTACGTTACTTTCATTTAAAAAAACAAAATGGGACGGCGTTTTCATAATGATAGATTAATAATAACAATTAAAGTGTTCACCCTAATTATTTTGTTATAATGTCAAAATGCGTGCAAATTCTCCATCTATATTCCATCTGTCAATTGCTATTAACTGAAATCCTTTTACAGGTATACTAAAACAAATAGTAAATGTCCAATAATACAGTGACATATGTTATGGATTTGCGGCAATAATACAATTTATACAATGTTGATCAATACTTTCATATGTCACGTGCACAAAAAATACAAATTAGCACCTAAACTTTTCAGATTATTTCATATTTAAGTTACATGGTTAAACATGATGTAACGGAGATTACGGTTCCTTGAAGTACTATGGGTAAACATAATGTAACGGAGATTACGGTTGCTTGGTGCATCATGGTTTAACATCAGGACCGGATTAAAGCCAATTTACGCCCTAAGCACAGGCCAATCTTAGTACCCCCGCACCTTCCACTGTCATAATGTAAAGACTAACACGATCCATTGATGCCAAGACTCAACAAAATTGTCAAATGCTTAATGTTTTATTAAATTTTACCTACATTTTTGGATTTTTGGTGTGTTATTGAGCCTGGCGGATAAAACAAATTGCCTTGTGGCCGGATTTTTGTGGTGCCCCCTTGCCCCTTGATGCCCTAAGCACATGCTTATTTTGCCTAAGGGTTAATCCAGCCCTGTTTAACATGAAGTAACGGATATTACGCTGATTGGAGCATTATCACATTCTATTTTCATCAGGCTCTGACATCTTACGTAAAGTCTTGCCTCCACTCCGTACCCCTGTATTTCACAGATACATCAACATAGAAGTAAAACACTACAAATGTAATTGCAAATGCAATCTGAATGCTTTCACACGCACCTGTCTTTCTCCTGAAAATTGATCCAAACTTGAATTAGAATGGATTATATAATGACTTTTTTATATGAACAAATAATATGCATATATACAGCTTGTTTATATCCCACCTCCGTATTTATTTACTGCCACACACAAAGATTTTAACTTCAAAATATGTATGTGTTATTGACATCACAATAAAAGACTGCGTATTTATAAGTGGTATTAGAATAGATTTCTATGTAATATGTTATGTTAATTATGAAAGCTTTATGACAACAAAACTTTGCAATTTTAATTTCTAATTATTCTTTTTTATTATATGCCTATGGAACAAAATAATATAATTTGTACAATTAAAAAAGGATTGACTATGTACCAATGTGTAGAAATGTAACACAAATATAATAAAACGCCTCCAGTACTGTAATAATGTTACATTAAGGCTACTTAGATAATCCTTAATGTAATAAAAATTGCATAAAGTGACACCATGTTGACTCCTAATGTAATATATTTTTCTTACTTAAAAAATATTATTTTAAGCATCTTTTCTCAGATGATATAAATCTTAAAAGTATGCAAACTATATGCTTAGTGTAATTATTAGCCTCTAGACCTTAAACCTTGAATAAAGAGTCAGCATTATCAAAGATGAAGGCCTTGTTCTATGTTTTCAAGATTGTCCCAGGGGTATTTCTGGTTCCATTTGATGTTCTTGGAACAGCCACCGAAACCGTAGAACATGTGTTTTTTGTAATAGCAAAATATAATTGATGAATTTCAATTTTGTTTTCATTTAATATGAACCAAAATATCCGTAACAATATTTTAAGTCAGAAAATTTGCGCCAGTTTATAGAGACTAACTAGTTCTGTGCCGTGGCTGATACGCTTTCACCTTTTCTATTAGGGACATATTAATGTTACGCAGGGGCGTAGGAGCCACGGAGGCAATTGCCAAACAGTTTTCAAAGTGGTTTGGACAAAACTATGTTTTTGCACCCCCACACATTTTTTTGTTTTTGTTTTAAAGAAAAGCTTTATTTCTAGCATGGAAGCAAAACAATATTGTCCATATAACTACGGGGAATAGGGTTTGTTCTTAAACTAAACGATTTTTTTTGGCTTGACAGTTTTGAAAACTTTACCCCCACTGTCCGGCCCAGCTTAAAAATTTCCCAACTCCACTTTCTGGTCCAATCCCAAAACTTACCCACTCGCCCCCACTGTCCGGTCCACTCCTAAAACTTGCCCCCCCCCCCCCCCCCCCCCCCCCCACCACACACACACACACACTTTTTGGTTCACTCATTCTCCGCTGCGAAGTACAAGATAAAGAGATAAAGATATTCGAATTCAAGGGCAAAAGTTGTAATAAAATTATCAATAATTACGTAATGCTGGAAAGTGTTTTCTATCAAATCAGCAATTGTCTGATTGTAGCAAAAATATACAAATATTTTAAAACACTGTGCGCGAACCATGTTATTGCAGTCATTTAATCATCACATAATCTGTTTATTCAGTCTATAAATGAAACTAATTTAGCAGACGATATAATCAGTATTTGAAACTACATATGAAATACATACAAATCACATTTAAACCTGTTCTTTGTAAAATATGCTTGTTTTTTAAATGGTATATTTGTTTGACCATCGCGTAATTTGATCGCCAGAAAAGAACAAAATACAACGTTTCCATGTTATTTTCCGTGACGCGACAATGTTGTTCCTGTAATACGTTTTATTATGTAATAGTACAAATAAAAAAGCAAGGATACGAAATGGTCTTTTTTGAGGAATAAAATTGACTGTGTAAACTTGCTGACAATTTTTAGCTCTCCGACCCAAAGGTAGATACGATAACGTACCGTCACGGTACGTGTTTTCGTGCGTCATCTGTTTTCGTTTTATCCATTTTATTTTGATTTCCACAGTGCACGCATTATTTTTGTCGTGTCTTTCGGTTTCTATTTATGGAACATAAACAAGACTACAGCGTGACATCTGTAAAAGATGTTAAAGTTTGCTTTTAAAGACGTAAGTACCAAGAACAGTGAACCTACCTACTGAACCATACTTTTTGTAATGCCAAAAATGTACTTCATTTATAAAGTAGCTGGGGGAAAATCCAGAAGGGCTATATACAATTGAACTATGTCGTCTGCCTCTCCGACACCGGCTCTTCCTGTCATGTAACTGTCATGGGGTCACTGATCGTACTTGTAAACAAAAGAGCTGACTGAAATGTGCCTGTTTCTTATATAAAATACATGTCACTTTGCAGTGCATTGTGGTTTCAGCACTAAAAAAAACATCTAAAGTAAACACAATTTTGAAAGTGGTCATTTTCAAACATTCTGTTATTTTATTTAGATGTAGTATGATTTGGTAGATGGCCAGAACCATGAAATTTTAAAACCAGCCATTTCCGGATTTTATATTCGTTTCCATCCCGTATATCGGCCTTGTTATTACTTCACACGAAAACAGATGACGCCATTTTACTGACAACAAAAGTTGCCAGATAATCGAGAGTATATTAAAATACAAGAATGGCTTTAAAAACAATCTTATGTACAAAGAAATATTTAACTAGCCATTCTTTGAAAATTCCAATCGTCATATGAATGAAGGGTTAACACTGTTAATCGTTATATCGGAAAATCGATAATAGCACGAAAACCGATAACACGATGCTAACCCTCAGTCCGCTTGTGCTCCGTTGAAGGTTACGATTCGGTCCCATTCAACGTAATGGAGCAGCGCCCGGAGTGATTCACACCGGGCGGTTTTTTGTCCTAATTCCGTTGGAGTGGTTGGAAAAATTAACGGGGGTGAAATTAGATAAATATATTTAGGTAAAGCTTGAGGTGTTAAATAAACGCTGCATCAATCCATGGTAGACTTATATCCATCTGAAAATTTGAATGCATGAAATCTTCTTTCTGTCCGACATTTTGTTTACAAGTTGCTATTTCACGTGCACTTGCCTCGTTTTGGAGATATCCTTATTTGGATCAATTGCCGTAAACATCGTAGTAAAAGTTTTCCATATTTGGCATTCAGATCCATATATGGATAGGTTCCACCCATCACGAGAGTCTACGTAAGGTGTTATGGCGGACAAGAAACAATTTTCGAATACGAAATCGATCGTGAACGTAGAAACAGGTATTGTAACACTTATTCCGTATCACCATAACTTAAAAATTGTAGGGAATAATAAGTTATAACCACATATGCAAAAAGAAAGTTGAAATATTCACGGAACGAAAATTTTAATTTGCTCCATTATGTTGAATGGGACCGAATCGTAACCCTCGCCGGAGCACAAGTGGACTGAGGGTTACGTTATCGTATCTAACCCAAAGGGTAAGATCCGTTTAGCTATTATATCACGTTGAGTCTATCATCGTTGTCCGTAAACTTAAACATTTTAATCTTATCCAAAGCCACTCGGGAATCAAACTTGATAGGAATTTTCAATTGAATGGTTCTCTACAAAGTTTATTATTTTCAAAAATCAAAAAGTTAAAATAGAGCGTTTTCTGTTTTAGTATGTGCAGTATTTTTTTCCCCAATCAATTTTGATATTTCTTTTATATTCCTGATAGCATTCTCTACTGGTCGAGGACCAATTATCGCCAATTTTTTCTTGTTTTTGTCAGATTATTTCTATGTAATCCAATACACCCCTTCAAGAGCTTCATAAATTTGAATGTTACCAATCGACTTACCTTGGACGGAAATATAAATATTTTTTATGCGCATGCTCGTATCAGGGAGCCTTTGTAAAGTTGTTGTTTTTTGTCACTGAATCGGGAGGGAATAGTACCAATTATCGCCATCTTGTTAAATGTGGGAAAATAAATATACAAATCAGCAGTGAAATTAAAAGAAATGGCCTTACCACAAAAAATGAAGGTATCACCAGTATTTTGCATTCATTGGAACACCAATCTGTTATATTTTTCTGTTAATAATAGCGACTGGCATCTCCGCTTCATTTACGTTACCCCCCCCCCCCCTGCGAAGTTTATATAAAGAGGTATGGTTTCTAATGGGGTTTAATCTGATTTCTTTTGATTTAGCCAAGATGCAAATGTAGGATTTTGCTGTCTGCTTTGTCACCATTTATTATTGTCGTCTGCAAAAAATGGCCAGAAAATTCGCGTGCGCTCGCGAGTAACGTGCAAGTTGGCGATAATTGGTCCTCGACCAGTATGTATATTTGTATGGCTTTCGTCGTTTTAAGATATTTAAGTGAGTCAAAATGGGACCAACACCCATAATTTGATTATGAATTTGTACGAATTTGATTTTCTTATCTTAAGATTCCCTATAAAATTTCTTACTGGCTGGGTTTTTGCAATCAGATTTGACCTAGTTCTTGTAGGTTTTGAAACACAAGTGGCCAAAGGAATCGACACCCAAGATGAGGACTTGTTTATTTAAGTCCCATTTGTATCGGGCTTTTACCATTCAAGTTCGTTGGTAAAATTATTTCTTGAATGATCCGTTAGATTTGTTGTAGCTCTTACCATTTCAAAGTTATGCGGGGATCAGAAGGAATCAATCACAGGGGTTGTTGGTGTCGTTTCGGTGGATGATTATTACCGGCCTCTGTGAATGATTATTACCGGCCTCTGTGAATGATGTATTTTATCTTTCTTAGCACACTACTAAGTGTATTCATTGACAAGATTTAAATCAAATTGACACCCAAGCAAATGTAAGAAAAACTTGTTGGTATACAAACTGATTATTGAGGAAATAATCATTTGAAAAGTGTAAAAAAAAAATTGAAATTGTTCTTGTTTACTAGACAGTAGATTCATTACTTTAGAAATTCTAAATAAATTTATAGACAAGATTATGAACAGATATATCATGTTTGGGAGGGGTATTTGCGAAAAATACCAGTCGAGAGACGAAACATTTCCCGAGCCGATAGATGAGGGAAATTTAGTTTCAAGATTGGCATTTTTCGCAAATACCCCTCCCAATATGACATATCTGTTTAATTGCACCGAATATCATTTAGAACACTATAGCTGGCTAAATAAATAATACCTTTTCTTTGTCGTTTTCAGGAATATTCTGTTTTTATTGTTTGTTTCAGGAACGTTTTAACTTATTATAAACCTTTTAAGGAATTTTGATTTTTGTTATTTTGTCTGTTGTTATTTTTTTTATAAAATTGTTTTACGTTTACATCGGAACACTTCCGGGTTTCAAATTTGATTAATCACTTTACCTTACGTTTATTGGTAAAGGAGAAATATTCCTAATGAATTTGACGGTTTGAGGCACGCGAGGGTAAAAAAGTGAAATACGTTTTCGCAAATACCACGGCACTGAGGGAAAAAAGTTAAATCCTCATGCAAATATCCCGGCAGTGGTAAAAATGAACGAAATTAATCCTAATATGAAAATACACGAAAAATACACCGGCTATTAACCAATCAAAATCCAGGATTCTTATATACAAAATGTAAGGTGTAATTAATGTAAAAAGTATATCTTGAGTGTTGAAAACACGTTTTTTTTCCATCCTGGATCAAACCAATAATAATGTAAGTCTAGTTAAAGTAATGATTAATTGAGAGAAACCACCTGATGATGTATCAAATATGTTGTGATAAGCTAATGCATATTTACTAACCTAATATATACACAATCACTTGAAATCTAAATAAAATAAAAATGAGAAGAACAAATATATAATATTTGTACACATGAAAGGGGAAGTTGTTCATCGCCTTTTTAGCTGTAAGAAGAGTTTGAAGATACCAAAGGGGTTATCAGAATCCATAAATCGAAGAACAGACATCACAATGGCCAAAAGAAAAAGTACAAAAGGACAAACAATGATCTACAAAACATACACATACAACTAAAGATTGAGCAACACGAACCCCACTAAAAACCGGGGGTAAACGCAGGTGCTCCGGAAGGGTTAGCAGTTCCACTAGTGGCACCATCGTGTTAATCTAGTTACAATGACCGGAGGACGAAAACAGACACAAAGGGACATGCTTGGACCGACCTCGACCATGGCATATTTTTGCATTCATGGATATAACGATTTATGCTACATTTCATTCATAAATGGGATGTTTTGGGTATTTTTTTCACCTACTTTCGTCTTCAGTTTAATGGTACAGCTTCCATGCAGTAAGTAAAACTTGTAATCAAGACTTGGACATTATCTGCCTTGTTGTTGGAAAAAGCCACACCTTTCCTTAATATCAACAGAAAATCTAAGATTGGACACAGCTCCTGGTGAGATGTACTCGATATGTGATAAAGTTTGTTAGCGTCTTTCGGCCGTTCGGGGTTTTCTGCATTCCGGTTTCTTACACTAAGAAAGCAACAACGTATTGTTGGAAAGCGCAATAAGCACCCATAACCCAACCTTGTTTAAAAAATAGGTATATTTGTTCTGGAGGTAGTTTTTTTTACATTTTGCTTGTGTTGAGGGAAGAAAATCGAGCGTGCCCGAATCGGCTGTATGTCGTCGACTCTCTCTTATATATGAATATCTTACTTTTGTATCATAATATCATAAATTAATATTTAATATGAACACAGATCGGGAATCGTCATTTACGCCATACTATTTTCGTAAGAAAATAGATCAGAATTATCAAGTATGATTGAAAATAACCATATAGCAGGTTGGATTGTTTGTGTAATAGATTGTGAAGAGTGCTAAAGACAACCACTTGCATACGTCTGCAAAATGTCGGAGCAAACCGTATATTTGTGCATCCTATCTATATATCTACATTTAAAAGAACATTAATTCCATAGTTTTGTCAGTTGAATGGCGCCATCGATGTTTTAAGCTATATCAATTTGAAGTTGTAATTATTCCATATTTTATTTTTCATTTCTGTTTCAGGTTCTGCAAAAGACAGGCTAATTCAAACTGACTCGTCCAGATATTACCAACAATAAGAAACTTTATAAATATTTAGGAATTTGTAATGAACTATTATTACTGTCATAAGCTGTATTTCCGGACGGTATACAATGGCATGAGTAATGTCTGTTCGTCTTTGATATGCATAGTAATCGGTAATTATAGAAAGTTAGTGCATCGTACCTGTGTATTATTGATATAAAACATTGCTTAGCACCTTGTGCTCTTATCAATCTGTAGCAAAAGAAATATATTAATGTTCGTAGTATTTGAGTGGAAGCAATTCTGTACATGTTTTTGTTTTACTGTTTGTTTACATTTGTATTGCCGTTGGAGGTTCAATTATCAGAGATGTAAGGTTTGGCTCCACTAACCGGTTTAACCCACATGCATTTTACTACCTGTTCAAAGCCAGGACCTGTATTTCCACAACCATATGTCGTGGTTTTTGTGTGTTCAATGATTTGATGCGGGAGGTGGTTGTTGATGTTGGTGGAATGGTTGACCACCGTTTAAACATTTTTTGTGCTTAGACTACGGGGAAGACATGAGTAAGATAAATCGTCTAACTGCTAATTCGAATATGTAGGAGCAATGTAAGAATATTAAAAGAAAACATAGACCAAATGAAAATCAAATCCGATCATTTTACTATCTCACAGGTTCGCCATAGCTATATACTTCGGGTTGATAGCCGGAACAAGTTTAATTTGAAAGAGAGATATATTAATACTTTTAAGTTGTGATTGAACTGTCCCCATTTCTTGTTTGACCTCATCAACGTTGTAATTGTTGGCGTCTGTTCTGGGTCGGAGTGCGAAAGTCAAGCTGAGCTATGACTGTCAAATTCCTACTTGTATGCATTGTTTCTATCTAAAGACGGTATATAATCTTGAATTAGATTCCTAAATAATAGCATGTACTGGTAAGGGATGATCGAGTACCGGTCGTTACTTTATTTTAGGAAATACTATTTACAGTTCAGTGTGTTAGTCTAGTAAAAAAAAAACAAGCAACAAATTTTTCAATGGATGCTATTATTTTCTTTCTCCATGATATAGACGTAATTAGTGTTCAACTGGTGTTGCAAAACTATTCACATTAATGTCATTATACCCCCGCTCCCCGAAGGGGGAGGAGGTATACTGTTTTACCTCTGTCCGTCTGTCCGTCCGTCCTTCCGTCCTTCCGTCCGTCCAAGATATTTTTCGTCGCATTTTTCTCAGTAACTGTTGATGGCAGATATCTGATATTTGGTCACAAGCATCATATAGGTATACCATATTGTGGGTAGCGTTTTTGGATCCGTCAGATTCCTACTTCCTGTGTGCCGACTTAGTTGATCTTTATACACATTGAACATATATGCACATTTTTCGTCACATTTTTCTCAGCAACTATTGATGACAGAGATCTGATATTTGGTCACAAGCGTCATATAGGTACCCCATATCGTGGGAAGCGTTTTTGAACCCATCGGATTCCTACTTCCTGTTTGCCGACTTTGTTGATTTTTATACACATTGAACATATATGCTCATTTTTCGTCGCATTTTTCTCAGCAACTATTGATGGCAGAGATCTGATATTTGGTCACAAGCTTCATATAGGTATGTCATATTGTGGGAAGCGTATTTGGACCCGTCAGATTCCTGCTTCCTGTTTGCCGACTTAGTTGGTTTCTATACACATTGAACATATATGCACATTTTTCGTCACATTTTTCTCAGCAACTATTGATGGCAGAGATCTGATATTTGGTCACAAGCTTCATATAGGTACCCCATATCGTGGAAAGCGTTTTTTGACCCGTCAGATTCCTACTTCCTGTTTGCCAAAGAGCGGGGGTATCATAGGTGAGCATTAGCTCACAGTTCATCTTGTTTATATATTGCAACAGGTTGTTTTTAATTTTAGTTTATTCCACGCGGATAAAGAAGCTTGAGTGAACATAAAGAAACTGTTTCTGTATTATTAGTAATAGCTCAGTACAAATCAGGAGACAGAATGATAAGCATGCCCCTTTTAACTCACCCGACAAAGCTTTAATATTAATAATCTGTCAATGGGCCTCATAAAGATCCCTTGTTTTGATTACAACTTGACATTCAGAATGGCTGGCAAGGGCCATAATTACTTTTGTATGGATGAAATATGATAAAAAAAAATCATTACAAACACTGGACCATTTGATATGAAACTTTGTCAGAAATGATCAATGATGGTCCTAAGCATAGCAACATTTTGCCAGGGTTCGTTTCATGATGTCATGGCTGTTGGGTTCTACCTATCAGGGATCATCACCACTAGAGTTGTGAGTGGGTTCGATTTCTGCATACTGCTATGATTACTTACAATATAATGTTTGTCAGTATCAGGTCTGTGTGGTTTTCTCCAAGTTCATCTACCAATCAAACTTATCGCCACAATATAACTGAACCAACTATTGAAACTAACGTTAAACATCTATAACCACAACTGTAATAGCTTGTCTTGACAAAATAATTTGAAATCATCGGGCATGATACAATGAACAATAGATTTTTGTTATCATGAGATCTGTATATATATAAATCTTTTTGATATATGCCTGTAGTCAATTTCATTTTTGCTTTGAATGAAATATTTTTTTGTTATATAATAATGCACATAAATTTATTACATGTACTTTAAGTGGATGTTCGTGTTTAAAAATGAAATATTAAAAATCTTTTTCAAGGAATACTTGCTAATGTCAGCCAGAACAATGACTGCACTTAACCGTTGCTTTGAAAATCGATTTCTTGTCAACAAATAAATTTGCTTAAGCACTTTGTTCTTGAATATTTTTCAAATATAACTGCTAATACTTTTAAAAGACTTGATATATTTGTTACTATTGCCATTATTGTAGTCGTTCTTGCTCGAATTTCAGTATGAATGGATTTAATGAATATTACGGAAAACGAATACACTAGAGAATACCCGAAAGAGATGTTGTTACTCAACACACACACACTTAATAAATTCTAGTATCCACTTTGGTGAACAACGAATCTCATGTGAGTGGTGTAATGGTTGGCGTGCTCACCTTGATCGTGTTCGGTCAAGTCAAACCAAAGACTATCAAATTGGCATTTGTTGTTCTACTAAGTACACAACATTAATGAGTAAGAACAAAGACTTATTTAACTCGGAATCAGAATAATGTGTCAGAGTGCAGCTATACCTGTCCATCCGCGGACTGTTGTTTTAGTCCTATATTTGCTAGCACTATAAAACTCCAACCAAGCGTGTTGGTCTAGTACAAAGCGGACATCATCATTATCTGTTTATACAGTACTGTACACAGTCTTATATTGTTCAGAGTTTGTTTTATGCAGTACTGTACTGTACAGCGTTCTGTTTTATGAAAGGTTAGGTTTATACAGTGATGTACACAGGGTTAAAGGTCAGGTATTGAGTTTTAACACCATTTTCAGCAATATTTCATTTATATCATGGAGGTCAGTTTTATTGGTGGAGGAAACCGGAGAAAACCACCGATCTGCCTCAATTCACTAATAAATTTTATTGCTTTGTTCTGTTTATACAGTACGGTACATAACATATGGTTCTGTTTATATAGTACGGTACATAACATATGGTTCTGTTATACAGTACGGTACATAACATATGGTTCTGTTATACAGTACGGTACATAACATATGGTTCTGTTTATACAGTACGGTACATAACATATGGTTCTGTTTATACACTACGGTACATAACATATGGTTCTGTTTATATAGTACGGTACATAACATATGGTTCTGTTATACAGTACGGTACATAACATATGGTTCTGTTATACAGTACGGTACATAACATATGGTTCTGTTTATACAGTACGGTACATAACATATGGTTCTGTTTATATAGTACGGTACATAACATATGGTTCTGTTATACAGTACGGTACATAACATATGGTTCTGTTATACAGTACGGTACATAACATATGGTTCTGTTATACAGTACGGTACATAACATATGGTTCTGTTATACAATACGGTACATAACATATGGTTCTGTTTATACAGTACGGTACATAACATATGGTTCTGTTTTACACTACGGTACATAACATATGGTTCTGTTATACAGTACGGTACATAACATATGGTTCTGTTATACAGTACGGTACATAACATATGGTTCTGTTATACAGTACGGTACATAACATATGGTTCTGTTATACAGTACGGTACATAACATATGGTTCTGTTATACAGTACGGTACATAACATATGATTCTGTTTATACAGTACGGTACATAACATATGGTTCTGTTTATACAGTACGGTACGTAGCATATGGTTCTGCTTATACAGTACGGTACGTAACATATGGTTCTGTTTATACAGTACGGTACATAACATATGGTTTTGTTTATACAGTACGGTACATATCATATGGTTCTGTTTATACAGTACGGTACATAACATATGGTTCTGTTTATACAGTACGGTACATAACATATGGTTCTGTTTATACAGTACGGTACATAACATATGGTTCTGTTATACAGTACGGTACATAACATATGGTTCTGTTATACAGTACGGTACATAACATATGGTTCTGTTATACAGTACGGTACATAACATATGGTTCTGTTATACAGTACGGTACATAACATATGGTTCTGTTATACAGTACGGTACATAACATATGGTTCTGTTTATACAGTACGGTACATAACATATGGTTCTGTTTATACAGTACGGTATATAACATATGGTTCTGTTATACAGTACGGTACATAACATATGGTTCTGTTATACAGTACGGTACATAACATGGTTCTGTTTATACAGTACGGTATATAACATATGGTTCTGTTATACAGCACGGTACATAACATATGGTTCTGTTATACAGTACGGTACATAACATATGGTTCTGTTTATACAGTACGGTATATAACATATGGTTCTGTTATACAGTACGGTACATAACATATGGTTCTGTTATACAGTACGGTACATAACATATGGTTCTGTTTATACAGTACGGTACATAACATATGGTTCTGTTTATACAGTACGGTACATAACATGGTTCTGTTTATATAGTACGGTACATAACATATGGTTCTGTTATACAGTACGGTACATAACATATGGTTCTGTTATACAGTACGGTACATAACATATGGTTCTGTTTATACAGTACGGTACATAACATATGGTTCTGTTTATACAGTACGATACATAACATATGGTTCTGTTATACAGTACGGTACATAACATATGGTTCTGTTTATACAGTACGGTACATAACATATGGTTCTGTTTATACAGTACGGTATATAACATATGGTTCTGTTATACAGTACGGTACATAACATATGGTTCTGTTATACAGTACGGTACATAACATATGGTTCTGTTTATACAGTACGGTATATAACATATGGTTCTGTTATACAGTACGGTACATAACATATGGTTCTGTTATACAGTACGGTACATAACATATGGTTCTGTTATACAGTACGGTACATAACATATGGTTCTGTTATACAGTACGGTACATAACATATGGTTCTGTTTATACAGTACGGTATATAACATATGGTTCTGTTATACAGTACGGTATATAACATATGGTTCTGTTTATACAGTACGGTATATAACATATGGTTCTGTTATACAGTACGGTACATAACATATGGTTCTGTTTATACAGTACGGTACATAACATATGGTTCTGTTATACAGTATGGTATATAACATATGGTTCTGTTATACAGTATGGTACATAACATATGGCTTTGTTTATACAGTACGGTACATAACATATGGTTCTGTTTATACAGTACGGTACATAACATATGGTTCTGTTTATACAGTACGGTACATAACATATGGTTCTGTTATACAGTACGGTACATAACATATGGTTCTGTTTATACAGTACGGTACGTAACATATGGTTCTGCTTATACAGTACGGTACGTAACATATGGTTCTGCTTATACAGTACGGTACGTAACATATGGTTCTGTTTATACAGTACGGTATATAACATATGGTTATGTTTATACAGTACGGTACATAACATATGGTTTTGTTTATACAGTACGGTACATAACATATGGTTCTGTTTATACAGTACGGTACATAACATATGGTTCTGTTTATACAGTACGGTATATAACATATGGTTCTGTTTATACAGTACGGTACATAACATATGGTTCTGTTTATACAGTAGGGGTACATAACATGGTTCTGTTTATACAGTACGGTACATAACATATGGTTCGGTTTTATTAAGGGGTTGGGTGATATTGTATTGTACATTAGGTGTTGGTTGTTTTATTCAGGGTTCAATTTAGACAGGTTTATTCAGTAGTGTATCTATGGTTTTGTTTTATTTGGGTTAGACAGCTTTCACTGTGCTTTTTTTTTATATAAATAGTGTAAATTGATAGTTCTGACAAACAATCAAATGGATACTAACAGTGGTTAGGGAAATCAGAAGTTAACATTATCCCTATAACCAAAGCGACTGTTGACACGAAACATTCATACTTTGACGTGTTTACTATATATACACGTTATTATATAACATCCTAAATAGTTGATTATGTTATCAATAAATCTAAATGGATTTTACCCTCTTGGGTATTCTCATTAACAGTGCAATGACTATAGGCTTATATATTTTCTTTTATCAAATCAGTTTTCTGACTTCATAAATTTATCAACAGAATTATGGCCTACATTGCAACTTCTTGTAAAATTTACATTGCTTTGTAGATTGATATGGAACATAGCACAGAACCTTTTATCGTAATTTCGATCATTATCTTTCCAATCAGAAATGGAACAAAGTTTACTTTGTATCCTTTGTGATTTTGAATTAAAATCATAAAATTAAGATAACAATTTTTAATTATACTTTATTGTATCCCCTATGGAGTAGCTACCCTAGTTCGCTTTTTATATATATATTTTGTTTTTTTTGACAAAAAATAACATGAAGATTGACCAGAATGTTAACGTTTTGAACGGTGATATGAATTATTGATTTCAAATTCAACAAATTATACAGAGATCATAGTGTATTTTGTGTTTGTTCTCAAACAAATTTTCGACGGGGTAATCTTGTTGGAGTGAGTGATTGTTGAGTAATGCCAAGTGACCATGTTTGCAATTGTGGCGAGAGCGAGTTTCTTTTAGATGATGATGACTTGTATTAAACCAGCATCTTGCGTTGGATCGTGCTAGCTCACTGCAACAGCCATCCACGGAAAGATATGTCGCTCCACCAGACACATTATCCACACGCCGAGTCAACTAAACCTTAATGCTTAGTGTTTAGCGGAGAAACAACAAATACAAATTTTATAGTCTTTGGTTTAACCGGACCGGTGCTCGAACCCACGATCTACCGTACTCGAAGTCTTGTTTAGATACCACGATTTTATTAGATACATCTTCATTATATTTTGATACACATACTAATATCGTATATATTGTTGATTGTAGAGTGATTTGAGGAGTATTTCAGCGATATACATAACGAGAACAAACTAACAAACAATAGATACAAGTGGCATTGGGAAGAGCATAAGAATGGATGTTTAGATCGCCACAAGTACCAGGGAAGATAATGGATAGATAGGACCGGGGAAGTACGCCCTGTAATGGGCCACCAGCAGCCACTCCCGATAAACACATTAGGAACTGCAATAAATTTTCATTTACGTGTAAGAAGAATGGCGTTTTTCAAATACAGGATATTTATTTATGTCCCGTCCTTAGGGGGGTGGGAGCTGTAACTTTTTATTTAGGATAACCAGCGGACACATTTGGGGTGGGGGAGGGAGAGGGGTTGTATCTCGCAGCGGATGTCATATTTCTATACCATAGGGTTCACTTGGTGTATTATTTATAGACGGAACAAATAAATTGGTGGTTAGTAAATTATCAAACATTCTCTACCCATACTATAAGAAAAAGACGGCCATTAATTGCCACTGAAGTTTTATCTTGATATAGACAACAATAAAAGCGCACACGAGGGAAGCTGAGTAATTGAAATAACTGATAGATTAGTTCAGGCCAATAAAACCTATCTAACTACTTAGATCAGTTTAAAATGCGATAAAATCGAATTTTATATTGTATATACTTTTGAAAGGAAGATGAAACGGACTAACTCCGACCCGTAAAAATACAATAAAAGTTTCAATAATTTTTTCTATGATACGATATAGATCTTTATAACCGTGAAATTATCATGCTTTTATAAACTAAGAAAAAAATAATGGTCAATTTAACAATGGAATGGACTTGCATTGAAAGCTAATAAATGAAACATTTTCAGTAAATCAGTCTCTGATGAGAAATAAAACTCAATTAAATATTATATATTGCCGATTAATGTTTAAGATGTCACAATATTAAAATATAGGATGTGATTAAAACCGCTAGTTTGTTAAAATATTTACTACAGTGGGAAATTAACATGAACAATCAATAGCCTAGTCTCCAAAAATATGGTCGAATTTGACTGTCGTATTATGATATTAGCTAAATTATGACCCGTATGAGACCGACCATTTAACCCGGATTGGGGGAAGGGTATGCTTTCCCCCCTAGCTAGATAATTATTTTTCAAGCGAAAGCAAAATCAGATTGTTTGTTATATGAAATATCAATTATTTTTCTTCAAATTTTGCCAAACAATCCTATTGAAAACTGCAGGGACAGATTATTTATTCTTTTACATCTTTCAAGTCAAGTTATTTCTTTTATATAATGTTGCAACTGAAAAGCATGACGCCCCTATACATACTAAAAAGTATGTGATAATTCCCTAATATGCAGCACAATGCCATCATAGTTTAAGACTACACAGAGAAGTTGCCAGTTTCTCTGGGTTGTCTATTTTTGATTGTTCTTTTGGTATTTTCTGACTTTAATAGACCAACACATCCTTTATTGAAATGACATATACTATAATATCCACTAAAATAAACAACAGGAATAACCAACTAACTATAAAATAACCTTGTCAAGCGTGTACCATCTTTTTCTTATGCCTATGAACTTCTTCTAAAGTCCTGTTTTACCACAATTTATATCTTACCATAAGAGGCCATTCACACTAACAGTCACCACATTTATCTGTAATCAATTGTCGCTGATCTAGCACTATATTATATTTATATATCTCAGTTTGTTTAATATTAAAATCGCTCTTCCTAACGTAAGCCCTATGTAAGTCTTCCTGATGTTCGTAAAACACTGTAAAGTTGTTATTTATACACACTGATATCCTTAGCTGTTTACTCTTTATGTGATGTAAGGGGACGTGAATCTCTGTTGGTGCTATTTTATTTCCTTCAAAAATAGCAATCCTAGTTACGAGACCGAATATCCGATGGTTATATTATTGTTTTATTTTTTATCCTTTCTGTGCTATAATTCAGCTGACGCTTTCATGACAAGTTTCATGCATTTAATTTATAACGATAATGTAAACTTAATTACTTTCAAGCTGTGTTTTGGTATTGGTTTGCCTTTTTTTTTCTTTTTCACCTTGAGATCAATGATCCACGTCGATGGTTAACGCTAACGAATCGCATCGGTGATGTAATGGTTAGCGTGCTCGCCTCGAATGCGGTAGATCTAGGGTTCGAGACCCGATCGGGTCACACCATATTTGTTGCTTTTCCGCAAAGCACGCATCATTAAGGAGGAAGAGCAAAGACGGGTAGACTCGGAATCAGCATAATGTTTCGGAGTGGGACGACGTGTCTATTAGCGGACTGCTGTTTCAGTGAGTTAGCACTATTAAAATCCAATTTAGCATGTTGTTCTAGTACAAATTAACTTGTTCTTGTCATGATATAGCTGACAAATTGCTGAGTTGGCGTTAAACATCATTCACTCACTCACTCACGATCTCGCGTACTCGATGGTTACGATTTGGGCATAAAAACGATGTTCGGTTAGTCTTTACCTACAGTTATTTGTAGGGAGGCTCATGTCATATTTACAATGTACGTTATTTGTGTTTGTTTTCGTTTAGTGGTGTGTTTTTTGCTTTGTTTATCTTCATTCTGTGTCTTGTGTACCTAATGTTGATAGTTTCTCTGGATTGTCAATTTTTGATTGTCCCTTCGGTATTCTCTAGCGTTTATTTATCTTGTGTACCCTATGTTGCCAGTTTCTCTGGATTGTCCATTTTTGATTGCCCTTTCGGTATTCTCTAACGTTTATTTATCTTGTGTATCCTATGTTGCCAGTTTCTCTGGATTGTCCATTTTTGATTGCCCCTTCGGTGTTCTCTAACGTTTATTCATATAACAAATTGAGAAACCAATAAATACCACATCATCAGAACAGTTCAGAAACCAATAAATACCACATCATCAGAACAGTTCCAAAATTCACATGGAATTAAAATAGAGAGAATAAATTACAAGCATTTGGACTCATTTGGTTTCGGAGGTGAATTATGATGTGAAATACTAAAAACGACAGACGGACTACAAACTTATAGTCAAACAACAAAGACAGAACTAAAAACAAACTATTTATTCCAAGAAAATGAAATATTCGTATTTCAGTGTACAGTAAAACTTACTTAATGATTGTCCTCCGACGGGAATTTCCTTACTGCAATCAAATAATCAAATGTTATCAGTGTTTTTTTTTTCTGATGACAAAAGTAATCCTTTACTGCACCAGGATAATAATCTGTTCATCGGACCATGAAGGATGTAAAACTCGAGATTATAACGTGCGCATTGGTTTTAAACAACCAGTTATTTCTCTCTTTCCCACATTATATTTTAATCTAACTCCCAACCTATAAAATTAATAGACATTTAGACTCCATCAATATCGAAGTGAAGCATAATCACCTCATCCCGCCACCATTTTCATCCTGATTATCCTAACAAGATGGCCATTTAGGGTATTTAGTATGCTTGACATCATTTTGAACGTGTCGTAGAGTTAATGAAAAAAAACATGTTAGAAAGATCAAATAGATTAAGGCAATAAATGAGACCGGTCAATTCTGGTTGAAATAATGACTTGATTGGAGATTTATATATAAAAAAAAATAATAGCATTTTGACAGCTGATCGATCAGAGAATATTAATGGGCAGGAGACAAAATAACGTTATGTCTTTATCAGTCGTATTGTCAGGAGACACAGGATGCTTGCATCTCACAGACACAGTGACTAGACGATAAAGGTAATAACAAAATTACCGAACTCCGAACAATTTTACAAAGGGAAAGTCAAAACTTATAAGTATATAAACAGACAAAATGAGTCAACAACCGAAAAACTGTGAAAACTGATGACATTGTTCTCCAATCAGAAGACGTTTTAGAGAAAAAAGATGATCAGGATTGGAAAACAACAAAAGATCCAAAACAAGAATAAAATGCTTAGAGACGGTGCTAACACTCCGGTTTCATTATATATGGAACCCATCGCGAAGTCTTAATTCCCAAAACGTGTTACAGACGGCTGATATTTTACCTTGCATTGTAAACGTGTGTCATCACACGAGAAACAGATATTTCATAAAGATAAACCAATAAGAGGACAACTATATTATTTTTGGGGGCGAAAATGAATGAGCAGAATTGCACGAGATGAAATTAAATCCTTTGCAGCATAAGTCAACAAATAATTAATTGGTGCGGTACTTTGTTGAAATTGAATTGTCGTTCATGTTTTCTTATGGCAGTGTCCAAAGACTAAATATATGTATAGTGGTGACAATGAATAAACTTTGTCTGGTAAACCACAACGGTACATCAACTATTTAACCATTTATAATTCTTTAATTTCATCCATGAACTGTAGCTTTCTGGAGGAAGACACCCGTTCCATCATTTTGGTTTATATCTATTCAATAAATAGAACCCGACGCTAAATTCAAGTAATTTCATTTCTGTAATGTCATATTATTCTTGCTTATTATTTAGAACAAACAAAGCTCGACCAAGTCAGAACAAAACTCTACTAGGCCTCTTGGTAGTCTGTTATAGAGCAAACAAAGCTCGACCAAGTCAAAACAAAACTCTACTAGGCCTCTTGGTAGTCTGTTATAGAACAAACAAAGCTCGACCAAGTCAGAACAAAACTCTACTAGGCCTCTTGGTAGTCTGCTATAGAACAAACAAAGCTCGACCAAGTCAGAACAAAACTCTACTAGGCCTCTTGGTAATCTGTTACAGAACAAACAAAGCTCGATCAAGACAGAACAAAACTCTACTAGGCCTCTTGGTAGTCTGTTATAGAACAAACAAAGCTCGACCAAATCAGAACAAAACTCTACTAGGCCTCTTGGTAGTCTGTTATAGAACAAACAAAGCTCGATCAAGTCAGAACAAAACTCTACTAGGCCTCTTGGTAGTCTGTTATAGAACAAACAAAGCTCGATCAAGTCAGAACAAAACTCTACAAGGCCTCTTGGTAGTCTGTTATAGAACAAACAAAGCTCGATCAAGTCAGAACAAAACTCTACTATGCCTCTTGGTAGTCTGTTATAGAACAAACAAAGCTCGATCAAGTCAGAACAAACCTCTACTAGGCCTCTTGGTAGTCTGTTATAGAACAAACAAAGTTCGACCATGTCAGAACAAAACTCTACTAGGCCTCTTGATAGCCTATTATAGAACAAACAAAGCTCGCCCAAGTCAGAACAAAACTCTACTAGGCCTCTTGGTAGTCTGTTATAGAACAAACAAAGCTCGACCAAGTCAGAACAAAACTCTACTAGGCCTCTTGGTAGTCTGTTATAGAACAAACAAAGCTCGACCAAGTCAGAACAAAACTCTACTAGGCCTATTGGTAGTCTGTTATAGAACAAACAAAGCTCGATCAAGTCACAACAAAACTCTACTAGGCCTCTTGGTAGTCTGTTATAGAACAAACAAAGCTCGACCAAATCAGAACAAAACTCTACTAGGCCTCTTGGTAGTCTGTTATAGAACAAACAAAGCTCGACCAAGTCAGATCAAAACTCTACTAGGCCTCTTGTTAGTCTGTTATTGAACAAACAAAGCTCGACTAAGTCAGAACAAAACTCTACTAGGCCTCTTGGTAGTCTGTTATAGAACAAACAAAGCTCGACCAAGTCAGAACAAAACTCTACTAGGCCTCTTGGTAGTCTGTTATAGAACAAACAAAGCTCGGCCAAGTCCGAACAAAACTCTACTAGGCCTCTTGGTAGTCTGTTATAGAACAAACAAAGCTCGATCAAGCCACAACAAAACTCTACTAGGCCTCTTGGTAGTCTGTTATAGAACAAACAAAGCTCGATCAAGTCAGAACAAAACTCTACTAGGCCTCTTGGTAGTCTGTTATAGAACAAACAAAGCTCGATCAATTCAGAACAAAACTCTACTAGGCCTCTTGGTAGTCTGTTATAGAACAAACAAAGCTCGATCAAGTCAGAACAAAACTCTACAAGGCCTCTTGGTAGTCTGTTATAGAACAAACAAAGCTCGATCAAGTCAGAACAAAACTCTACTAGGCCTCTTGGTAGTCTGTTATAGAACAACCAAACCTCGATCAAGTCAGAACAAAACCCTACTAGGCCTCTTGGTAGTCTGCTATAGAACAAACAAAGCTCGACCAAGTCAGAACAAAACTCTACTAGGCCTTATGGTAGTCTGTTATAGAACAAACAAAGCTCGACCAAGTCAGAACAAAACTCTACTAGGCTTCTTGGTAGTCTGTTATAGAACAAACAAAGCTCAACCAAGTCAGAACAAAACTCTACTAGGCCTCTTGGTAGTCTGCTATAGAACAAACAAAGCTCGATCAAGTCAGAACAAAACTCTACTAGGCCTCTTGGTAGTCTGTTATAGAAGAAACAAAGCTCGACCAAATCAGAACAAAACTCTACTAGGCCTCTTGGTAGTCTGTTATAGAACAAACAAAGCTCGACCAAGTCAGAACAAAACTCTACTAGGCCTCTTGGTAGTCTGTTATAGAACAAACAAAGCTCGGCCAAGACCGAACAAAACTCTACTAGGCCTCTTGGTAGTCTGTTATAGAACAAACAAAGCTCGATCAAGTCACAACAAAACTCTACTAGGCCTCTTGGTAGTCTGTTATAGAACAAACAAAGCTCGACCAAGTCAGAACAAAACTCTACTAGGCCTCTTGGTAGTCTGTTATAGAACAAACAAAGCTCGATCAAGTCAGAACAAAGCTCTACTATGCCTCTTGGTAGTCTGTTATAGAACAAACAAAGCTCGACCAAGTCAGAACAAAACTCTACTAGGCCTCTTGGTTGCCTGTTATTGAACAAACAAAGCTCGATCAAGTCAGAACAAAACTCTACTAGGCCTCTTGGTAGTCTGTTATAGAACAAACAAAGCTCGACCAAGTCAGAACAAAACTCTACTAGGCCTCTTGGTAATCTGTTATAGAACAAACAAAGCTCGATCAAGTCACAACAAAACTCTACTAGGCCTCTTGGTAGTCTGTTATAGAACAAACAAAGCTCGACCAAGTCAGAACAAAACTCTACTAGGCCTCTTGGTAGTCTGTTATAGAACAAACAAAGCTCGACCAAGTCAGAACAAAACTCTACTAGGCCTCTTGGTAGTCTGTTATAGAACAAACAAAGCTCGATCAAGTCACAACAAAACTCTACTAGGCCTCTTGGTAGTCTGTTATAGAACAAACAAAGCTCGACCAAGTCAGAACAAAACTCTACTAGGCCTCTTGGTAGTCTGTTATAGAACAAACAAAGCTCGATCAAGTCAGAACAAAGCTCTACTATGCCTCTTGGTAGTCTGTTATAGAACAAACAAAGCTCGACCAAATCAGAACAAAACTCTACTAGGCCTCTTGGTAGTCTGTTATAGAACAAACAAAGCTCGACCAAGTCAGATCAAAACTCTACTAGGCCTCTTGTTAGTCTGTTATAGAACAAACAAAGCTCGATCAAGTCAGAACAAAACTCTACTATGCCTCTTGGTAGTCTGTTATAGAACAAACAAAGCTCGACCAAGTCAGAACAAAACTCTACTAGGCCTCTTGGTAGTCTGTTATAGAACAAACAAAGCTCGACTAAGTCAGAACAAAACTCTACTAGGCCTCTTGGTAGTCTGTTATAGAACAAACAAAGCTCGACCAAGTCAGAACAAAACTCTACTAGGCCTCTTGGTAGTCTGTTATAGAACAAACAAAGCTCGGCCAAGTCCGAACAAAACTCTACTAGGCCTCTTGGTAGTCTGTTATAGAAAAAACAAAGCTCGACCAAGTCAGAACAAAACTCTACTAGGCCTCTTGGTAGTCAGTTATAGAACAAATAAAGCTCGACCAAGTCAGAACAAAACTCTACTAGGCCTCTTGGTAGTCTGTTATAGAACAAACAAAGCACGGCCAAGAACGAACAAAACTCTACTAGGCCTCTTGGTAGTCTGTTATAGAACAAACAAAGCTCGATCAAGTCACAACAAAACTCTACTAGGCCTCTTGGTAGTCTGTTATAGAACAAACAAAGCTCGACCAAGTCAGAACAAAACTCTACTAGGCCTCTTGGTAGTCTGTTATAGAACAAACAAAGCTCGATCAAGTCAGAACAAAGCTCTACTATGCCTCTTGGTAGTCTGTTATAGAACAAACAAAGCTCGACCAAGTCAGAACAAAACTCTACTAGGCCTCTTGGTAGTCTGTTATAGAACAAACAAAGCTCGACCAAGTCAGAACAAAACTCTACTAGGCTTCTTGGTAGTCTGTTATAGAACAAACAAAGCTCGACCAAGTCAGAACAAAACTCTACTAGGCCTCTTGGTAGTCTGTTATAGAACAAACAAAGCTCGATCAAGTCAGAACAAAACTCTACTAGGCCTCTTGGTAGTCTGTTATAGAACAAACAAAGCTCGACAAAATCAGAACAAAACTCTACTAGGCCTCTTGGTAGTCTGTTATAGAACAAACAAAGCTCGACCAAGTCAGAACAAAACTCTACTAGGCCTCTTGTTAGTCTGTTATAGAACAAACAAATCTCGATCAAGTCAGAACAAAACTCTACTAGGCCTCTTGGTAGTCTGTTATAGAACAAACAAAGCTCGACCAAGTCAGAACAAAACTCTACTAGGCCTCTTGGTAGTCTGCTATATAACAAACAAAGCTCGACCAAGTCAGAACAAAACTCTACTAGGCCTCTTGGTAGTCTGTTATAGAACAAACAAAGCTCGGCCAAGTCAGAACAAAACTCTACTAGGCCTCTTGGTAGTCTGTTATAGAACAAACAAAGCTCGATCAAGTCAGAACAAAACTCTACTAGGCCTCTTGGTAGTCTGTTATAGAACAAACAAAGCTCGATCAAGTCAGAACAAAACTCTACTAGGCCTCTTGGTAGTCTGTTATAGAACAAACAAAGCTCGATCAAGTCAGAACAAAACTCTACTAGTCCTCTTGGTAGTCTGCTATTGAACAAACAAAGCTCGATCAAGTCAGAACAAAACTCTACTAGGCATCTTGGTAGTCTGTTATAGAACAAACAAAGCTCGATCAGGTCAGAACAAAACTCTACTAGGCCTCTTGGTAGTCTGTTATAGAACAAACAAAGCTCGATCAAGTCAGAACAAAACTCTACTAGGCCTCTTGGTAGTGTGCTATTATATTTCATGGCAGGATTCATCGAAAGAAAAACTTTCACGAGATGAGGAAATCTGTTGAAACTGGCATTTAAGCGAGTCTAGACAAATAGGAAATTTAATTAGAAGAAACAATGCCCCTGTTACGAAACTTGACACTGCTGTACTAAATATTATTGCGTGTTCAACTTAACTAGATTTTGTATGGAGACGTAAGACCACTTCTTGAAATAACGCAATTTATCTAATCGTATATTTGATTACTACTACGACAGCTTTAGCACCAAGCACAAACTGGTAGTGTGGTTTGATCAAATGTACATGTATTATTAAATCTTATATGTAAGGAAATGAAAAATTAGCGCCATTTCCCTTCATTTTTCCTGTAGGAAGCCTACACCAAATATTCTTACGACTGATCTGATTGATACAGAGGAAATCATATTCATTACAACAGATTCTAACTAAACTTATTATGTACATTTTTATGTTTGTGTGAATAGAGTGATTGTGTTCTGTATACTATAAGTTCAAGTAAAAGTACAAACCAAATACAACATAAAGACAGAAAATCAACAGTAAAAACATGACACACAAAAACAAAACCAGATACTATAATGTAAAAACGACAAAACAACAAAACATTGATAACACAATTGCAAAATGAATATAGATAGATACGGATGCACAAGGATTAAAATAATGGGTAACGAATCGGAATATATAATAAAATTAGAATGAATCTTAGATAATAGGAGCTATATATAACGTTATCCTGATATGCATGAACCAAGAACTTCATATTGTGTAATGTATTCTGACGAGATTTGTTTAGACTTGTTGTTCACTATTAATAATTAAAAGCTTTAATTTCTTTCGCATCATTTACTTAATTAAATTGCATTAGAAAAAACATTATATCATAAATATCTGATTTCAAAACTAGCATCATTTTACCATTAGTATATAGATAAAAACAAAGATGAGAGAAATTACAGTGTTTATCTCTGAAGTCAATTACACAAAACCAAAACAGCACTTAAACAAACAGAAGACATAAAATATTGAAGCCATAGTTTTAGTAACCAAGGGAAGACAACAAAATATATATTGATATTCAGAAAAGAAACAGTGCTAGCACACTGCATACTGTCGATATTTAACATATTTAATGCATAGCAAAAATGTTTGAAGATGACAAACTTGAAAGGGGAAATCAGAACCGTTAATCGAAAAAGGACAGACAATACAATGGCCAAAGGAAAAAGGACAGACAATACAATGGCCAAAGGAAAAAGGGACAGACAATACAATGGCCAAAGGAAAAAGGGACAGACAATACAATGGCCAAAGGAAAAAGGACAGACAATACAATGGCCAAAGGAAAAAGGACAGACAATACAATGGCCAAAGGAAAAGGGACAGACAATACAATGGCCAAAGAAAAAAGGACAGACAATACAATGGCCAAAGGAAAAAGGACAGACAATACAATGGCCAAAGGAAAAAGGACAGACAATACAATGGCCAAAGGAAAAAGGACAGACAATACAATGGCCAAAGGAAAAAGGACAGACAAAGATCAACAACACATTACACAGAAAACTAAATATTGAGCAACACGAATCCCACTACAAACAGGGAGTGAACTCTGGTGCCCGGAAAGGTAACCTGTTCCTGTGCCACTAGAATGCATATACTTTAATTGAATAATCGCGTTTAGTTTGGAGAAGATGCACATTATACTCTTAACTTAGTACAATGTATAAGGAATATTGTTAATCATCATATCGTGTGTTTATTTTATTCTGCTTTTTCTTTTCTAGAAATTAAATCTGTTTTTATTGTATGCCACATAAATATTTTATGGTTACCAAAACGGTTTTAAGCGCATGCTTGTTTTCCAAAGTAACGTAATATTTAAAAAAAAAATATATATACTTCATATAGTTCAAAGTTTGCTTTGTTTGAGCTGGGGCCATATTAAAACCATTTCTTAGTTTTATAAAGAACTCAGTGAAAACAAGTGTAATCTGAGACAGTTGAATTTGATTTTTTTATCCTATAGACTCATCATATGCTAGTCATCATTTTCAGAACTGTTCATTGATTGATTGATTTTGTCTTCTTAATGGTAATAGGATTAGTGGGAGAGAGAAAGGACTATCCTGTATAAAATATTGACTACGGACAAGCCCCTTGTTAATCTATTGTATAGACGGATGTCCATTGTTGCTATAGTAGGATAGTTGGATTTACGGCTTCTAATTAATCTTCTGGTATTTTCAAACATTTCATATATCTATACATATGCCATCAACCCTTTCGCTGAGATCAAAGATACAAAAATTAACATGAACCAGCGTTATTGTTCTTTTATTTTTCTAAGCGAACAACAACAAATAATAAAGATATGAGTTAAAAAGGAATACATTCTGTAAAATACTGTAATTATCACATAGATATGTCATCCGAAACAGCAGAGCTATAGAACAGTAGCCATGGGCAGATTATGCTTTTATCATAATTTTCACCAAACCAATATGCTTTTATAAAAGTATTGATTTAGCTACATATCATACCACTTAGAAATAAATGATAAATAATTTCTAAACATCCTTGAAGCTTTCATTTCACTTATCATACAAAAAGAAATTAACTTAAAAAATACTCATAAAGTTTAAGACGTAACCATTTGTCTTTGGCATAGAAGAGTTAGAAGATATCAAAGGGGTAAACAGAATTCGTAACTCGAAGAAGAACAAATAACACGATGGACAAAGAAAAAGGGCTAAAGGACAAACAAGACATTACACAAAAAACTAAAGACCGAGTAACACGAACCCCACTAAAAACCAATGGTGAACTCGGGTGCTCCGGAAGGGTAAGCAGTTCCTATTCCAC
This sequence comes from Bathymodiolus brooksi, assembly GCA_963680875.1. Taxonomy (NCBI): domain Eukaryota; kingdom Metazoa; phylum Mollusca; class Bivalvia; order Mytilida; family Modiolidae; genus Bathymodiolus; species Bathymodiolus brooksi. The sequence goes on from OY804577.1 coordinate 91,377,916, forward strand.
TAGTGACACCCGTCGTCTTACTCTAATTACAAACCCGGTGATAAATCATGAATGAGGAAAAGATCGGAAAGTGCTTACGAAAAGTGGAACCTATCCGTGGTCATTTGTGACACAGATATTCCGTAACGGTTAACCAAGTCATGGTGGCAACCGTACAACGTTCCAAGTGATGACTTCAACTTTATCAATAACAACCATAGTTTGATCTTCGCTGTCTTGTTTATCGTTATTATTATTTTGTTGGTGAAATATTTTAATTAGACATTTTTTAAGGTATTCCATTTCACTCCTGTAAAATCACATCGGTGGTATAATGGTTAACTTGCTCGTCTCGAGTGTGTGAGATCGAGTTCGAGCCTCGTTCGGATCAAACCAATGGCTATGAAATTGGTATGTGTTGGGGTTCTACGGTAAAGCACGTAGCACTAAGCAAATAAGAGCAAAGACTAGTTGGCTCGGAATCAGCATAATGTGTCCGAGTGGAGCGACATGTCTATCTGTGGGCTGTGGTTTCAGTGAGCTGGCAATGTGAAAATCCAACTCGGCGTGTTGGTCTATTATAAAGCGGACATCATCATCACATGATCAAAATGTAACTTGTTCTCGCCATCATATAGCTGAAAAATTGCTCATTTGGGGTTACGCAACAATCACCCACTCACTATACAGGTTGTACATTTATAAGTTATGTTAATACAATGTATGTACCTTGTGAAATGCATTAGAACATATTTGGATCTTCCTCGAATATAATTTATAACTACATGTACTTAAAAAATACCACAAGCTATCATAGGATCATGAACTATATTTTGTTAACCCAAAAAACTGAGGTGTATTATCCGATTTTGCATCTGCTATAACAATAATGCAGTAACGCAGTAACGTGAATGTTGAAGGAGCTGAAATATAAAATTATCTACCTACAAGGGCACATTGCAGAAAGTCTACTGACTCAGAAGACAAACACTAATCAACAATTCAATAAGACAATATTTGAATGTAAATAAACATGGGACAATTCGTCTGTTAATCCTGGTCTAAATATACAGTTAATGAACCTTGTAAGGAATTTGGCATGCCACGACTTTGGCACTGTGAAGTAAAACAAAACGTAGCAATAGTTTAACAGGACAAATGTATTTCTTACAAAACAAATCCGTTAACTGGTTCCTTGGCAAAAACAAAGTATTATGATATTTGTTTTTGTTTGGTTTATCTAGACTTCTAGATTTCTATAATTTATTTTGTTTGTGCTACATCGTCATGTCTCGACGATCCGTTACTCATTAAGTTCTCTGGTTGGTAGATTCCTTTAGACTTTATATATATATATATCGGTATCGTTGCACAATCTTCTAGACTTCTATATATATATATATACGTCTGAAAATTAAACCAAACAGTTTTAGAATTAGATTTTAGAGCTGTCAAAAATTTGTTCTTCCCTCGACGGGATTTGAACCCACACCATTGATACACTGCAGCACCATTCGCTTAGCCTTACGTCCAGCGCCCTAGACCACTCGACCACATCCACTCCCTATATGTATATATATATATACAAAAAACTCTAGATTAATTTCCGAACGTTGCAGCCTTGCGGCCTTCCTCAGCGGAAGTTTATTACATATATATATATATAGTATTAACCTAGTATCCTTAGTAACTTTGAGATCCAGTGGGACAGATATATTGTATGGTTGTCACATGCTTCTAGACGTTTGTATAATATACTTTATTTCCTGTGACTGTATAATGAATTCTTCATTATCCTATACAGTATATTAAAAATTGCTGAGTTAGATTGCTGTCAAATTATAATATTGAGTATATATGTACCATCTACACACGCTTATACACATGTCTTGCGTCTATCCCTAGATTTGCCTTACGAGAAAAGGTAACACTACGATTATTGAAGTTCCCTTTTTAGGGAGTGGATGATCTAGGGCGCTGGACGTAAGGCTAAGCGAATGGTGCTGCAGTGTATCAATGGTGCGAGTTCAAATCCCGTCGAGTGAAGAACAAACATTTTACAGGTCTAAAATCTAATTCTAACACTGTTTGGTTTAATTTTCAGACGTATATATATATAGAACGATGGAAATCAGTGAAAAATGAAATAATGTTGCAAATTCTATCATCAATGACATGAAGAAAAACATGCTGCGTTGAAAATCATTTTTTATTGTTAATTTGCTATTCTTGATTTTTCATAGACATTTTGACTCGATTAAATTGAACCAATTAAAAGACGTGTTGTTTTAACCTATTATTGTAATTCCAGCTGTATTTCCTACCCGATTAATTTCCGTTTTAATATTTCTTAATTGATAAATTGATTTAATATCAAAAACTGGTTGCATCCCAACCATTATCAACAGGATTTGAGTATCATATATTGAAAATTATGCCAAAAAAAACCCCAGAAAAAAACCCAGAAAAAAGACAAAAAGAAAGACCATTCTAAATAGACCATGACGTATTTATTATTCTATATATAGTTTTCACAATTTGGAAACATCACAGACTAAGTGGTTGCGCACGATATTTCACGGAAAATGATGTAGCCCCTTATACCAAGATATAGCGCAGGTCATTCTACGACCCGGATTGGAAGTATGCAGTCGAACAATGTCTTGAGATTTTACGATTAGTTCCTTCATGAGATTAATAAAATTGACGAACATTAATATTGAGAATCGGTTCACCTTGAGTTCATGTCATATATATTTCACAAGATATATTTATTTATATCTTTAATTAAACGTGAACCGTCTTTGTTATATGAAGCATTATTTTTTATGACAAAAATCGGACTCCAACAATATGATTATTATTCGCCAGCAATATGTACTATTTCATATAGCATCAAAGCTTATCTATATTTGATATAGCGTTTGTTGATTAGTATACCATTATTACTTAATAAGTTCGTATTTTTGAGTAACATTCTGAACAGACATATAGTTAATACAAATAACAGTCTATTTAACCATATGAATGGAAATATCAAAAACCAGGGATTCACCTGGACTATCTGTATCTCTCATCAGGTTATAAATGGTCAAATTACTGAAAAAAGTCTAGGGAATATATCCATTGAGAATGGTATATTGAAATAAACGGTGGTCATTTCAATTTCCAGTAATTTTCCATTGGGGTTCTCTGTTTAGCGTCGCCACTGGGAACATATATTTGCATGCAATTGACAATCAAATGAACTACCTTATTCAGTTCCATTTGGTATAGTGGTTTGGGAGAAGAAAACTGAAAAGTTAAATGCTTAGAGACGATTATCGTTGATGTGACGTTCTGTGTTTAGCGTCGCCACTGGGAACATATATTTGCATGCAATTGACAATCAAATGAACTACCTTATTCAGTTCCATTTGGTATAGTGGTTTGGGAGAAGAAAACTGAAAAGTTAAATGCTTAGAGACGATTATCGTTGATGTGACGTTCTGTGTTTAGCGTCGCCACTGGGAACATATATTTGCATGCATGCAATTGACAATCAAATGAGCTACCTTATTCAGTTCCATTTGGTATAGTGGTTTGGGAGAAGAAAACTGAAAAGTTAAATGCTTAGAGACGATTATCGTAGATGTGACGTTCTGTGTTTAGCGTCGCCACTGGGAACATATATTTGCATGCAATTGACAATCAAATGAACTACCTTATTCAGTTCCATTTGGCATAGTGGTTTGGGAGAAGAAAACTGAAAAGTTAAATGCTTAGAGACGATTATCGTTGATGTGACGTTCTGTGTTTAGCGTCGCCACTGGGAACATATATTTGCATGCAATTGACAATCAAATGAGCTACCTTATTCAGTTCCATTTGGCATAGTGGTTTGGCAGAAGAAAACTGAAAAGTTAAATGCATAGAGACGATTATCGTTGATGTGACGTTCTGTGTTTATCGTCGCCACTGGGAACATATATTTGCATGCAATTGACAATCAAATGAACTACCTTATTCAGTTCCATTTGGCATAGTGGTTTGGGAGAAGAAAACTGAAAAGTTAAATGCTTAGAGACGATTATCGTTGATGTGACGTTTTGGACTAGTTATGCTAAACAGTTAAATGGTAATGCCAGCATGTCTAATAAACAAGGAGAGTCATCGTGATCCGAATCGCATGGTAGTTGGATTTACATCTACCCGTGAAATCAGTGTCTATAATCACTAAGTTTCGATCTCCATCCTTGGCGAGGCGTATTCGATACAAATTACGTAATAAAGTTTGTCAGTGACGCGCCACAGGTCGCCGATTTTCTCCGGGGTCCTCTACCAATAAAACGCAGATATCTAATTTAGTGTGCATGACATGTCTCTGAAAAACCGTCATTAGATACGCTCATGGTATAAAGATTGGAAAGCCAAATAATCTAAAGACTTTTGGAGCAAGTAAACCAAAGGGCATAAATAGGATAGTTTAAGAATCGACCAAAACAACTGAAACTCACGAAATAACTGAAAATATTATAGAAAGTGGCGTTAAGCAATTATAAACCACAAACCTTCATAGCACACAAAGAACGGCAGAATAAAGAAACCAATAAAGTAACTTGTCATATAACAATTCAGTAAGCATAATAAGATTTTATTGATTTTTCAATATGAATTATTAAAGATGAACATACAGTATATTCCTGTAATGAAAATTAAGATGAATCAGTTGTGATTAAGAAACTAATGAAATGAAAATGATTATACAAAATTTGTACAAATAATGACAATGCAATATTATCTGAATTGCCAGCAGTCGTATGTGATGGTATGAACTGAGCAAACATTGACAATTAGGCTTCTGACGTTTTAGGAACACAAATTTGAATTTGTTTTTATTAAAAAAAGAACATGGTTGTAAAGAGAGGCTCAAGAATGGCTTGCTCTAACATGATGTCTTGGATTATAAGAAGGCTGATATCCCGAAGTGAAACATCATAAAACGACCTTTTACGAAAGGATAACCCGCGATCCTACCACACATTACACTGAATCGACCTTATTAACAACCTCCTTAAAGTATATATAATATACAAACTCAAATAGGAGCTTTCTGGAGACTCAAATGAACAGGAGAAAAAAATATCAGTTTACAAAAAGTAATAGTACAAAATAAAGGAACATAGTTTTTGTTGTGATTCTTAATTTCAAGAGTTTATCGTAATCGTCCATTACCAAATTATTCTGCTCTCAAACCTTTCATTTCCTTGTCTTGTATAGTTAGATCTTCTTATTAGATTTTGTCTGAAGTCTAAATATTAATCACAGAATTCTTTGTTGATATTATAAGACACATTTATTGTACTGTAAAGCATTTTTTCTAATAAAATTATTCTAGGGTTAATAAGGAGGAGATTATAAATCAAAGAGAAATACGTAAATATCATGTACGTAAATATCATGTAAAACCTTAAATACGGCTACTTCAGAAGTTTAGAACATCAGAATTTGCTCTGGTACATAAAAAATATATAGACAAAACAATGTTAGTAATTAAGAAGCCTTGTGTAAAAGAAATAAAACCTTCAAGTTCATTCAAGATGTTCGTAAATGCAAAAAAAGCATGCATATCTGGTAATTTTTATAATGTATGTACAAAATGTACTCGGAAAGTTTATTTTGCAAAATTCTGAAAATTCATGTATTTTTATATGATGGTTGTTCATAAAACTGGCAATTGTTGTTTGTACTTTTCGTCCTGTTTCTCGTGACCATTGTATTGTCTGTCGTTCTTTGATTTACGGCTTCTGATTACCCCTTTGGTATCTTCAAACTCTTCTTTTTGAATCATCCATTACTTTAGTGACTAGAATTGCTGACCTTCACCATTTAAACTCTCTTTTCACAATTACTTAATTTAATGATATTTCATCATAAACAATAAACGTGAATTATTGTTTATATCTTAAGCATTTTCAAGCTTTGTTTAATCCAGAAATATCGACGCTTTATTCAGTTCTTGTTATTGTCAAATAGAAAAAATAGATTTACCATGACTGGATTATTCCCATACAACCGTGTGCATATAATTGCTCGTATTTGTTAGGCAAAACATGTTTCAAGGGTTAAAGTGAAAGCAATGCGACGCACGTTAACTGAATATTATAACAGAATGAGCAATGTTTCAAATCTTTAGAGAAAAATGAATTATTCAGATATTTTATTGAATATTTTTTCAAAATGTTAGAGAAAAAATGAAACAATAAAATACAGTCAAACCTGCCTTAAAGGGCACCTCTATATAACAAGTCACTGTCTATAAAGGTCACCTCTATATAACAAGTCACTCTCTATAAAGGTCACCTCTATATAACAAGTCACTGTCTATAAAGGTCACATCTATGTAACAAGTCACTGTCTATAGAGGTCACCTCTATATAACAAATCACTGTCTATAAAGGTCACCTCTATATAACAAGTCACTGTTTATAAAGGTCACGTCTATATAACAAATCACTGTCTATGAAGGGCACATCTATATAACAAGTCACTGTCTATAAAGGTCACCTCTATATAATAAGTCGCTGTCTATAAAGGACACCTCTATATAACAAGTCACTGTCTATAAAGGTCTCCTCTATATAACAAGTCACTGTCTATAAAGGTCACCTCTATATAACAAGTCACTGTCTATAAAGGTCACCTCTATGTAACAAGTCACCTCTATATAACAAGTCACCTCTATATAACAAGTCACTGTCTATAAAGGTCGTCTCTATATAACAAGTCACTGTCTATAAAGGTCACCTCTATATAACAAGTCACTGTTTATAAAGGTCACGTCTATATAACAAATCACTGTCTATGAAGGGCACATCTATATAACAAGTCACTGTCTATAAAGGTCACCTCTATATAATAAGTCGCTGTCTATAAAGGACACCTCTATATAACAAGTCACTGTCTATAAAGGTCTCCTCTATATAACAAGTCACTGTCTATAAAGGTCACCTCTATATAACAAGTCACTGTCTATAAAGGTCACCTCTATGTAACAAGTCACCTCTATATAACAAGTCACCTCTATATAACAAGTCACTGTCTATAAAGGTCGCCTCTATATAACAAGTCACTGTCTATAAAGGGCCCCTCTATATAGCAAACCATTGTCTATAAAGGTCACCTCTATATAACAAGTCACTGTCTATAAAGGTCACCTCTATATAACAAACCACTCTCTATAAAGGGCCCCTCTATATAACAAACCATTGTCTATAAAGGACCCCTCTATATAACAAACCATTGTCTATAAAGGACATCTCTATATAACAAATCACTCTCTATAAAGGGTACACCTATATAGCAAATCACTGTCTATAAAGGTCACCTCTATATAACAAATCACTATCTATAAAGGGTACACCTATATAGCAAATCACTGTCTATAAAGAGTATCCCCATTTTTCCTATTCATTAATAGTGCATATTACTTTAATCTGTATACAAAGGGAAATTGCTCATAAAGGGTACATTTTCAGGTTCCCTTGAGTGTTCTTTATATACAGGTTTGACTGTTTTCTATAAAATGAATAAAAAATAATTAGTGATTTTTTTTTTTATTATTGTGATAATTACGACATGATATTTATGCATATTTAATTAACATATTTATTCTTTCATATTACTTACAACATTTGATACGACTGATATTTATATACATGTACGAGTATTATAGCATTCAATATAGATTATTTACAATCACATTGCTTATAACAAATACATAAACAACAACACACATGGAATGACACAATTGAATGTATGCATAATTTACAATGCTGGAATATCACTTAGTTTCCATGTCAACTGACCATGAACAAATTAATATATACATCATAAGTAATAGCACTTTGATTTGGAATTTCTTTGGTATAATGACTATATATGCATGAATAACATAAGTAAAACAACTTTTTAAAAGCATTCAAAAGTTTATTCTACTTAAGGGAATACTAAATATTTTACCAGTTATTTCCCCTGGTAGTCCTAAAAAAGAATCCATATTGTTTTTATATGGTATCTTTTCTATTTGTAGATTATAACTTGGAGATCAATATTCAGTCATATTGATAACATCTGACAGGAACACATACGGTGCAATGATTTAGACCTCTAAAGGCTATCATAAAACATTTACAGAAAATTATAATCATGTCTTTCTATATTGTTTTATTACGTTCTAATTGTCAAATAATATTTTTTTTTAATTTGTCAAATGGCATTTTACGTTTAAATAACAAAATTTGTCATAAAATATTGAATATTGAAGATCAACTTATGCAAGTGTCAAACTCCATTTTTCTAGAGGGTTAATATGCAACCGTTTTGACTAGACAGTCTAGAGAATATGCTTTGTTGATTATTGGGAATGGTTAAATGGAAAAAGGTTGAGGACAAATTTGGACAATATACCCCTTTGGTTCATCCCCCGATATTTAATGAATTAAATGTGATAGAGTTGGTAGAAAAGTCAATGAAATGATTGGTGCTAATAGAAAAAGATGAATATGCTTGATAGAATATGATACCCGTTTCTCTTGCACTCAATTATTTTTTTTCAAAATAAAATAGACAATATCATCTCTTTGGTTTTAAAATGACGAACATTATACTAATGTAAACACGATTCACTCGCTTCAATAACTTGAAATACAAATTATTTCTATCAGAATGACTGCCAGGTATGTACTTTGCAGGTTAGTTCATCTATTGTTGACATATAGAGAAACACGTTCTTCAGTTTTAGAATCTTGAATAATCTCAATTGCGGACGTTCTTTTTTAAACTTGTTTAAACGCCAATTTGTTATTTATGGTAACTCGACGCGTATCAAACGAGGTTACTCTGTCCAGTTAACACCTCTGCATCAAAAAGTAATTCGATGATGCTACAAAGCGTTTCGCAGAAAATCAAACAAAAACGCAATGAAGATCAAAACTTTTCCCGGAAGTGTTGCTGACGAATTATTGCCCTTGTTTTTTTGTTCTTGATATACGTGAGTGTCTATAAGTGTGCCTGAAAATTAATATAAATGAAATGGTCATCACAATATGTCTAGTATAAACAAGGAATTTTATTTCTAGAATTAAAGTATAAAAGATTCACAATGTATCTTTAGTCATTGCTAAAAAATAGACAAAAAATGTATTCTTCAATATTGTATATTCATACTTTTGTTGAAGATTTCCTGTCACCGTGTTCACGCCACGATATAGCTGAAATACTCCTAAAGTTGGCGTTAAACACCAATCAATCAATCAACCAATCCTCTCTCCATGAAACATTGACATATCGAACTGGATAAACATGCAATATATATTTCATAATTTGCACAAAACACTGTCCAAGCACACCAACGGGAACTTTAAAGAAGGTATCAGTTTGCTGATCGACAAGGCATCAATTAAAATCTTATTTGTCCTCTTATGTAATGCATTACCAATTCTGAACCGAAATCTTAAGTGCAAATATTTCATAGCTTTTAACTTTCATTAGTTGCTCTCCAGCTGATCAGTACAAATCAAATTTACAAAACTATTTAACCATTTGAATATCAATGCTATTAATCAACATCTGTATTTAAAACGAACGACAAAGTTCTTCAAATAATGTATCCTTTTAAGCTTATTATGTAAGGTGACACATGAATTCGTTGTCACAAAGCAACGACGACGCACGTGGTAAACGAACTTAATGACTAATCACGAAGCCAACAGAAGTTGTTTTCTTTGTTGATCTTGACTTTTGTCGCACTAGAGAGATAAATGACATTGTTTTCTTAAACTGAGTCATTTTCGTTCGTTATCTTGATATTTTCTTTAATTAAAAGGAAGAAAGTATTATAATTAGCTTACCCCTTTTATCTTTATTAACAGCAGCTGAAATGAAGAAATGTGCATGATTAGATCTAATCAAACCCTAAATTCAATCTGAAACCAATAATATGCAACCACGCGATGAAAAGGTCTAATTTTATGTCCTATGTTTGTTAATAGTTTTCCAAGTAGCTGATCCCAACAAAATGAAAAACAAAAAAATATCACACTGTCGGAACAGTTATAAAATTCAATCGAAATGTAAAGTAATAATCGGCTTTAAATAATGAAAAATAATATCAAAATTAATAATAATGTGTAAGTTGCAATGATTTTGGTGTTTGATATCTAAACAATGACAATTCCATTGAAGGAAGAGTTTGAAGATACTAATGGGACAATCAGAATCCGTATATCGAAGAAGAACAGAAAAGTGTATTTGAAAACAATGGAATTCTTTGTAACTCATTTATCTCCTTGGAATGTAATGACTAGCTTACGTTTTATCTAAAATGTAATAACCATGCATTGCACAGATAATCACTATGCGGACAAAATTAACACAAAATATTATTTCCAATGTAATATTTTGATTATCCTTTTTGTGTGAAATATTTAGATATTTAAAAGGTGAGACTGTTCGACTTAAAATGAACAATGAGTTCATTGTTTTATGACTTCAATGTTTCTTGGTCCGTCTTAGAATCAATCTTCAAGGGGATACCAACCAACTTACATACAATAGATATCACATTGTTTCACTTCATCATAATGGATTTTGTATGTAGTGTCTTTATATGACAGTTGGGATGTCTGGATGGAAGGAAACTTTCTCGAAGTCTGGACATATAACAGAAAACACTTGTGAAACGAATCATATATATCAAGTTTTTGATAAGAAGTCTATTTATGAACAAAGGAATAAGATGGACACTCGAATCTCATAACATAAATAGAAAAGCTTCAGATGACTCTCAAAACAAAGGTTAAAAAGTCAAATCACAAGCCAACATACTATATTAGACAATAACTGGCTTTGAAGGTAACATTTTCTTTAGAATAATGGCACCGGCTTTTCATTTTGATTTAAGTTAAAATTTGAAGTAAGAGATTGATCTTTTAGACAGTTAAATAATTATGATGATGATTACCAATATGGGCAAATGAAACAATTTACTTGTGCATACTATTAAAAAATAGTTGAGTCGAAAAAAGGAAACGCTGAAAATATCCTACAAACCGAACCTTCACTGATGTTTCGTACTTGTCACTTTAGAAAATGATTCTCGTGTATAATAAGGTAATCTACTAACAATTTCAAATACATGCACGTTTTGAAATAAGTATTGTAATGCTAGTTATGTGTGGTAAGGCTTTTTTTCTTAATAATTCTAGTGCTTGTACCCAGTACAGTGATTTCACGGGCAGAGTTCAGTAGCTGACACGAAAACTACCCAAAACAAAGCCACACTGCCCCTAGGTTGAAAATTCTACTGTCGTAATCACGAACTGAACTGGTACCGTTATGTAATATCAATTTCTCCAATGGACTTTTACCGGACTTGACTATGAGTAACACGGCAGATGTCTTAAAAGAAACAGGAACCATTTACCCTTCCGGAGCACCTGGTATCACCTCATATTTTTGATGAGGTCCGTGTTGCTCATACATTTACCTTTCTGTGGTGTGGTATTTTGTTTTGTGTTTCAATCTGCGTTTCGTGCCGAAAGTTGTATACTTACTGTTTAAGACTTGCAGTAATGCAGGCGCTGATAATTAATAAGTCTACTGCTAGACATTGAAGTTGTATACTTACCGTTGAGGAATTGCACGTGTTGATATGTAGTAAAGACTACTATAAGACAATACTGTGAATGTATTTTTATTCGTTGACACCGATTTTCGTGGTTTCTACAAAATGCATTGATCCATGAGTTATTAAATTCGTGGTTTTAAACACAACAGTCAATGGGAAAATTGTATTTCGTTAGATTTAAATTTTTGTAGTTAAAGTGAACCACGAATTCCACAAAAATTTGAATCCCACGATTAACAATGATTTCACAGTAATTTGAACAGTGTTGAAAAATTTCTCGTGCTGATTCGTATTAAATCATACCGTTAGACATCTAATTAACATACTTACTGTTGAGGACTTGAACATGCTTATGCGTAGTAAGGTGATCTGTTGTGCGACATAAGTAGTACCCAGTATCACTCATATCTACTCTGTCAATGTATATGTCACTTTTAATTGTCTTCCCTTTAAGGGATAACTTTTTATATATTCTAACCCGATCACTTCCTTCTAAATCAGTGCCATCTTTAAACCAGGCAATATCTTCAAGAGGAATGTCAGATTCGGTAGCGTTACACGTCATATGCAGTGTGTCTCCGATCTCCACGTGAAAGTTTCCAGTTATCATTATTCCTGTAAAAATGGACTATATTAACTATCTGAACATTATGTTATGTATTTATAATTATTTACAAAAGCTAGTGTCCAACACTATTTCCATATCAGAAGACGTTCGAGTGTTCTATAAGTAATACGACGGGTGTCACTAGTGGGACAGGAGCTGCTAACACTTCTGGAACACATGAGTTCACATCAGGTTTTTGTGGGGTTCGCGTTGCTCAATCTACAGATCATTGATTGTTTTTTGTTGGTCGCTTTGCTTTGGACATGGTACTACCTGTACTATCTCTCCTTCTTCGATTTACGGATATCTTCAAACTTTTCTTACATATATTTGATAAAAGAGAAAACTGTTTTTATTCCTAGTTTGGGACAGCGAATTCGAAATGACAAAGTTGAACCTCCATACTTCCATTCTATAAAACACCAGATCGAAATGGAAAACTATCGATTTATACGTATATTAACCCTATCTTTTTACGTTATGGACATACAATAACAGAGGTATCAGTTAGTATTCAATATTTAATTCCAATAAATTGATGACTTATTTATTCTAGTCTCTCACGAAGACCATTAAACATGTTTATGACGACACAAATGTTAAATACTTCTGAAAAACGTTCTGATCACACAAAATGTACATATTTAACTTCCGTTACTAACTAGTAGAAACCACCCCGGTGGTATAATGATTAGCCTGCTCATCTAGAATGTGGTAGATTGTGAGTGGTTCTATCCCAATCTAGTTAAGCCAAATACTAAAGGGTTAATGAGTGAAAGCTTATACTGGAAAATAAGCTAGTACTATGAAATGCAGCTTGTTGATCTTGTAAAAATGCTGACTTTTCCTACAATAGCAATCACCTAGTTACTGACTAGGTCATAAAAGTTTGTGTGAGGTGGAACATTGTTATTGCTTTTTTGAATTAAGAGCTTGGAGTGGATTTGTTATTGTCAATTGTTTTTGTTATTGGATCCTTCGTACGGACGTCTTCAAATGAATTGAATTGAGCAAATAGTATGCCGGCAACACGATTGACAGACCCAGATTACAGATTACAAGAAATGCCATGAGGTTAGAATTCAATTGACAATACTCTATCCAAATGGAGATATAAAATAAATCAAATAGAAAATTAGTCTTAATAAAAGGTCTCTTACTTTCTGTCTAATATCATTTAATGTGTTAGGAATTTGTGAGTCAACACTAGATTTGATATCTACGTTTTTATTACTATCACTGGGTCGATACATTTGCTGGTGGACTATTAGTCCCCGAGAGTATCAACCGCCCAGTAGTCAGTGCTTCGACACTGACATGGTTTATTAGATATATTTATTACTGAAATTTACAGTTCCTCAACATACCTGTTAACCTCTGGGAACTGCTAGGGGGGAGATCTCCCCCTACCAACTCTTCTAAGGGGGAGATTTTGTGCGTCGCCTTTAAGCGCACAAAATTGTACCTTGTAGTAGCATACATATGATAGAGTTGCTATGCTACAACTGGAGATTTGTAAATTTTGGGCTGGAGATTTGGTCTCATAACTGGAGATTTTTTATCGACGTATTTCAGGTGCATGTTTTTATTGTTAATTGATGTTTTCTTTTTGTTTGTTTCAGTATTGCATCCCATTTCAATATATATTGTTTACATTTCTGTCTTATTAGTAGTGTTTCATATGATGAATGAAGGATACAAACTGTATTTATAATTTATTCATAATCATTCATAATCATAAGGTTATAACAAAGCAATAAAAATGAAGACAGAATGCTCTGAACAATAAAGTCATAGAGCACTAAAATTAAAAAGTCACTTTGCTGCTGGTCCGTTGGGTGATAGCATACGTTTTGGCATTTTTGTGGTTTATCAATTCCATCCTGGAACTTAGTCCTAAATAATACTTTGATCGGCTTTGGTTCCAAACAAGCCATAACAACTCAATCCGAGATGAATTCATTGCACGTTTGATCGAAATAAGAAGTTTTCCTCGGCATCAAAGGTTGTCCGACTCCTGTTTGCACAACGGTTTATAACTATTTTTAATTGGCGCTATCACACTTCTAATCATCTAAGCGTGTGCCACAAACCCACTTCCTTATCCCCAATTAACTGTCAATCAGTGGATAATTGTTGTATAATCATCAACACCTTAATTAATCACCATGACCCAATTTACCTGTAAAGGTGTCAAACAGATCAATAACCGGATATCATTTACATTCGTATCTCTCGGCGTTTTTCATCAGCGCGGGAGTTCCAAATGGGGAATTTCCAGAAATATTGATCGCAAAATGTAGGTCAAGATTATATTGTACTTGATTTTTTGTTGGGGGGATATCGTGCGGGAGGAAAAGGAGTGTGCGGGAGATTAATGTCTCACGCGCATGAGACCCAGTCCATGCGGGAGATAAGGCTCTTACGCGGGAGACTCCCGCGAAAAGGGGGAGGGTTAACAGGTATGCCTCAATAGTGTAATTATTAATAAAACTAAGGTTCTCCTCCCTCAGGCATAGGTGACCGTATCCGATTTTGGCTATCCTATATAGGGTCTTTGGTTTTATTGCTCCCAAAATTTTAAAATATTTGGCTTTCCAAGCTTTCGATTTTGAGCGTACCTGATGAAGGTTATTCCAGAAACGCGTCGTGTGCACTAAATTTGTTATCTACGTTTTTATTGATAACTTCGACACACGTTTGAGGATATGATGATGTTACATAACAAGAAAACATTATAACTTAATCTCTATCTACCTGAATGATCAACAACATATCTGTTATCAACTTTATTATCTGAAAACAAAATAAGCATATGTACGATTATATATGGTAGAATGGTACTGCCAATGTACTCTTCATATTTACCACGAGACGAGAGTGCACTATGGTATATATTTGTTAAAGACAATAGTAGATTAATATGCCATATGACATGATGTGGACATAGAGCTTCTCTCTTCCTTACCCTTTAAATTTAATCAAACTTGTATATACATGTATATATATTTGTTTTCTCATGTCTTATTGCATTTGTGCGAGAGAAAAAATCATTACAGAGTTATCATCAAAGTGGCCTCTAATTTTGCTAAGACAGTACTTTTTGCATGAGTGATTCTATTCATGAATTTAAAGATAAATCATTAGACGACCTTGTCCAGTATTCATTTTATTATCTATGCCAATCACAACAGTGGTATATATATTTTTGTGTGTGCTCAAGATCAATCAATCTTTAATCCGCTGACTAAATGACTAATTAGTATATCAAACCACATAATATTGTATAAAATTATTAATTACTTTATTAAAACGTTGTGATTGATCACTATATACACTCGGTATGTTGACCTGCGACTGGTCATGCCAGGCACGATTTATAACAACACTGTTTCATCTTGTCAATTATTTGTCAGACACAAATTGGAAATGACAAATAACATCATCTCATTAATATATAGGTTATCAATCAGATAACACACAGCTTCATGATATGGATATGTCCACCCTAATTACGTTCATCATGGAAGACACTATACTGAGATTGTGGTGAGATATAGCATAAAATTACAAACGTTTTTAGTTTACCTTACCGACCATCGTGTCACTGCTGGAGCAGGCACTAACTACCCTTCCACATCGTGGTGAGATAAAGCACAACATGAGACACTTTATTAGTTTACTTTACCGACCTTCGTGTCAGTAGACTAATCGAGCATGAACTTGCTACCCTTCCACATTGTGGTGAGATAAAGCATAACATGAGACACTTCATTAGTTTACTTTACCGACCTTCGTGTCAGTAGACTAGTCGAGCATGAACTTGCTACCCTTCCACATTGTGGTGAGATAAAGCATAACATGAGACACTTTATTAGTTTACTTTACCGACCTTCGTGTCAGTAGACTAGTCGAGCATGAACTTGCTACCCTTCCACATTGTGGTGAGATAAAGCATAACATGAGACACTTTATTAGTTTACTTTACCGACCCTCGTGTCAGTAGACTAGTCGAGCATGAACTTACTACCCTTCCACATTGTGGTGAGATAAAGCATAACATGAAACACTTTATTAGTTTACTTGACCGACCTTCGTGTCAGTAGACTAGTCGAGCATGAACTTGCTACCCTTCCACATTGTGGTGAGATAAAGCATAACATGAGACACTTTATTAGTTTACTTTACCGACCTTCGTGTCAGTAGACTAGTCGAGCATGAACTTGCTACCCTTCCACATTGTGGTGAGATAAAGCATAACATGAGACACTTTATTAGTTTACTTTACCGACCTTCGTGTCAGTAGACTAGTCGAGCATGAACTTACTACCCTTCCACATTGTGGTGAGATAAAGCATAACATGAAACACTTTATTAGTTTACTTGACCGACCTTCGTGTCAGTAGACTAGTCGAGCATGAACTTGCTACCCTTCCACATTGTGGTGAGATAAAGCATAACATGAGACACTTTATTAGTTTACTTTACCGACCTTCGTGTCAGTAGACTAGTCGAGCATGAACTTGCTACCCTTCAACATTGTGGTGAGATAAAGCATAACATGAGACACTTTATTAGTTTACTTGACCGACCTTCGTGTCACTAGACTAGTCGAGCATGAACTTGCTACCCTTACACATTGTGGTGAGATAAAGCATAACATGAGACACTTTATTAGTTTACTTGACCGACCTTCGTGTTACTAGACTAGCCGAGCATTAACTTGCTCGTGTCAGTAGACTAGTCGAGCATGAACTTGCTCGTGTCAGTAGACTAGTCGAGCATGAACTTGCTCGTGTCAGTAGACTAGTCGAGCATGAACTTGCTCGTGTCAGTAGACTAGTCGAGCATGAACTTGCTGGTGTCAGTAGACTAGTCGAGCATGAACTTGCTACCCTTCCACATGAGTTTACTCCTATTTTGTTGTAGACTTCGCATTGCTCTATCTTTAGTTTTCACTGTATTGTTTTGTAGATAATTATTTGTTCGTTTGTCCTTTTTATTTTGTTTATTGCAATGTTTGTAGATTTACGATTATTGATTACCCCTTTGGTATCTTCGATCGTTTCTTATGCCCTTTCGTGTGAGTGATTCTACTGTAACTTCAACGCTGGATGAAATGTCATAAGAAAATTCTAAGACATTCATCAATACAATTATTCAATATCCTTCTTTAATACATTTGATTAAATTCAGGAATGAATCGAATATATACATACTTTAAGACAAATGTTAATGCAATATCTTGAGTTATGATGGACCTACCTACTACCTCCAAATAAAATATTTTCCGAAGTTTTCGATCTTTTGTACTAATTTGACATTCGTACGCTCCAGCATCTGATTTTCCTACATTACGAATGTGGAGATTCCATTGATCCTTATGGACTACATGATGCGTTTGAATTCTTGAATCAGCAACAAATGTCACTTTTCCAACTGTAAGAGGATTAGGTTCTGAGACCTTTCTCCATACGACCTAAAACACAAAAGATAAATTTACTTAATTTTAGTGAAGACGTATAACACTTAAAATATAATATATAGATCAAGTAGCAACAACAGTTATTATAACCACACGGTACCCTATATGGAGCAGGACACTTGACCCCTTATGGAACATCCTTTTTTGAATAACAAACCTACAATCAAGCGATAAAGTATGATGAGAAACCAACTACTTAGGCCCTCGGAACTAATAATGTTACAAATGTATACCATACCAACATTGTTATTAACGGTTGCCACCTCGAACAGGAACAATTGACACGTTAAAATAATGGTTCTCACTTCCTGTTTCCTTTAAATGAGTTCTTGCTAGGAGATCGTCATTTTCACTGGTATGTTGCTTTATCAATCCAAACTGTCATTTTCCCTAATGCTACTTCTAACTGGTAACTCATTTTAATGTAATTGTTCATGGGTCCGTCGTGGTCGTGATCATATGGTAGCTGGATTTTCAACTATCTATACAATCAGTGCCTATCACCACTGGTGTTGTGAATTCGAATCTCGATCAGGGCGATGTGTACAACATTATGTGATAAAGTTTGTCAGTGATTTGCGACAGGTCGGTGGTTTTCTCCGGGTTCTCTGGTTTCCTCCACCAATAAAACTGACCGCCACAATATAACTGAAATATTGTTGAAAGTGGTGTTAAAACAAACAAACAAACAAACAAACAAACAAACAAACAAACAAACAAACAAACAAACAATGTAATTGTTCATGGTATACCGAATAGATTTGACATGTTTACAGGCTCTACAATAAAGATAATATAAAGTTGCACTTTGTTAATCAAGCCTTGCATCTTCATAATTTTGATAAACATCAGTAACACACAAAATAAGAAGGACATTGACAGTTTCAACAGAGTGCTACAGGATAAACTGTTATTGTATTAGATACATCGCTCCTATGCCAACTCAGTAAAATAACAAACAGAAAGAATAAAGTGTACTCCTATCCCGAGGAAGAAAATTTCAACCTTTCCAAAATATATTGTATCTCCGGAGGTATGTGTGGTACTCATCCAATAAATCTTGTATGCTCTACACTATGGATGGACATTTTACATATATGCTGGTTTCTGGATTAGCTATATATTGCATATTTTTGAATTGATAGATAACATATGTTAATATGCTTAATCGAATTAAAGGATGATACCTAACTGATTCAAATACGACGTGATTGGTTCAAAAAGACTATGAGATGCACTTTTTCCACACACACATTTATATATATAGTAGAAGAACTATGTTGATATGGATTCTTATTTTTTTAGGAAATGATATGTATATTGATCCGACCCAGTCAGTCAAATTATTATATACTGTTCTGATATTTAGCTAGGACTGATCATTCTATATCAAGATGGATCTCAATCTATCCACACAGTTTTTAAATCTTTGCACTGATTTCATTTTGTTTTGGATGACACAAGTGTGACGTGTGTAAAAATTAAGACTTTAAGCAATTAAGTTTAACATAATATTACATGAATTTATTATCGTATTAAATTGAGACTGTGGTTTTCATTTTTTCGTTATTTCATTGCCTGGCTTCATTTCAATAAACCTTAACAAATAAAATATACACACCGTTTTTGTCCCCAATTGTTGCACAGCACAAGACAAAACCGCTAAATGATCGTTAGACACAGTATAATTCTGTTTTGTAGCCAAAAAGTACGGTTGATTTGCCTTCAACCCGTCTCTATTCTTTAACCTGGCTGTTGGCGTATAACCTATGAAAAAATAATGTTTTGATATTAGTTACGATAAAGTAGATTGCCGGAATTGGCTTAAATTTCATTTTAATGGTAAACATTATCTCAGAATGACAATTCTGTCTTGATTAGCTAAAACTTTTACAACGGAAAATATTGTGAGTTTTTGTATAAATAGAACGGCTAACGCACTGACATTGTCATATTTACTTTATCTGAGGTGTATGTCATCATATTTGTTCGTTATCCTTTTTTTCATTTTTATTGTCAGTCGGCTTGGAGAACAACCATCAATTACTCTAAAGTCACTGTAATTAAATGCTTAAAGCCATCAGCTGTAATAATCAAAGTTTTCTATAAGGGATACACGCACGCTTTGGTCACAGTGAGGCGTTATTGACTTATACCACACGTGAGAACGCACCAATCGCTTTAAACTGTAGAAGTTCTATAAGTAACGTTTATCAAACATTCAATCAATCAATTACTGTTTAGTCAATTGCGAAAATGTTTATGATAGAAATATTGTTTTCGGAAAATAAATAAAAACATATTTTACACATGCACAGCTCCAAACTATTGTAAGCAGAGGCCATATGTTATATCAATCTGATTAAACTCAGATCTCTGACTTGCTCCCTTTAACTGATATGTCGTGGCGTGTCAGATCTGAGAAAATCCTATTACGGGTCATATGCGGGTGCCATAATGTTATAAATATATAACAATATGATAAATAAGGTTTTAATGAAATTGTTCGGCCAGTCGGAATTCTCGCATCTTGCTAAACATTGTTATAACATATTCATTGGTGTGCAAGCATCATTTTGATTCACACGTGACCCGTAATGAGTTTTTCCCAGATCTTCCGCGTCGCGACATATCAGAAAAAGAGATTTTATTTAAATAAAATTGTGTTATATACATATGTATGTAACATAAATTTGACGACAAATCTTTTCATCAACATAATCTGGTACTAGATTCCTACGTAACATTCAGTTTGTTCTTGTATATAACGGAATATACATAAACTAAAAACGTAGATAGCTAATTTAGTGCATACTACACGTTTCTGGATTGATTGATTGATTGATTGATTGATTGATTGATTGATTGATTGATTGATTGATTGGTGTTTAACGTCCAGCGAGCAATTTTTCAGCTATATTCATAATAACATTCACCAGGTACGTTCATAGTCTAAAGATTGGAAAGTCAAATAATGTAAATGTTCTTGGCAGCAAGTTAAACCAAATAGTAAAACTCTAACATAAATACGGAAATTATGTTTCATGCAGATAAAAACGTTTTAATAAATATAATTAATTGGTTTATTAACTTTTCATCTGGTCATTAATAACAATTATTTTGGCATGTTTAAATCGAAGTAATATAATGCACTTGCACTGCACACAAAACCTGTCTACCTTGATAATTATCATCCTATCGTAAAAAACAAAGAGGTTCTATGCATATTACAGACGATCTTGCAAAATGTGCACACATCTTATACGATCTTATGATAAGGTTTAATAATCAAATCTGTATCAAACAGTTCCAATATGTACGGTTCATTTTTCATGATGAAATACCATATGTCTCTGTTAAACACCATTTGCCTTCTACATACCGGTAGTAGTAATAATAATAATATATAATAATACCAGAATTTGTATAGCGTCCTATCTAAAAAATTACCCTAAGGCGCTTTACAACATAAAATACTAGATAAAAGTAGCAAAACATAAAAAAGTAACCCCTATGCAAATATATAACAATAATAAAATTAAATAATAATAATCTTGAATGGAGTTGATAGCAGACGGAAGAAATAAAAATGGAAAAGGGGGTAGTGCGAGTGCAGAAATAGGCCGATAAGGAGTTGCATGCATTACATTACTTAAAAGCGAGCACTTTTCAGATGACCTCAAATGTAATTTTCTAGTCCGTCTCGTATTCGGTGTGACGTTGACATGTTAAATTTAGTTTTCTAGTCATTCTCGTATTTCGTGTGAAGTTGACACGTCAAATTTAGTTTTCTAGTCATTCTCGTATTTCGTGTGAAGTTCACACGTCAAATTTCGTTTTCTAGTCATTCTCGTATTTCGTGTGAAGTTCACACGTCAAATTTAGTTTTCTAGTCAGTCATGTTTACACCTCAAATGTATTAAATGGCAGTAAAATTAAATCTAGTCAGTCTCGTATTTTATGTGGAGTTGACAACATGCTAATCCAAGAAGTACTTTACAGTATCAATGCACGGTTTCATGTATTGTAGGACCATTATTTAACTATTCATTTTATTTGTTCTGTGATATTAACCATATGTAGGACTATTGTAAATATATTGGTCAGATAACGAGCGAGGAGTACTCGTACGTGTACTTTCAATGCATAAGGAATTTGGGGTCAACATTTCCCCTGTTCTGGGTATAATCCTCACTCCTATTCATACAGGTCGGTTGTATGGGATAATCACATGACTAACATTCTCATTCGGATAGTGCATATATTAGCACTACATGATTTTGTGAAATGCTACCCTACTGGCAGGCATATTCATTGTAGCAGCTATTAAAGATCAACCATTCGTTACTTGTGATTGTTGGTGCTTCGTTACAAGCTAAATGTCCTGTCTACATCAATTGTATCCGTTTCACACGTAACAGTAAAATCTTCCACACATACAACCATTCCGGGATCTCCAGGATTATTGTGAATTTATTTATTTATTTATTCATTAATGCAAATTTACAGCTATATTAACGGTTGAATGCATACATCATTATACTATACAAGAACACAACAATAAATATATGCAGCGTATTAACACATGAATTCTACTTTTCTAAGTTAACAGGACTTTTTACAATGAATGGGTTACTGTACTGAATTTTCATATGATAAAAAGATAATCAATGTTATTTGTTTATCCATATTATTAAACTTTGCAATGATTGTTAGCATTTCTTAAGGAATTATTTCCTAAAGGTTAAACAAGATTTTCATCTCCACCTTTACGTGGAGATTATGATCCATTTTCTATTCTTAAGATAGGTGGTATGTTTACACATCGATCTTGCTTTTTCGCGATATTGACATACATATCCTCGAACTACCTTCGATTTCTATTTTACTATGGCAAAATATAATGTATTCTTTTCAGTGATTGAATTAATTTCATAATGAATAATTTTGCTTAATTTTCTTAAAATTATTTTGTTTTACCAAATAAAAGTTTTTTTTTTAAATGACATCTAACAGTTCTTTTTCATCTATATCAATATATATTAGCCTAAACAGATATAAACAGCAATGGTACGATGAAAAATATGATCTCACTGATCTAAAGAATATTGAGGTAGATAAATAATATGCATCACATAGTAACGAATTATTTTCTTTTTTGATATCGTTACCAAGTATTTCAGAGCCTGGCATTTAATAAAGACATCAACTAGATAAGTGTCTGCCCTTGCTGTAGTATTATCAAATTATATGTACTATAAATATAGCAGCAATATTTGCTTTAGGCAGAAAGAATTTTGCAATTTTGTGAGTTACACATGTAGAACTGGTGTCTTTTTTTTTCTTTTTCTTTTTTTTTTATCAAATACATGTATGTGATATTGTATATAATAACACACTAGTGTCCTCGTGTTTATACTGATATTGAGCAATAAAAGTTTGAAGATACCAAAGGGGTAATCAGCAGCCTTAGGCCTTAGATCGAAGAATGACAAACAATGCACTTCCCAAAAGAAAAAGGGCGAACTATGATCTACAAAACACTACACAGTAAACTAAAGATTGTGCAACACGAACTACAACAAAATGATGAAGTAACGTCCTCTGGAACCTTAAACAGTTCTTGTTCCACTAGTGGATCCCATCGTACTACTGTTAATAGTCAGATTGGTTGAAATATGTCATGCAAAGTAGGGGGTATATGCCTTTCATTATCATACCCATGACATTATGCACAATGGATATAAAGTCACATTTTGAAAGGAAAGTTTAAACAGCGATGGGCAACAATTCCACCAATATCAGCAAACGAACAATCACCTCTTACCTCAAATCATTGAACATCAAAAAGACAACAACATATGACGTTGAAAATGCAGGTTGTGGATGTGGATTGGACAGGGACAAAGATGTGGCGGGGTTAAACCGGTTAATGGGATCCCAATGCCGGATTAGTGGGTTGGCCAATATTGAACACTATACGTGCAACAAAAATGCATTGCCTAACTGGACCAAACAAGAATTAACTAGATTAACACGACGGGTATCACTAGTGGAGCAGGACCTGCTTACCCTTCCGGAACACCTGAGTTCATAGCCGGGTTTTAGTGGGGTTCGTGTTACTCGGTCTTTAGTTGTATATGTATGTTTTGTAGATTGTTGTTTGTCCTTTTGCACTTTTTCTTTTGGCCATTGTGTTGTCTGGACTTCTTCGATATACGAATTCTGATTACCCCTTTGGTATCTTCAAACTCTTCTTAACCCATATACAATATAGTTATAAATTTATAAATAGCTATTTGTCATTGTCAAGTGATATATTCTCCTTTTTGTTTTTCTAGTGTTTTATCTACACCACACCTCATAAACCAAAACGATGCTCTTTTAAATGAATGCAAAACATGAAGTAAAGACCTATAATAAAAGCGAAGTTCATTAACTTTTTATGCTTAGCTGATTTCGATTTATGTTTTTCCATTTCAAATGCACAAACATTCAAATCCTTTAGCATTAATAGTATTGATTGACTAATGAATTCACCTGTTAGCATTAGGAACAACACACTGTCATTAACGTTACTGAAGTGATGGTTAACAATTCCACCAATATCAACAAAACGAACAATCACCTCTCACCTCAAATCATTGAACATAAAGAAAACCATGGCATATGACGTTATATATTCAGGTCCTGGTTTGGGACAGGCACAGAGATGTGGTGGGATTAAACCGGTTAATGGAATCCCAACCCTCCTGACGATGGAAAGGAAATGTCTATTTATTCTTTATGTTATTAAAATGAACATTCGGAGCACAATTTGAACTATCAAAAAAAACAAAAAACTAACTCTGGAATATAATCTGAAATCGTGAATGATTAAATGGGTCTTCGTATCAAGACGCAAACTTATTAAGGTGTTTTGTGACATTTAAATCACATACACTAACGCCGAACGAATGGGTCAACAACGTATATAAATAACACGACTTAATAAAACGACGATCGTATACTATAATACCAGAGAAAACCTCAGTTGATAAATAGTCATTGTATTTCACATTGATTAATTGTTGTTTTTTTAATGGCACACGTACTGTTTGTATTTGCTGGATTTGTCATGAACTTCTAACCTGGGAATAGTTGGCCGTCATTGACTACAAATTAAAGAGCAATGTTCCATTTCAAAGACATATGCCACTCATTGATGGATAACTTTTTCAATTTATAATGTCAAGAAATATATGAAATGTAAATAATCACAGAAATATCATATGATTTTACAACAAAATTTCCATTCATACTTATTTACTGAACTTATCTTGTAATCTCATGTTAAAGAATAGTAATCTATAATCTCTGTCATGCCTATCGATTTCCTTCAGTTAATATTAATAGTGTTGATAAAATACTAATTATAATATATATTGTATGTATTGAATTATTCCTTATAATGTAAGAAAGTTTGAAGATACCAATGGAATAATTAGAAGTTGTAAATCGAACGAAGGACAGACAATATAACAGCCAAATCAAAAGACAAAAGAAACAGACAAAGATTGCTAGTATTATGAACAACTATCATAAATGGATTTTCAGAATTTTGCACAATGAACTTCCCGAGTACATTCATTTTATACTTTAAAAAAATTACAAGATATACATGCTTTTATCATTTACGAACATTTTGACTTAAGAAGTTGAAGGTTTTATTTCAATTGCATAAGGCTTCTTAATTACTAACATTGTTTTGTCTATATATTTTTATGTACCAGTGCTATTTATAATGCTTTAACTTCTAAAGTAGCCGTGGTTTAGCTTAAACATGATATTTACGTATCTCTCTTTGATTTACAATCTCATTATTAAGCCTAGAACAATTTTATTAGAAAAAAATCTTTACAGAGCAATAAATGTGTGTTATAATATTAACAAAGAATGCTATGAAGAATATTTAGACTTCCGGCAAAAGAAAAGAGACAAAAGGCCAAACAATGAGGGTATAATCGTTTAAGTGATACCCGTCATATTTTGTTAATTGGTGGTCTTTTTGTTACCTCAGTCATTATTGAACCAGGAAATGCGTCCAATGAGAAATCGCTCATTCTGACTGACTGACTTGCTGAATTCATTATTGGTCTGATGTTCCCTAGAAATCGTAGTGCTTTCGTTAGAAATAGTGTATGAGAAGTTACTAAAACGTAATTATCAAAATTAGTGCGCGTGACGCCTTTTTGGAGTAACCTGCAAATACCCTTAAAGTCAAAAGATTTGAAAGCAACATCACTTTAAAGACTTTTGGGCAAATCAACCAAAAGGTCTAAACAGCATAGTCAAAATCAACTAAGGTTACATATACCTGAAGGTGACTAAACTCAGTTTTATTGAATTACGTTATGTAGGATTTGTAATTTCAAACATAAATTACCTCTAAAATCCTTTGTTTCGACGGAACACGGTAATTACAATTTCTCACCTGTGAAATAGTTACACAGGGCTTCAACTGTTGTACACAATCTTATGTTTATCATAGAGTTATCTTTGAAAATCACTATGTCTTAAATACAACTGGTCTACAATAAACTTTTCAACTATCATCCTAATTTGTCAAGCGAGACATGTTTGTCACTTAAAGTTGTGAACTCTTTAGATCAATGTAAAAATATCATACATTTGATTATACATTGGTGGAAGCTAGTTTTACAATTTCATTAAAGCAATGAACTTATCTTACAACATAATTATCTCATGGTAATTATGAGATGAAGGACCGCAAATTTAGCGTTTTTCCTGTTTACCTTTGATATTGACCCAAGTTTCAGAATGATATTAATCACTTACAACCCATATGTTTTATAAATAAAATATAATTTGTAAACGGTCAACAGAAAAACAGTCGTGACCTAGTTTTCTAAATTGAATCTTTAAAAGACAAACATCGAATTTAGTGCTCACGACGCGTTTCTGGAATGAAATTCATCAGGTGTTCATAATCAAAGGATTTGGAAAGCCACATAATGTTAAATGTTTGGAAGCAAGTAAACCAGAGTCTTAACAGGATAGCAAAAAATCGGCTATGCCTGAGGCAGGAGAATCTTAGTTTTATCAATAATTACATTATTTAGGAACTGTAAATTTTAATAAAAACATTTTAAAAATCTAATAAACCATGTCAGTGTCAAAACACTGACTACTGGGCGGATGATACCCCGGGGAATAATAGTCCACTGTCAGAGGTATCAACCCAATGATAGTAATACAAACGCAGATATCTAATTTAGTGTGCATGACGCGTATATGTCAATGTCAACATCAACAATTTTGGTTTAAGTACATTCCCAATTAAAGTTTAAAAAATGATATACAGGTGATAACAGGTATTACTGTTTCCGTACTATTAAACAGTAAAAGTAATTATTCAGAAACCCTTTAAATATTTTCTCCGTAATATTTTGGGACTGAGAATTCAAACTGTGCAACTTATATATTATGTCATATAGACAATAGAAAAGATACTTGACATTACCATATTTCAACGGTCACAACGCCCAAGAGCACTAAACTATGTGCTAACATAATATAAAGATATGAATACATAACAAATCATAACACAAACAACATATTTGATATAATTGATCTGTAAGTCGCATGATTAGGATTGAAAGGGTTGTTTATACATGTCGACGCTTCAAAGATTAGGAAAATATTATGATTTTATAATCATGCTAGTCTTCTTAAATACATCATGAACTTGAAAAATATTAAGATGCTTAAATTGTCATATGAAATTATTTGGCAAAGTCGTCAATCGGAAAGAATTGTTTGTACATTAAATATGTGTAAAGGATGGTTTAATTATATCAATATCTACTGGCCATAGGAAATACCATGGTCTTATAAAAATACACAACACTGATTTCACAAACGGTAACGCCCAGCAAGAGATTCATAGTCTATTGTCGGATTATTCAATGTTTAGCTTTGGACGCGTAATTGGTAGCTACTTTAACAAGTATACGATCATAGGTGTACATATACAATGAAAAACAAACAATGCAACACTGTCGGAACAGTTCTAAAATCCAATAGGAAATTCGTAGAAAGAGCCACAATTTATACCCCTAGCACAAATACATGACCACTCACCTTCCTTGCTTGGTACAGGCACTTCAATAAAAGTGACGGGGTTAAACTAGGGCCCCAACAAATTAATTTGAAAAAATGTAAAACGTACAAACAAACGTAATCTACAAGGACAACAACTCCAGGCGTTAAATATAAACCGATAAATAACTGAAACTCCATGCCATAGCTAGTTACCCTGTCAACAGATAAACCTGTATGCGTGTGTTTTGTTATCACCACAACGCAGATGTACAATGTTCGGTAGATTGTTTATCCTCCCCCTTCCTACCTACTAATTATGTATAATTGTTATTATATCAATTATGTGGTAAAACATACAATTTGTAATTACTGTTATTATTTTTGATAATTCGCAATAATAATTGAAACCATGTGACAATTATTGCTAATACTCAGCGATGCACATTTTATTGTCAGGACATTTGGAAAATAAAGTATACACAAAATCCAATATGCGGGACAAGTACATATGTGAAGACTTGTCAATTATTAGTAGCAAGGAAATACTTGATTACCATCAAAGTAATATAAATTATGTCATGGTACGCAGCAATCCTGATGATACCCGGAATGAGCCAAAATCTTATTCACAGATGCATATTTTTATTACTGCTTGCTATAACGCTACTTCAGTTTGCAGAAGTCGCCTTGTCACACCACCCCACACATTATTCCGACTCGGGAGTGTGGAAAGCTGAAAACATTTGAAAACTGCTACGAGCATACATTATGAAATGAAAGATTATACAGTGATGGTCAACACTTTCAACAATATCAACAAAACGAGCAATCACATCTCACCTCAAATCATTGAAAACAAAAACGACATAGAACGTTGGTAATGCAGGTCATGGATTGTGACAAACACACACTAATTATTTGTAGATCACAAACAAAAAATGTTCAAAATGCAAGACATTGTATCTTTAAGATCAATTTCTATTTTCATAAACAAAGTCCACTACATTAAAAATTGACAATTATATCTTCTTTTGATGTTAGTTTCAATTTTTTTTGACTTATCATTCGATCAAATTGATCAGCTAGAGTTTATTTGTCTGACATTATCCCTATTGTCCTGGGGTCTTTCATTATTCATATGAACAAATGTTTCTTCGTCTAGATATTTCATATCAGTGAAATGAACATCAAGCAATAAAATCCTCTGATAGTGATCCCTTTGATTATGCCTTTATGCTTGCTTTGTAATTAGCCATGGTTTAATACATGCTTTAAGAGCTTAATACTGCCTACTTAATGTCAAGTCCAATACCAATACAACGAAGATAATAAGCACAGCAAATTATAGAAGAAAAATTAAATTAGAATTATTTTTAAAGTAAGTAAGTAGTTATCTTGTTAGCCATTAAAACCAATCAACATTATTATTGGGTACCACACTATTTTACAAACTGCTTATTTTCTCATAGTTATCCCGGCTTGAAGTGTCCTGGTAATAACGTGCTATTAATACTTCAGAAAACTAATCAAATATGCGTAAATATTGAAGTTTAATATTGCACACATTTTGACAAAGAAAATACAGAAAAAAATATTTTCACACATAATGTGCATTTCATCGTATATAATCTAATGTATTCCGTAGAAAGAAAAACCTTGAAACTTTTAAACATTTGGGTTAAAAATTTTTTGGGAAAAACAA
This sequence comes from Bathymodiolus brooksi, assembly GCA_963680875.1. Classification (NCBI taxonomy): domain Eukaryota; kingdom Metazoa; phylum Mollusca; class Bivalvia; order Mytilida; family Modiolidae; genus Bathymodiolus; species Bathymodiolus brooksi. Next base: position 91,407,461 of record OY804577.1, read on the forward strand.
CAAATTAATGTCATCAATTAGTCGGGTTAGGATTTGATACTTAGGGATGGAGCGGATAATTTTCTCCCGTCTGTCGTAGATTTTATACAAACAATAAACACCACGAATCATTGATTACTTTATAACATCTGTGTGAACCCTGTGTCATTGACAGCATAAATATATAGAAAACACATGATCAAAGACCTAATACTAATATGATTATTGTTAGATGATATTGGATTGTGACATGATGTAACTTAGCCATCTTATTATTCTTATTACTATTTAATATAAACATCTCATTCTTTATTCTAATGTTTAAGACGTCATATAACTACAAAACACTAGTAACCACTGGTACGACAGGGTTATGGTGTTGAACGCCACTTCCAACAATATTTCAGATATATCTGGTACGAGAGTGAGATTATTTAGTTCAAGGTTAATGATAGCTAATTAACAAATTTGTTTACTAAATCTGTTGATTGATTGATTTGATTTCTGATGAACGTCCAGTGATCAGAATTTCAGCTATAGTCGGGACGAGAATATAAAATCTATATAGAAACAAGGGAGGTATGAACCAACTGAGGCATCAATTTTCAACTGCCACTGGGCTCGAACACCAGTACCCAGGATTGTTATATTGGTAATCATCATTAAACATACCTGGCAGGTGGATGGTATTCATAGCTAATCATCATTAAACATACATGGCAGGTGGATGGTATTCATATCTATGCTAGTTTTCTTGCTTTAATGTTAACTTTTTCATTTTTACATGATCCGCATTTAAGTTGATCATATATATAGCTGAAAGTTTTTGCATATTTTGTAATGAAACCTAAAAACTTATGTCTTAGCAGTTTACTATGAATCTACCATTTTCAGTATACACACATCATCCATTTGCTATATGCCATTGATTGTGAATATAAAGTTGAAGCAGCGATGGTCAACACTTCCAACAATCTCAACAACAAAAACAATCACCTCTCACCTCAAGTCATTGAACATATACAAGACCACCACTTATGTCTTTGGAAATTCATGTCCTAGCTTGGGACAGGTAAACACATATGACGGTTTCAAACCGGTTAATGGGATGTAAGCTTTCACAATCTTGTGTTTTGGTTTTCCTTGTTTTTGTAACCGTCGACATTTGATCACACCACGACCATACACAATAACTTGTATCTATATAATGTCGTTGAAGAATGAATTTCATCCTTAATCTAATAAAATGTCAGTTAAATAAAACAAATCTTTTCAAAACCTCGCAAAGTAATAAAATAAGGTACAAAATGACAGATATATACCATCATTATTTAATAATTTACCTGTCCTAATACCTTTTCACTTTTTCCCCAATTTACATTTAAGTTTACGATTTTATACTCCATAAACCGATTTAAATAAAGTTATTTTCCCAGCGTAACAGACTAATTTGTCGTTAATCGATTTACATAGACCTGCTTTTAACAATTTCAAGGGTGGTCGATTAGTACGCTTCCCTCGCGGCTTGCTTTTATCTGTACCTTTCAAGTACAAAAATGTCTATGCTTACTAATACATGTATATACTTATGTGTGAAATTAATACGTTGTTCGCACTTTTAAGCAATTCTCACACCGTTATTTCTCAACATATTAATGCTTAAATATTACTAGACACCAATATGTTTATGACTAATTGATCTTAAATCTGTTAGAAGTATCAGTTAGGTTTTTTGTCCAGAGAGTAATGATCATTAATCAACAGATGCGACCGTCTTAGCTAGTAGTAAGCATTTCACCGACCTTTCTATTGTACTGTCCATGTTTATGTTGTCATTAACGGTTTACCCGCGTCACATTTTTGCGCCTATCCGAAGCCAGGAACTGACTTTCCAACGCTATATATTTCGTGGACTTTTGTGTTCATGAGTTTGAGGTGAAAGGTGGTTTTTCGCTTTGCTGATGTTGGTGGAATTGTTGACCATCACTGATTGAACTTTCTCATCATGAAAACACAAATATTATAGTTTTACTCATTAACTAAGTGTTCGTTGACTCGCAGGTTATAAGGTGTTGGCACCTTCCATATTCAATATCTTCCCTGCGATTTGCTAGGAATTATGGGGGAATACATGTACATATTTGTAATAATTTTATATATACTTAGATTTCCGATTGTGACATTTTGTTTGTTGCAAAGAACATAATTGCTGTCCCATACACCCCAGCATCGTTTCTGTATTGATTCATACATTACACGGCTGCCAATCAATTGTAGCGCTATCTCGACATGCATGCAGTATTTCAATATATTTATGTAAGAGGCTAAAGTGTAATTTGCGTAATAACATTAGTGAATCATTAAATAAAAGGACAAAAGAACATGACTCGAACATAACCCAGTATTCCATACAAATTAGCCAATCAATATACTGTTTTCCCTATAAGACAAACATGTGGACGCAAAGACATTCAGATTGCGGATGCAAGTCTTCCTACCACATTAAATATACTTTTATTATGGAAACAAAACACGTGCTCGAAACCTTTATTGCCATAATTTATGTTGTTTCTAAGCCGTTCACGTGTCCTGTTATATGCATGGTGTAATGACAAAATAAGTTCAGCATTTAATAATTTTGAAAAATGAAGAATTCATTACAACCAAAGACTCAAACGGTTGGAAAATATAAACTCAAAGGCACAAAAATGGATAAAGTTGGATACAGAGTAAAACGAAATCATATACCTATTGTAATCACTAGACACGGAGCAAACACAATGGACATCTGATCGTCTAATATCTGGAAGGATGATTTAAATTTGCTTCACTTCCAAGGACACAAATTGCACTCAAAGAAATAAATAACAAATTGAAACACATCAGATAGCGTTCGTAATGACAACTCGTTCACCATTAAGCAAGAAATTTGCTACAGATAACTAGAATTCAAATCATATACTAATCCTACAGAATAAAATAGGATACAGCCTTTGAAACGTATATAGACCTTGGCAACCAACGCCGACTCAATATCGTCATAAAAGAAATGCATATAGGTGGTATTTTTTTACTGTGGGAATCTAAATGTACAGGCCCGTCAAAGTGCCGCCCCTTTACCTCCAAGATTTATCAATTGTTATCCTGATGTCGTCACGAAATTGAATATAGCTGAAATATTGCTCTTTTAACGTTAAACCACAATCAATCAAAATCGTTTTCAATTAATTAAATACACACAATAAAAACCTCATGATGAAATGTTGACCGAGTACACAATCCACAAGAGATATATAGTAATCATGATAAAAAGTGAAAAATGAGAATCTAGATATGGATAAGATTATCTGTTAGCAATCTATTAATTAATCAATCATTCTAACTTTAAAAAAAAAACACACACACACACACACTTTATATGATAGTGTCCAAGTCCTATAGTTCATAATGGTACACACGGATAACGATATTTCTCCATTCTCATCGAGAGCTTTACTATTTTAAAATTGAACTATCGATGGTGGAGAGCGAGAGCTTTACAATTTGAAATTTAACTATCGAGAGTGGTGAAATGTGGTAATTCACTGGTAGCATGAGAAAATGTTTCTCCTATGACCAAAACGTCAAAAATATTTTTACGTTGTCCTTAATGGTCGTTGAAAGTCTCATGCAGAAATTTAACAAACTGGTTAAATACTCAAAGAATAGGAGAAACTGATTTATTGATTAGAGTTTAATGTAAATTACAACACCAATTCAGCTACAGCGTATTGGTTTTCAATTTCAGTTGAACGAATGGGGAATAAAGAAAAATATTTGATGTTATGCAATATAATTTCATAAATCATCTTCTCGGTTCAAGGAGATTTTAGAATGTGAACAGCACTGTAAATATCAAAGTAATATTTGCATACTGAAACATAATGACAAATTAAATTGTCAGAGACGTAATAAATCTTATTGTATTTTATTTATTGTGGTATAAAACGCCTTAAAATTGAATTTAAAATATATTGCTTTTGATGCTTTAGGTGGAAATATTTCATAGCCAAAGTAGATTAGAATCCAATCTTAAAATTTGAATTATACTCGCATATGTGACCTTAGTTGATTCTTGCTTCCAGAGAATTTCAAATTATTTGACTCCTATTTTACGACCTTGAGCGTACCTAACAACACATCGAACGCACTAAAATAGATATCTACGTTTTTCTTGACCAGTATTCTTTCTTGATACTATCATACTAAAGAGCACCTCCTCCTCCAGACATGCATGTACATTTCTCATTATATTGATTGATAGGTTTATTGTCATTCAACATCCGGTCAGCAGGTTTTCAATTATATGATCAATGACTAGGAAATGTTTACAAACAATAAAACAATATGTATGAAACCAAGTGGCTTCCTCCAAACAGGGGGCATCCATTTACATTTCGGTTATGCGTTATAGATACACCCCATGCAACCAATGGAAGCCTCTTTATGAAGAGCTATAGCCTTGTTAGACAAAGTTAAGTACTACAGTCCAGTTCACTTATAATGAAATCGGTTATAATGAAAAATCTTTTATATTGAACATATTATTTATCCCACATCAACTCCCTTGAGTATATATAAAGTCTGTATATATTGAAGTTTTGGGTTATAATGAAAAGATTCCATGTCTCCCTAAAATTTCATTACCAGTGGACTAAACTATATTCCAATATATCTGATCCATTCGTGGGGTTGCAAATATCTTATCCTACAATGTACTGTTCAAATAAAATCATCTACATATATCTCCTACAGAGGAATATAGTACCATATATACGTACTCTTGATAACTTTAATAAGTAATCAACGTCGTTTTCTATTTCAATAGGCCACTACACATACCATATACCCCATGCATAAAATTAACGACTTTAAAGTGTTATTTATTCATACTTATTAAATGTTATTTGTAATAAATCCTGTATGACAAGGTTTATAAACAGGTTGTGTAAATAAGAAGTATGAATATAGCCCAAGAATTTGTTTAGAGCTACTGTTATTTATATAAACTCGTACTAAATTTCTCGAATTAATTAGATTTTATCTCAAACATTAACAGAAAATATATTAAATGTAAATAGTCCACAAATACCAAAGAAATTATAAGTATTCTTGGTAATTTATGTCTGAATCTTATAAAGCTAACATTTAAAAATTGTCACTTTGGTTTGACTCAGTACACATGCTATAAGAGTAATCAATTTGTTGTAAATGTTAAGATTTAAGAAGTGTTATTAAAACTCACCTGTAGTGTATTGCAGAAGAATAATCCATATTATAGTAGTCCACTTATTCCACACAAAATGACAAAGAGAACCACTTTTATTACATCCACACATATTTATTTTTGTTTTGTTTTCTTACAACATATACCTAGTTATTATCTATATGAAAATATATTCTTCTATCTACCGATCTACATCTTTCCCGACGCCAAGATATTCCTTGTTAATGTCAAACCGTCTTAATGTTAATCTACTAAATAACAAAACTATTTTCCCCCTATTTCATGTATAAATTAATATACACTAACGTTTTACAAACTAAAATTCCACGTGGTACAAACACCTTTATTCCATTAATATTATATTATACGAAACGTTTCACTCACAGTTATTAAATATTTAGACTCTCCATGCCACGCTAACTGTCACAGTCTTTATGTAACGATTATCCGATTATCGTAATATTAAATCTACGCCAAAAATAACATTCAAATAATGGTATTATATTTTTTTCTTTATAATTCCACAAACTATACCTCTGGTCCGTAAAACAATAACAACGTTAAATTTCCAATATGATATAAACCGGGAGATGTAAAATAAGCTCCTCTTCTTATCATAGATATAAATACAAGTGACTATAGGTAAGCTAGTAGTAGTGATACCACTTTAATCAAAGGAATTGTTCGTATTGCTGGTATTAATCAATTGATAGTAAAAAGTGTTCTACTATTTTTCAATAATAAGTTGTCCAATGAACAGAGATGAAAATATAATTTTATTGACCACATCCAGTAGTGCTAGGCCCGCCCCATGATCCGCCTTATTCATTAACTTGAAAAATGTCAATAGTTTTGTCCCATTGATTCTTTAAATGATTTTGTTCCTTCCGTTTAATTGTAAGTCACGTAATCTCAATTTGTCTTCGATGCGAACAATCAAATTACAAAGAAATGCGCACAATTTTAATTTGATACATTTGTAAAGAATCGTGAAAAGTGGGAAAGTTCTCCATACCGTTGTAGAAATTGTCAAAAGTGTCAAGTTTGATTATTATTTCACAAATTGCAAAATAAGAAAACAAATATTCCCTAATTAGCGAACTAGAATGAAACATAGCACCAGCATGAAAATATTACATCAAATCTAATTAAATATTTATATTTGTAATTCTAGAATTCTGCTTTAATAATAATTCAATATTGAATAATTATACTGACATAATTTCATTGTGAAAAAAAAAAAAGAAGCAAAAACCCAACAACGAATATCGAAAAATGGTTTAGCTAAAGAGTCCAAGTATATATACAATGTCCAAATACAATGTTGATATAAATATATATAGTAACACAAACTTTTAGACATACTTTTATTGGGTTCACATTGCAAAGTAGACAATTCATTAACTTGTCCTCGAGATTAATGGAGCATCTTTACAGAAATGATGTAAACAATTTAATATGGTGTTAAAAGGGGTCATGCCCTTGGAGACAAATTTCATATTTGTAAGGGGGAAACTTGTTATTTTTATATTGAATTATCACATCGTATGTTTTGTTTTTTCACGTTAAAAGGGGTCATATAAAGTTTTATCACAATTGCTCCATATGTGAAACAACGTTTGACTTTCATCATATTTTGCTCAATCGATCTTATACATATATTTAAGAGGTTTAACCTGAAAACAGGTCTTGGTCAAATGAAGTAGAAAAAAGATGACAGACGGTATTTTCTTTTTACTGAGGCTCTAGTGGCAATATTTAGATGCGTCATATTCCCTAAAGAAACAGTAATTGCCTTCTATTAACAACTACAACCGTTATACACTTTTAAATTCAAGCTTCATTTATAACCTCGCTTGCTTTGTTATTCCAATCATCCATTGAAGTGTAAATTTCATTATGAAATATATTTCAGTTGTGGTTTACAGATTTTTATTCCACCAATAGTTTATAAGGCTTATTCTGTAACCACATTATAACAGTTTTAATCCACAGGTATTACGATTGAAATATAATACGTTTATAAAGAGTCAGCTTTACTGAATGTACTTGAAGAAATAAGGTTGGGCTAACATGAAAAGCCATTTAGCCACGTGCGTGAATCCTATTTTTTGTATCATATGCAAGTATTAGTCTGTAATACAATGCTGTTATACAAAAGTCGTTATGCCAGTTTGATCATATATTATCAACAATTCACCTTTAGCACACATCTTAAACTAAATGTATTTACCCACAAATCGTTCATATTTGCCCCCAAATGTTCTCCAAGGAGGCAAGAGCAGAGCAAATGACCCAGTTTGTTACTTTCTAGTCTACTGTATTACCTACAAGTAGTCTAAATTAATTTACTGCATATAAAGTGATGGAGACCTTGATTTATAGACACTGTCGGCTTCAATCTCTTAAAACTGATGCTATATAACTTCCCATATTCGGACGAATGAAGAATGTTGCCTCTATTTCGGAGAGTACATCGACATATTTCATACATCAAACTACCTCCATTAATACAACACAACATTATTGGCTTAATCTTCATATGTACTGACTGAGAATCAGATTTACAGAGCCAAATGTATTCTGACCAATAACTACCTTATTGATGACCCATTTATATATTAAACTAAGATCCAAAATAAATTCTCACATGTTTTAATTTTGCACCTTATCTTGTTTAATTATGACATAATTACAGACAAATTTATCTTGGCAATACAATGTTGTTTTCAAAAGGCAATACCAGTTTTATCATATATTATCAACAATTCTCCATTTGCACACATTTTAAAGGAAACGTATTTACCCACAAATCGTTTATGTTTGCCCTCAAATGTTCTCTAAGGAAATTAACACCACAGTAAATGACCCAGTTTGTCACTTTCTTACTAGTCTACTGTATTACCGACAGATGTAAGTAGTCTAACTCAATTTACTGCATACGATGAAGACCTTGAAGCATAGACACTGTCATCAAACCATCACCATTAATATATGTCGTTTTGCAATCTTTTGTAATATTGTTTCTGACTTTAATGACCGTAACCGCATTGGTGGTGTAATGATCAACGTGTTCGTTTCTAGTGTGGTATATGGTTGGTTCTCGTCCCGATCGGGTGAAACCAGAGTATAAAATTGGTATGTGTTGCCTCTCCGCTAAGCAGGCAGCATTAAGGAGAAAGAGCAAAGACTGGTTTGCTCGGAATCAAGATAATATGTACGAGTGGGGCTTCATGTCTACATGCGGACTGTCGTTCCAGTTAGCAAGGACTATGCATCTCCAATTAAGCGTGTTGGTCTAGTACAAAGCGGACCTCATCATCATATCATTGAAAATGAACTTGTTCTCGCCATGATATTGCTGAAATATTGCTGAGTTAGCGTTAAACAACAATCATTCACCCACTCACTCACTCAATGACCGTAATTTTTGATAACGGACAAACTGTTAAAATAAGTATACCGTTTTTATAAATTATTAAAAACGTTCACCAAATTGTATTACCGAAATACAGATCTTGTATATAAATACAACTCTACATGCAGTAATATGATCAGAAAGGATACTTCCCATCCATGTTTCTATGGCAACGTAATTAACAAATGTTAAAAGTTCAAATCTTACATATCCAAACTTGCAAAAAATCTTATTCTCTAAGGCTATGATTTATAGTAGGCTTTTTTTTCTAAAAAATATAGACCACATTTGATTCCAACAAACTTGTTGCCTTTTTAGTCTGGTCTCTGACGAAGACCATTAGTTTCCTTAGATGTTTATGACTAATTGATATTAAATATGTTAGAAATTGAGTTATGGTTTTTTGTTCTGTAAGAGTAATTGTATTTTACAAACATCTTCTACTTTCCTAGCTAGTAGTCCGTTAACTTCGAGCATTCGATGATCTGGAATTGTACTGTGCCTTTCATTTTGTCCGTTAACTTCGAGCATTCGATGATCTGGTATTGTACTGTGCCTTTCATTTTGTCCGTTAACTTCGAGCATTCGATGATCTGGTATTGTACTGTGCCTTTCATTTTGTCCGTTAACTTCGAGCATTCGATGATCTGGTATTGTACTGTGCCTTTCATTTTGTCCGTTAACTTCGAGCATTCGATGATCTGGTATTGTACTGTGCCTTTCATTTTGTCCGTTAACTTCGAGCATTCGATGATCTGGTATTGTACTGTGACTTTCATTTTGTCCGTTAACTTCGAGCATTCGATGATCTGGTATTGTACTGTGCCTTTCATTTTGTCCGTTAATTTCGAGCATTCGATGATCTGGTATTGTACTGTGCCTTTCATTTTGTTCGTTAACCTCGAGCATTCGATGATCTGGTATTGTACTGTGCCTTTCATTTTGTCCGTTAACTTCGAGCATTCGATGATCTGGTATTGTACTGTGCCTTTCATTTTTGCGATGATAAGTGGTATTTTCGAGTGGAAGCGAATCTATACACAGCTTGTTTTTATTGCTTGTTTATATCCATATTGTCGTTAGGTTTAGTTTAAGCATATTCCAACTTGTGAAGTATTCTCCCGAATACAATAATTTACAATATGTGTTAGAATGCGCAAATGAAATAATGCGCATATTGTCCTTGGGGTCCAGTTATCAGAGGTAGAGGGTTTGGATCTCATTAGCCTGTTTAACTCCACCACATTTGTGTGCATGTCCCACGCCAGGACCTGGATTTCCAACTCTATGTGTGATGTCTTTTAGGTGTCCAATGATTTGAGGTGAGAGGTGGTTGTTCGTTTTGTTGATGTAAGTGGAATTGTTGACCATTTCTCTTTAAACTTTCTTTTTATAATACAATCATTATGTTTTAACCTTCGGACTTGTTGATTGAGCAGCAGATGTATCGGGCCAAATATTTACCGATAAATATTGCATATGCATTCCTTATCGGAATAATGCTCATATTAACGTAGACAGAATGTTTCCGCATGAAGCATAGTGAAACTGATTTGATATAACACAGATTATATGCCATACAACTTTGCAGTACTGCATTGAAATTGTATGAATTAAATCGTTATTTTCAAAAAAACCATTTTGCGTTCAGCAGATCAATTACGATTCATATATTCTAGAATAAAGTAGGACAAGAATAAGGTATCATATATTTGAACTATTGTCAGATTTATGACAAACTTGTATCTGTGTACCATTATTTAATAGATGGAATGGCTAGACTGTATTACAACTTTGGTAAGGATTCCGTCCGTCACTTCTGAGACACAAAATATAAAAGTTCTTACTACATTGTGACACATGTCATCTGTGTTAGACTAAAGGAGTCGCTAGATGTAGGATTATATGAGTACCATTAATGTACTCTTTGACTGAACCAAATTGAAGTCCTGTACCAAGTCAGGACAGTGGGTAGTCATGTATATGTGTGTTAGGGGTGTCGATTTTTCCTATTTAAATGATTTTTCGATTGAATTTTTGAACTGTTCGGACAACGTGGCGTTTTTTGTTTTTCATTATATTCAAGAATTGAATGCATTTTTTGTAGTTTTATTGGCGTGTAGCGCTTCATACAAAATGTGCTTCGGTCCACGCTTTTACACGCCTATAAAACTACAAAAAAATGCATTCAATTCTTATAATTACATTTAAATCACACCACAATTTAATATAGTTGAATTTTTCGTTGTGAATTTTATTTGTGTTAGATTATTTGCTGTTGGAAATTACTACGCCATTGATTGTTTACATCTGACGTCGTCATGGAGGCACGTGCAAGTTCGGGTTTGAGTTTTATTGGGATGTAAAGCATCTCTTTTATAATCATGTGACCACTTCATAACCAATCATATTGTAACATTTCAATGGAAAACTGAAGTAATGTAATTATTCCTTAATAGATAACAATGCAAAGTATGTTTTGCGAATCTACAATAGAAATAATACAAAAAACCTTAATATGAATAAATATTTGATGTAAGTTTTGTTGTAGCAGTGTATTTTGGTATTTGGTTTGTCATTCAATATATGTTTTTCTTAGAATATTGAAAAAAACACTCTATGTCTGTTGACTTAGAAAAGATGTGTGCCTCAGTGAATATCAGTAGTCAATAAAACGACATATTCACCTATTCTAAAGTAGGCAGTTATTGTATTATATTCTCAAGTTTTCTATGTGTTTCCTACTCTTTAAGTAATTCACAAAGCAGAATAAATTTACAAATGGAGATGTCGGAAATCCCTCGTGGATAATATTAGTCTGTCTGAATTAGAAACAGACTCCTAATCATAGGATAACAGACTCCAACACGTGGTCGGCATCCTCTAAGGAATTGATGTGATGACCACTTATTGGCCATGCATTTTTATGCAGGCATACAGACGCTTTTCCTATTGACATTTGCATCAAAATCACCATAGTCCATAGTCATACATTAAAAGAAATGTTGTCTTAATATTACATCACCATAAGTAATTGACAAAGCGGTAAAAATCCTCGTGACTGACCAATACTTTGTACATGTGAGAAAATTAACATTTGGATAATTAGGACACAGGCGTTCTTTACAACAACTCTGTTCATTCAAATATATAGGAGTATCAGCATTTTATTCATATGTGAAAAACACTTGCACCATATAGAGTAGGTCTGGACGGATAAAGCTGACTTAACAACGCCACATTTTATTTCAGTCCCTGGCCCAACCAGGAGTGTAAGTGGTAATGTCTTTGTATGTTAGAGGTATCCAATATTTACATATGTTGGTGCGACTTTCCGATTTAATTTTGGGACTGATCTGATTGTGTGGTATTTCTTTGTTATTCATTTAATTGAAATAAATCGAATACAAAAATACAATTTTTAATTTTTAATAGAATTGACGTTAATGTATTGTCCAGTTGACGAAAATAATCTCTTTTTATAAAATCTTAAGATAAATCTTTTAAATTAAGCGACTATTCACTCAAAAAATAATGAACACATATTTCCTACTTTTTCTCTGCAAAATGCTTGAAAAATCAACTGATTCAGTGTCGGTGATATTATCATGACAATACGGATATAATCGACCAAACATTGGAAACGAATGTCTTACAACTAGACAGGTTATACTTTTAAAACTACTCCTCAATAATATATTAAAAGGGTACCGGAAATGATTGTTATTATATCACATACTAGTCTTTCATGTTGAAATTTATACCTATAAAGTGTTATCCAGATGTTAAATATGGCCACAGGGCTGCCGTTTGAAGAGCAACGGATATATATCAACAACGCATTTAGTAGCAATTTCAAGCTGAACCATACATACAATCAGAATTCCAAGCAGGATTTCAGATTTTCTAAGACAAATTTGAAGATACCATAGAGGTCATCCGAAGCCGTTAATCGAAGGACAGACAACACAATGGCCAAAAGAAAAAGGACAAAAGGACACAGTCATCAAATACTAGAAACCCTACGACAAGAAAAGTTAGTAAGACAAACAAAAAGGAATCCTACATTTGCCATTCATACACAGCTAAAATCGAGTTGAAAATAATGGAAGCTTAAAGAATGGTATGACATAAACTATCGCATAAATTTAATATTTGATGGACTTACACAGTCAAGTTGTTCGACACTTGCATGTAGCAAAATATATTTATTTTGCTATTTGGGAGCGACATGTCAACAGTTAGGAAATAGTGTAAATGAGAAATTTAGGAAGCCATCACGTTGTAACAGAAGGAAATATATTGTTAGAAATATGTTAGTGCATTTTATATCATATATCTTTTTAGCCTGTAATTATATCATTCTAGTGACATAAGGAGCAGACATTACATAGCATTGTAGAGTAGATCAGGTATCACATGTAATCTATTTTGTTTATTTATCACCCTAAAATGCCAGTGCATAATTGAAAAAAAAAGAAGATAAATATACATGGAGAGTTTTTCTATAAGATAGAAAATGCATGTACTTTCAAGGAAAACTGATTGGATACAAAAACTACACATTACGCCACTATCTGTGACTTAACTTGTTCTACATTAAAACCACCAGTTTCGACAAACCAACATGCAACTTTTTAGACAATGGTACTCTCTAAAGACCTCATACGAAAGTGAAATGATCACATATTTATGCATTTATTATACGAAAAACAATGAAATGCGATTAAAATTGCAGTTTCAGTTATAAAAGACAATAACTACAGGCGTTGTAATACTAAAAGATCAAAGAATTTGTCTGATCAATTACATTATTGCTCAGCACATTCTCACAGCATATTCATTTGGATTCAATTCAATCAATTTCTTTAACCAGAAACGAAGTTGATAGGACATTAGGGTTTAACATCTAGTTTTAGATGTAGTATAATGACATACTATTTCCGCCCTATGGTTGATTCTGAACAATCAGGGGAGTCAATGTAGTTTATTGTCGATCATCATATTTACAACCATACCTTTAGGTAAGAAGTAAACAAAAGATATGATGCGTTTCAAACATATTTTTTCAGACCACTCATCAGTTTGAAAATTACAAACCAAAAAAAAAAAATTACAGTGGTCAACTGTCGCCATCCCATCATCCACCCCGGATGGTAATTACTAACAGTACACCCATGTAATAGTTATAAAAATATCTTGGCAGATTAATGTGCATCACTTGGTATATTACGTAATTATTGTACATATTGTCTTTTAAGAGGAAAATATATTATCTATGGGCTTGAGAAAACAACTAAAATACCTTTCAGATGATGATAAATTTCTGGTTTGTGGCACCATGATCTATTCTAAGTACAAAACGTGCAATTAATATAATATATATCCTTAGTTTTGTATCTACTGTTACAGCACAAACAACGTAGCATTGTAGCAGATAAACCAGTTTATTCCAATGTGGTTATGCATTTCAATGCTGAAGGCCAAGTATATGTTATGCACGCCTACATATATGCGATGAATTTCTAGCGTATCACATATATAGCAAAACTTTTCTATCAATATAAAGACTGTGTTTTATCAAAAATATCATATATATAGATTAAAGACACTGAAAGGAACATGAAAATGTGCCATTGATGAGCAGTTGTCCTTTATATACAGGTTCAAAGTATAAACATTTTTTGATTCAATAGAGAAAATCAAACTGCACTTGTGATTTGTTTTATACAGGTTTTGATCGTACATGTAGCAACAGAATGCTAAATCTATCCTTAGCAAATTGCTACAATGCCACATTCTGATCAAAGTAGATTTGATGTAATGATTCAAGAGAACAAAGGTGAAAATCTAGAATAACAAAATCAAATTTTACAAGTTCAAGGCCAAAAATGATAACATAATGCCAATACCTTGTGTATCGACTATTACAATTAATGACGTTTCATTGACATGATGATTGTCGAGACTTCAGTCTGTCTAATATGTTGTTCCAGCTGCTATAAGGTAGTGTTGTTTAAATGAACAAAACAATTTGACTACCGGTAGATGTATAGGTTTTTTTTTTTAAAGTAGTCATTCCGCAGTTGCTATGTGCAGCAACCGTTGTTTATATGACATAACACAGAAAACATCATTATGTAGTCCAAGCCATGTATCATGTGATGTTTTTTCTCCAGAACTACTACTATATTTTTCTCCTATATTTCTAAATCGTATCGGTTGTGTAATGGTTATCGTGATCGCCTCAAGGGCGGTAAATTCGAGCCCGGTCAGGTCAAACCAAAGACTATAAAATTGGTATTTGTTGTTCTCCGTTAATGACACAGCATTAAGTAGAAAGAGCAAACTGGTTGGTTAAAAAATAAACGTTACAGCAAACCGAAGGGGAAATCAAGAATCGACAATCTACAGAAACTGGCAACATTAGGTACACAAGACACAAGACGAAGAACAAACAAAACAAACATCACAACACAATATGTGTTGGACACCGCTATACGCAAACAAACACAAATAAAGTAAATAAGACATAGGCCAGCCTACAAACAACTGGAGGTAAAGACGAACCCAACATCGGTAACACATTATATTGTGTCCGAGTTGAGCGAACTGTCCATCCGTGGACTGTTGCGTTAGTGAAATATCATTATGAAGATATAAATAAGGGTAATAACAAAATTACCGAACTCCGAACAATCTAACAAAGGGAAAGTCAAAACTCATAAGTATATAAACAGACAAAATCAGTCAACAACCGGAAAACTGTGAAAACCGTAATGACCCTGACTTGGTACAGGCATTTCTAAAGAAATGGTGGGTTGAATCAGATTTTAAAGCGCCAAACCTCCCCCTTTCATTACGGCTCAAAGTTTCCGGCTGTCACTATAACAGTATTTACAACAATACTTGAACAAAACAGGTAAAACAGTTGTCAAATCAGCGCCAAAATCAGTAAATGTCAAGAACACTTTTACGTCACACATTGATAAAAAAAAATATTTTTGACATTTTTGTTGAAACCTTATCTTTATACATTTTCACTATATGAAAATCCATCGTTTATCCATCGTTTATCCATCGGGAGGTTTGGCGCCTTAAAATCTGATTCAACCCACCATTTCTTTAGAAATGCCTGTACCAAGTCAGGGTCATTACGGTTTTCACAGTTTTCCGGTTGTTGACTGATTTTGTCTGTTTATATAATTATGAGTTTTGACTTTCCCTTTGTAAGATTGTTCGGAGTTCGGTAATTTTGTTATTACCTTTATTTATAATCTTTTCTGCAGAGACGGAATATATTTCGACAAGATCTTGGTATCGGAATATAAACTTTTTAAGAGATCGAATAAGGCGAATCTTTTTTATAGCCCTGGTCCAGTAGCCTGTTTCTCAGATGAAGATGACGTTTCAGGAAATCAGAATAATTGCTACTGGCCCTTGCATAGCGAATCAATTACGAGATGTAAACACCATATGCAGGAGAAGCTGGTATATTGCTGCACATATTTGGAAAATTTATGATCTTAAAATTGAAGTCGTCCCGTTTATCATAAATTTTAGTACTGACATGACCACTGTCGTCAAATTCGAGGTATAAGTCCAAAAATGATGCGGACGAAGCGATATCTGTGGTCTCTTTAACTTCCAGCTCTGGAGGATATATCAATGGAAGAAATTCTGCAAATCTAGAATTATTGATAGATAAAACGTCATCAATATACCTGTATGTGAAATTAAAGGCTCTAGCCTCATGAATCTTCTTATCTTTTACAAGCTTTTGAAGAAACTCCGACTCATATGAGTATAAAAATAAATCGGCTAGAAGAGGGGCACAATTCGTACCCATTGGTATGCCGACGACCTGCTGAAACAGTATCCCTCCAAAGGAGACAAATATGTTATCGATGAGGAACTCCAGCATACTGATCACTTGTTCCTCGGAGTAGCATGTTTTACCTTTTTGCATTTTGTTTGAAAAATATGTGGAATTGTAGCCTAACACAACAAATTTTGAGCCATAGTTTCTATGACTGAAAGCTTTGTGAATTGTTTCTTTTAAGTGGGTTTTTAATTTGTCATGCGGTAGGGTGGTATATAGAGTTGAAAAATCTAAAGTTTTGATGGAGGATACCTGAGAGAAAGATCTTGATTTAAGGTTATCCAAAAGATCTTTAGAGTTTTTCAAAATCCACATGTGATTTATGCCACTACGCGAGTAAACAGTTTCACAATATTTCTGTTGTCTCTCTTTTACTGCAGACATAATCTTTGTCAGGTGAATAGACAATTCTTTCGTCGAAGAAGTTGATGATCCCGCTTTGTACCTTTCTTTGTATGGTGTCTTATGGAGTTTAGGTATCCAATATAAATAGGGTAAATCCTCAGACTCTTTACCAGAGGGAATGTTTAAAGAGGTCATGAATGATCTGTGGTTAGCTAGGATTTCATCTTTGTCGAAAGAAGTAGGTTTGTATGTGGTGTTACTAGAGGTGTTGTTATTTAAGCCTAATTCCTTGATTAGGCATTCGAAGTAATATGATTTACATACAAACACGATATTGTTGGAAGCCTTGTCCGCAGGAACGATAACATATCTGTCATGAAGAGAGGAAAGACACTTAACAGCTTCTTGGTCTTTAAATACAGACTTAGGTCGACTATTAACACAATTTTTGAGTTTGTGAATCCGACCTTGTACTAGAGACCTAATTGTTCTAACCCAGTCTGACAAGGACTCTAACTTAGGATCTTGGTCTACTTCTCTCTTTATCCACCTTCTGGCATAATCTTCAACAGCATCCATAATTATCTTGAAATTATGTTTCCAATTGATGTGTTGAGGTTCTCTGAATTTAGGACCATGAGAAATCACCTTTCGGAGACTCTCATGTTGAATGATATTCAGATCACCAGTGATTACATGTCCAGATGGGTTGTATTGAAAAGGAGAGTGGGAGCACTCACAAGTCAGAGGGTTCTTACGGTACTCTTCTATGTTAATATCCTTTGCAATGCTTCTTTGTAGTTGAAAATTTTACGGCCAATGCTGTTAGTGTAGCTATAGGAGACAATGGGAACAGATTGATTTTTGAAATATGGTGGAATTTCTTTTACGACCTCTTTTCTATTAAGAATGTTGCTGATGTTAATAGCATCGATTCCTTTGTTAGCAAACGGAATATGGAGGAATTTTCAGTTGTTATCATGAAGAGGTTCAGATCGAACTGGTTTGAAAAGACGAAAGGACGCCACGTCACATATAATACTAGACAATCTGTACTTAGGAGAAAAAGGATCTACGCCTCCTTTGTCAAGTCCAAAATCCCTAAGATCTTTGAGGTAGTTTACAGGTAGTGAAAATAAGATTGTACGAATGTGATGAATTCCAAGAGGTTTCTGTATATTAGAAAGTAAATCATTAAAAGTATCTTGTAACGTTCTTGGTTTAGAGGACTTTTTAACATTTGGATGTTGAATTCTTTTATGACCATGGCTACGTTTAGTTCTTGGAATAGTTATTAAAAAGGCTCATCACGTTGATTTCGCTGCATCCAGGACTTGACAAATTTCCCACTCCTTTGATGTTATCATTGCAACCGTAAGGCATTGCAGTACCTAACTCTTTAATCCAAAACAACTCTCTATCGGTACGGTAAGGTGTACTAAGTATTGGACTGTTTGTAAGCGTGCTGGTCAAGTACAAAGCGCATATCATCATCATCATCATTTCATTGAATGTAACTTGTTCTCGTTGTGATATAGATTGGCATTAGACAACAATCACACACTTACTCCCATATGTGACGATTATGTACTTAAGTGATGCGGTAATAAAGACTTCCAATAATTACGAATTAGTTTATTTAAGATAAAGTTTCGGTTGACATAGATGTTACCTATGTTATGTTGTATAAAATATAACACAGTTGTGTTGAATTTTCAGACGTATAGATAAAAGATTTAACACATAGTTGTATCTTTCCGGAATCATGCGGGGGGGGGGGGGGGGGGGGGGGGGGGGGGGGGGGGGGTAGATGGTAGATATATTTAGTTCCTGTGACTGTATGACATGGAAATCATCTATACAATATATAATTAAAAATACTGACTTAGATTGCCGTCAAGTTAATTTAAGAAAGACTACATGTGAAGTATAATAACGACATTAATTCGACCTTACGTGACAAGGTTAATGATGCTATTTTTATATACTGAATTTGACTGAGGCGACTAAGTGCTTCGTCATTATGCTAAGCGAATCTATGTTGCACTGTGCCGGTGATTTGTGTTCGAATTTAGTCGAGCGAAGAAATAAATACAAAACAATTGCCAGCTAAAACATTTCTAGGTTTAACTTTAAGAGGTTTTTGAATAGAATAGAATATAATAGTTTTTATTAAATCAATCAAGAAGCCCGTGAGAGCACAGAATTACAGACATTTACATTTTACACTTACAATGAATTTGATGATTAGTAAAATATATGACATATAAAAAAGAATAAAAACAAGTATAGATGATCGACACTGCAGGGGGGAAACCACCCATAGGCAGAACAAACTATGGCAGTTTATAGCTAATATTATGATATACATAAAAATATATATAACAAATGTAAAACAAATACTTCATGGGATCAGGTAACATTTCAGGGTCTAGTGAGGTATTTGCCTGATATGGTTGTCACTTGCTTGAGACGATTGTAATTTTATTTTTATTTCATGTGACTGTATCATATAAAAAACTGTCCTATGTAATACAGGCATAATGTCGTCTTTAAATTCACCTTACGTGACAAGGTATCACCTCGGTTAATGATGACATAAATGTTATATAGTGGATCTGGCTTAGGGGGCTAAATAGTTCGTTATTATCCAAAACTAATTTGTGCTGCAGTGTACCATCGAAGTTGGTTCGAATCCCGTTAAGGGACGACCAAATTGCGAACAATCGTAATCTAAAAAATAAGGGTGGAATGTTAATTTGTCTATATAAAAAAAATTTTCATACAACACATATTTATAGAAGTGCCTGTACCAAGCCATGACAAGTGGGTGATCATGTATTTGTGTATTTATCTCTTTCTGTGATTTTCTATTGGATTTTGGAAATGTTCCGAACGAGTGGCATCTTGTGTTTTTCACTTCATTATTAAGTTACACTTTGTTAACATGATAGAATTGAAGCTATATCATTTACAAATATATATAGAAAATCCAGGTCTTATCATTAAAATAAAAACATTCTACGAGTGTAAGTGGATATTATTTCATCAAATCATATATCAAATATATTGTTTTGATTTCATTTTTCATACTTCCTTTGAGAACGATCTAAAACACTCAGTAATATATTCTAGATATTATTAGAAAAATTCTTCACAATGTAAACACAACATGGCCCAGAATGGGGCAGGTACTCATAACGGTAAATTAGGCAGGAACAGCTGCTGGAAATATTTTATGCAAAACAAAGCCCAAAGAAATCTACCGTGAAAAATTCGTTTCAATTATTGATTTTTTGAGAAAACAACATATAATCCACACTCAAACCCAGTGTTTCAAATTACGGTTACAGTATTAGTATGGCATTGGTAACGTTGGCTCTAATGTTACCGAGAACTATTGATAACAAAGAGGTTAACATTATAGCCAAACCAAACAGCCATTGGGTCATCAACATAATCAAGTTCATTGAGCATATGTCCATATACGTAACAACCACAATATATATCGTAGTTGATTCTGTTAATACAAGATTCCAACCTCCTCTTGATAACTATATCCTTAGTCGGCAAACAGATTTCACATTAAACAAAAATGAAAATATTCGCAACATATAGATAACCACATATTTCCCCCTTTTTCCATTTCATAGAAATAACGTCTTTGATAGAACTATAGAACTAATATAACACAGATTACAACTTCTGTGTCGCGAAGATTAAATATATAGAATGTATAATGTTGAAGATTAGATCGTTCTTTATTCCAACGCTGTTAGCCCGTTTATAAAATGTGTGAATGTTGGCATTTTACTGAACCACAGTATCTTGACGTTTTATCTGGCGAAATAGAGAAAAATCTGTATATTATATATATAAAGACACAAGTAATGAATAAAGTTTTATTTAACCTATGTGCCCATAACTTCCGGTTCGGCAGCAAATAAAGTTGACAATAAAATTATTCTAAAAACGGAAATGACCTGAAAAATTTTCCGGGTTCAGGAGCTGACACAACATGCTTTTATGCATTCCTTTCCTTTTGCAACCTTCTGTCATTCTTTTTCTTAAAGGCAGTATGTAATATAAATAGTTGACACTATGTGTACACATACCAAGCTAGTAGGTCCAAATATTTAGACATTTCATTTCATTTCAATCTACCAATTTGAAGTGGCCGCCAAATTTGTCTTTGATTACCTCCCTTTTCGGTAAATGCTAGAGTATTGTTACGGTTGGTATCTTACAAAATTATATACAAAAAACATTAAGTAAAAATAAACTACGAATGCTACTTACCTTTAATTATTTTTTGATAGACGTAAAGCAAATAATTTATTTGTCAACTTGATTTGCTGCCGAACCGGAAGGTATGGGCACATAGGCTAAATTTTAAAAACAAGAACGTCTGTCTGCTGTGAAAAAAGACAAATAGGTAGGGAACAAAGCAATATTTGGTACAAATAAACTATGCATGCAAGGGATTTACCTTCCAACATTCCAACGTAGCATTATTTTACGGGCGAACGAAGGTTACACAAAATTTACACAGTTATTTACACAGTTAGACAACCTTTGGAGGGAAAAACTTGTTTCATTACTTGTGTCTCTATATATTTAATATACAGATTTTATACAGATTTTTCTCTATTTCGCCAGATAAAACGTCAAGATATTGTAACTGAACATATGGGAAGCACTTGAATAACTGCATCATTTCATTTAGATGGACGTTTGGATTAAATTTTGGAAGTATTTTGACACACATATTACGTAGTATTGCTAAATAGAATGAAAGATCGATCCCCACTAAAACCCATGGAACTAATCTCTCCTTGAAGGAGAATTCAATGACAGCTATCAATAGTTACTCTCGACATTGCTCATTATTAATGCATAGGAAAATGTTTTTAAAAAATGTCTCATAATTCAAACCGTATCATCTGGATATTCCCTAAACGAAAATCGGTCTTGGTGGACACTGCTTGACACAGTTTTACATACGAATCTATTGAAAAATCCAATCCCCCCGGGGGTGGGGTGAGAGCGGTCACTTTCTATATACAGGTATACACACATCCGCTGGAATATGTCGACTTAAACATTGTGCTTAGCTAAATCATATCTAGTTATCTTCAAACACCTTTTCGCGATTCGTTAAATCTGTTAATACAGAACTTTCGCTTAAATATGTTGTTACTGTAGAAATATGAAAAATGTTTAATATAAAGATCTTCGTATTATTTCAGCTGTATAATACAGATATTTGTACAATATAGGATGATACTGTACTCATACGTATTATTTTGAAAACCTAATTAGACTCGATGCCTGCAGCATAGATAAGTAAATATTGTGTTTTAGATTTTTTTCTTCATTTCAATTGGGTGATAATTGAAGTTTTCTTTACAACTTATATCTATCTATAACCAGTATTTATTTAAATATATCTTGTCATAAGAAGAAAAAATAGAAAATGCGTTTGAGAAAGTAAATCGTGTTCTAATGGATGTCTATTCTTTTGCTATAGGTAGTTCGACTTCTACCAAATGCTGACCACCTTCAACAAGTTGAAGGTTATGTCAGAGCTTGCATGTAACAATCAAAAAAACAAAACATCATTAATTAATATTTAATAGAGGAGACAGCAGTATTGAATATTTCAATCGAGTCATTCAAAGCTATGGGCTGTAGCATCCGGTTCCATGCAGATATCGTACGAGGGAAAACAATTCTTGTGTTTGTTGAATCTCACAAAGAGGGATAATGAAAAACGTGGAGTGTATGTTCCCTGGTTGTCTCAATGATGGCTTAAGTCTGTTTTGCTTAGTATAGCTACATATTCTTTTGCAATTTCATACATCATGACAAATCGAGCAGCTTTACGCCTGTCCTCAAGACTGCGCCTGTTCTAGTGTTGTTATGTCATCAACACTAGATGTGTTTCTATGTCTGCTGGTGACGAACCTTGCAGTCGTGCGTTCGACCACTTCGAGTTGTTCGATTTCGACAAGCATACTCAAGTGATGGTTCAAATGGTGATTTATAGTTTTGTTCCTTTACGGAGATCGAACTGACGTTAAGGTTTCGACGTAGAATACCAAACGTTTAATACGGTTGTTTCGAATCATTTCAATTCCGATCACGTTCCGTCTTTTTCGTGTCTTGACGTCTGAAAGTTAAGGCAGAATACTTCCGGTGTTTACGCTATTACTGTGACAACGTCAGCATATCATAGTCGTAGATGCGGTAGATTATAAGTAATTGTAATATGGAGACCCCAAGGAAACGACTGAATACATACTGGTGTTCGGTACCCTACTATCTGTCTGATATCAGAAATATATAAAGGCAGAACGTTTTCCTTTCAGGATGCTGACAGCAGCAAATAAAGAAAGAAAACAAATTTAATTTTAAAGAAGAAATTGTCTCTGCATTGAAGTCTTTGATACAAATAAAATAATTATCTGTCTTACAGAAAATGTTAAGATTTTTTAAAGTTGAGGATCGAACGTTAAAACAGCACATATCGATTGAAGTTTTTGTTGTGTACATTGACACCGGAAGTCCAGTGCTTTACATTCCATCGAAATCACGTGATCTGGAAGACGAAAATAACAAAATTTTGACGGAATGGAAATTATTCGAAACAACCGTATTGGCCTTCATGCAGACGTTATTTACATGGCTTTTCCATTTTAAATCTTGTCTGTTTGTTAGATCAAAATATTTGGCTTCTTCTAATGACTCGAGTGGTTGACCATGGATGATGTTACTAAATTTGATCGGATTTTTAATTCGAGTGACAGACAGGACGTTAGATTTGTTTGGATGAAAAGCTATTTTCTATTTTCCTTCCCATATTGCGTTTGTCAAGATCTTGTTGCTAATGTTGTGCATCTATAGTGGGTTTCATAGCTATATATTGCAATGGAGTTGTCTGTAAGTCGTCGCATGGTGGATATTAGACCTACTGGAATATCGTGTATACCAAGTATAATACAGAAATAGACTAGGATCTAAGACTGACTCTTGGGGCACTCCAGATTCCATGGAAACATAGGTTTATTTTTTACCTTCAAATATCACAGCTTGTGTCATAGAATTCACACTACCCTCAATCCGGTAGTTGTGGAAATAATGGACCAGTAGAGAGTGGCTGACCGTATCAAATGCCCCAGAAAGTCCATTATTAAAATATATGTCAGTGATGAATTGTGTCAATTGCGTTTCGCATGATCTTAATTTAAGAAACCCATATTGAAAAAGGGTAAAGGATGTTGTATGCATCCGCATGTGTCAGAATACTACTGACAGCAATGTGCTCTAGTAGACATCTCCAAATGTAGATCAGAGAAATCGGCCTGTAAAAAAAGTCAATAAGCATCGGAATACATTCAAAAAAATATCGGATTAGTTCAGATAAGCACCGAAAAACCTTTAAATAAGTAGCGAATACAAATTTGATGTACATTATCAGTTGATTTTGCGTTTCGTTAATCTGATTACCTGATTACATGACGATACCCATTTTAAGTATGCCGATGTTTGATGTAAGTATCCTAGTGCTTATTGAGAGTATCTCATAGTTTATCGAAAGTATCCCGATACTTGTTGGAGTTTACCGATGCTTAAAATATTCCTATGATCGAATCTATGCCATAGAGCTTGAAATAAAGGATACCACAGATAGGTCTGCTTTATACATTGACCTACACCTCGAAATGGACAGTGAGGGGCGGTTAAGAACGACACTTTACGGCAAAAAGATTATTTCAATTTTCCCATTGTGAACTTTCCATTTATATGTAGCAAATTCCAGCATCACCTCAATTGATACGAAATTCCAGAACTTGTGGTTCCTATCAGGATTTCCTTTATAGCGGAGGGTTGTTGCTAACCAGGAAGCTACTGAACCAAGGGTTCCTATTGGTTAAGTTGAAGTCATCACTTCGAAATTTTAAGGTAGCCGATGTTCCACTTGTTGTAAACACTTCCCCGTCCATTCCTCATTCATGAGATTTGAAACTAGATTAATACGACGGGTGTCACTAGTGGAACAGGAACTGCTTATCATTCCGGGGCACCTGAGTTCATCTCGCCTTTTGTGGTGTTCGTGTTATGTGTATGTTTTGTAGATCATCGTTTGTCCTTTTATCCTTTTTCTTTTGGTCATTGTGTGGTTTGTCCTTAGATTTGCGGATTTTAATTACCCCTTTGGTATCTTCAAACTCTTTTTATGCACCCCGCAAACAAAGTTTTGGGGGGTATATAGGAATCACCCTGTCCGTCCGTCCGTCCGTCCGTCCGTCCGTCTCTCCGTCCGTCCATGTACCTTGTAAGCGCAACTCCTCCTAAACCACTTATTGGATTTTTATGAAACTTTACACAGTTGTAGTACACAATCTGCAGATGTGCATGAAGGAATACCGTTGCTGTCTAAAATTTAAAAGGAGAGATAATTCAGCTTATACTTTCACGAAAAGGGGGTCGTGTACCTTGTAAGCGCAACTCCTACTAAACTGCTTATTGAATTTTTATGAAACTTTACACAGTTGTAGTACACAACCTGCAGATGTGCATGAAGGAATACCGTTGCTGTCTAAAATTTAAAAGGGGAGATAATTCAACTTATACTTTCACAAAAAGGGGGGGGCATGTACCTTGTAAGCGCAACTCCTACTAAACTGCTTATTGAATTTTTATGAAACTTTACACAGTTGTAGTACACAACCTGCAGATGTGCATGAAGGAATACCGTTGCTGTCTAAAATCTAAAAGGGGAGATAATTCAACTTATACTTTCACGAAAAGGGGGGTCGTGTACTTGTGGTGACCCCTAGATGTATGTTCTTGGTTAGTTTAGTTTGGAGATGGGATGTTGTCTCCTTGACATAACTCCATATCCGTTCATTTTTCATAGGTAACTTGCTAATATACCTGTATTCCAAAGTTTGAACATCATAGTATTGCAAGTGGGGGGGGTATCACTCAGTGAGGTCACTCACAGTTCTAGTTCTATTAGAAATATCCCTATTAATACTTATTGAAAGTATTCCGATACCTATGGGAAGTATCACGATACTTACTGAAAGTATCCCGATATTTATCGGAAGTATCTCGATATTTAATGAAAGCATCCCGATATTTGTTAACAGTTACCCGATACGTATCATTATTGATTGATTGATTTATTTATTTATTGTGTTTAACGCCACTTTCAGCAATATTTCAGCTATATCATGGCGACCAGTTTTAGTGGTGAAAGAAGCTGGAGTACTCTGAGAGAGCCACCTACCATGGGCAAGCAACTGGTAAACTTTATCGCTTGTGGCTGCGAGTCGAGTGCACCCTTTTTTGTAATTTGCAAAGCCGGACGCGAATCCACGCCGTATTGGTGATAGGCTTGTACGAGTTGTTAGGTAATCCAACTACCTAACTCATTGAGCTACACAGGCCCTACGTATTATTGTAAGTATCCTGATACTAATTAAGCATTTCACGATGGAAAAAGCATCCTGATATTTCTATTCCTATTTTGACAGAAATAACAGATATTCAAATACATTTTGTAATAGGGAGATTTTATTTAGCAGTATTGTTAATGTTAATTATTATATTGAGGAGAAGATTTCATAAGTTGTTGTCTGATCCTAATTTGTCATTATTAATAAATTAAATATGTCTTAAGCTATATATAGATTTTCTGTGTTCATGCATTACCTAGAGTACACATGAAGCACCGTTCTACCTAATGGTTTTGACATGTAAGTACTTTATCGACCGACCAGTCTACAGTCTTTGTTTTTCTAACAACCACGCCTAGAGAAAAAAATTAAAAATATTATTCGGAAATACACATAAGGTTGTTTTAAAACATACTTTACAAATGTCATATTTATTTTACATTAATTTTTATAACTTGAACTGTCGTTATGCATGGTGTTTTGGTGCAATTTATTCTCCTTTTTTAAAATGGAAAAAAGCATTAATGTGACACATTCGGGTTAACTATGGTATGTTCTGATGACTTTGCAATGCCTGAATGATTAAGAGATGATTTACTAATTAGGAAGCAATGATCTATGACCATTAATGGAGGTGTCATTATGACTTTTCAGACGACGAGTTTTTTTAATTGATACACAAGAAAAAAAATTCAATATTATTTTTTCGAATGAAAGAGGAAAATGAAAATCTTTGAATGGTTCACTGAAAAACGAATGGTGTTTGGTTGAAATTAAAAGAAATATAAAAGTATGTCTCTTAATGTTGAAGGAATCATTTCGAACATTATTTGTCCGTTTTATATCAAGTAACGTTTAATTATTAGAAATAGTTAATATCGTCATCATTTGTAACAAAACATTTAAAATTAAATATTAATATCACATATATAGCCATATTTCCTCCTCCAATGATGTTATGTAGTACTCAAAACAAAGAGTCATAAATAATACTACATTCTGTACTCGCTATTCTGTCTGGGATAAGAATGAACTTTCGATGGAGTGCAAATTCGGTTATGCTACTTAAATATTTTCTATTTTTTGTTGGCTAAGCCAAATATGGTAGGGCGAATAGACGAAAGTTCGCTCAAATTTCCTGCAATTATATTTCCTCAAGCAAAATATTTTTCCTATAGGAAAACTTACATTTCTCAAGGAAAACTGAATTTTCCCATTGCAAATGTGCGTCGATAATTTTCCTTAATGCAAATATTTTATGATTATTAATTTTCCTTGAGGAAAAATGACAGTTATTAATTTTCCTCCAGGAAACTAAAATTTCCTAAATGAAAAATGTGAGTACCTAATGTGTGATTGTCTTGTAATGTTGTGATGGATGATTCAATATTGATTTTTACAACTGGACCAAAATATTGGCGATCATTGCATGACATTCGATAGACTGTTGTGTGAATATTTTGCGAATTTTAAGCGACTAAGTAGATACTACGACATTGTCATTTTGGAAAGGAAACAAAGGTCTTCGGTGATGACCGCTTGATATATGAGGGAGTGATCAGGGTTTTGCATTGGTCAAATATTTTACTGATTTACTTACCTGTAATTATTTTGCCATAGGGTTTTATGGCAATATTTTTTCTTTCACTTTGAAAAATGACCACACAAGATGGGTGCAATTAACTCAGGTATTTTCCATTTGATTTTCGGATTATAATGTCAAATAAAATTTAGCACAAATTAACAAAATGTGTGATACCCTCTATCAAAAGCGCCCTAAAATGGCCTTAATTACGCCTATCACAAATGGTACAGATTCTTCAAATATATCTTAATTGAGACAAACGACAATATTCATTCTGAAATATTCACACTCAAGTTAAGTTAAAAACAATCATTGTGTTTTCTGTATGTTGTTTCTTCGTGGGATATTGTTTCAAAATTTCAGTTATTTAAAAAAAAAAGTGGACTCATTATGCGACAAGCAGTCTGCACCTTGCAAAATAGTACGCCATTTCTTAAAATTAGCACATACCATTTTAAAAGTCGTACGCGACACCTTTTAAATATTTCCCTTTCTCTTACAGAATGTCACTGCGTCTAACGCTGTATCATTGTGAGGTAATTTTTGATAGATTCTATATTGAAGTGATTACATGCCCTTACGGCCTACAATACTTGTCAATGTATTTGCACGTCCGTTCAATTAATTTGCTCCATCAAATGATAATGAGATTGTAATTTGCCATATTGTTTCCTCGCCAATCTAAAGATCAATGCAGTCAATCAAGCATCTTACTTGCAGTAATAACAACCAGCAACCTATACACAATTCATTTTCTAATTTTCTCTAAAGCAATAAACCATTTTATAATTAGGGTATGCGACGTGGTATATTCTTTTTGTAACGACAATTTGTTTTCAAAACGTTTGATTATCATGATTTGTATGTTCAAGTAAACTTTTGTTAGAGCTTTTAGGCCATACTCGGTACTAAGGGGCCGTCGTGGTCGTGATCGTATGGTATTTGGATTTACAACTACCTATGCAATCACTGCCTATCACCACTGACGTGGCGAGGTGTACTCGATACAGCATTATGTGATAAAATTTGTTAGTAACTTGCGACAGGTAGATGATTTCTTCGGATACTCCGGTTTCCTTCACCAATGAAACTGACAGCCACGATATATCTAAAGTATTATGGAAAGTTGCCTTAAACACCACAACCCTAACCCATACTTGGTAGTTATCAACGGTGTAGGTTCGACTCGTGTCCAAGAAAGGCCCCACAATGTTGGCCACAGTTTAACATTATTGGGTTATATATAATTCCACTAGAATTTGTTTTCTAAACTGTTATAATCAACATAATATGAGGCAGGTGCAACCTGAAACGCTCCCGAAGAACAGTAATTTTTCTTCCTATTTACAAAATATCAAGCTTAAAAATAACACCACCTAAAACTCCAAACTCCGGACAGTTTTCGTATCCGCTACCGAACATTGTTTCATTTTTATTTGAAAATAAATCGACTAGAGTTCCGGTTTAGGTCACGTGATTTTTCTTTTAATTTATTTCCGGTTTGGCAGCCATATTGTTGAAGATTTTGAAGTGCCATAGTACCTATTCATACTTCTACCATTAACGCTCCCAAAAAGGGAGCGTAATATTTTGGTGATTATCAACTATTTTGTTCAAGTCACTTTTGTGCGGGATTGTATACATTACAGGGTAGTAATCTACGATACCCGTTTAGTGTTTTATCTAGGACTGAAAAGGGGCATGGTATTTTTTTTTAAAAGGGCACTTTGCACGTAGAATTTACCAAAAAGGGCACATAGAAAAAAATAGGGTAGGTAGGTAGGTAGGCAAAACCATGATTTCTTGACTTTAACATTGCTTAACCAAAATGTGATGACTTACATGTAGCGGCGTTTTACAAAAAATACCAATAAAATGTGCTAGGGTAGGCCGAAAAAATAGGGACGGTACTGTAGGGAAACCTTGAACAGAGATATATTTTTTTCTGGCCTTATTCATACACACATGACACAGGTACACAGGGATTTAGCCAGGATTTTGAGACCATTAGTCACTTTTGCGGAACAGATTTTTTTTTTTAATTATGAATAAACAAGAATATAATGAGCTTAATCTTATAATCAGCTACGTTGCCTTATTGGTTAGTAATGGAGATTGAAAACCTCCTAGGATGGGAACATACTCTGCAAATTAACAACCAACGGATAAAACATAACATTGCCACTATTTTTATCTCAATACCACACAAATTGTAATACCCCCCCCCCTTTGAAAGATTACTGTGCTTTGGTCTAATACCACACAAATACCCCCTCCCCCACCCTTTTTGAAATGTCACTGTGCTTTGGTCTAATACCACAACAATTGTAATGACTCATATTTGTGTAGTCTTCAGCAGAAAACAAAATTCTGCCTGTTTGCCCAATGGTCCAACTTCTAGATTCTTTGTCGGAAATCAGCATAAAACTGAAGCAAGTTGTAAACTAAATAATTATTTCTCAGACCTCATAATCAAATTGCTACAATGGAATAAAAATACTGTAGTTATTTTTCTTAATTGTATACACGTGTCTGTTTGTAAATAGTTCTATAAATAGAACGCAATTGTTACCCGGATGCTGATCAATATATAAAAAAAACTTATATGCGCCTCGTCCAGTGCATTTCAACGAATTGTATGGCCAACCTTTGCATATAAATGAAATATAAAATATGAGAACTAAGATTCCATTTCATAGAAATGAGAATAAATACATCAAAAGTTCGTTTGGTTAAAAGTAGTTTCGATGAATTGCGAACTCCTGTTGATTGTGCCATTTTTTTTTTAGTTTCTTCAAAGGACTACACATCCTTGGTTTCTTTGATCAAAGTTATGACTTTTCGAGAAAATCACTTTCAAAATACTTAATAGATGGGCACCTATAAAGTGCGAAACGAAATAGAAACGAAACGAAACGAAATCAACAAAAACGAAACGAAACGAAACGAAATCAACGAAATGAAAACGAAATAAAACGAAACCAACGAAAGCAAAACGAAATCAACGAAAACAAAACGAAATGGACTGATATGAAGAAAATGGAAGGAAAACAATAAAAGACAAAACGAAATAAAGAAATGAAAAAAAAAAAGATAATTCGATTTTTTAAATACAATAATTTTGATTAATTATAACCGGGAAACCCATCTTGCAAACTTTCAGAAGTTCAAATGTCATATTTTTATTTGTGTTTGAGTGTGTGTCAGTATTTATGAATTATAAAGTTTCTGGAGTGGGCATATAGAAAAATAAGGGGGGGATATGAGGGGGTATTTTCATAGATTGGGATATTGAGGGTTCATTTTTCGTCTGATTTTATTACGTTTTTCGTTTGTATTCTTCATAAATTTGCCTATTCGCAAATCATACAGGATGGTCTTGAGTTTCAGATTCTGGGCACTATTTGACTACTGGATTTTCCCGACTTGTCACGTTTAATCCCCATGCACCTCCCGCATCCCCCCCCCCCCCCCCCCCCCATTTGTCAATATGACGGAACTATTAACGACTGTCATACAAGTGGGAGGTTTGACCTACCATTTTCTTGGGAAATGCCTGTACCAAGTCGGGAATATGATAGTTGTTTTCTATTTTCACATTTGGTCATGTCTTAGGATTAGAGAATTTACATGTACCGATTGTTTTTATACTTGGTTACGTCTTAGGGTTAGACGAGTGGCATCTGCCTATCTGCTATCAGAACCCACCATTTTCCTGGGAAAATGCCTGTACCAAGTCAGGAATGTGTTGTTTTTCAGTTTTTCCGTTGATTGAAAACTCAGATGGTTGAGCCTCTTATCGGTTTTGTCTGTTTTTGTGGACTTTTCCTTTTGAATGTGCCTTGGAGTACGGTACCATTGTTATTACCTTTATTCGGTAGTGTGCCAACAGATCTGGCGTAATGTCTTACGTACCGTTGTTCTTTCCGAGATATACAGGGGTCAAAAAGACCCAACACTATAAACTTTTTATTTCAAATCCTATTGTTCTATTTTGAAGAACTAAAAGAAAAACCAACAGCAACATAACAGGACGTACAGTGAACGCCCTCCTTACAGAAGAACTTCTGGAAAAAATAATGGAAGTTTTATTGAAATCCATTCTGTTGTTTAGGAAGAGTTATGGATAACGCAACAGTATCCTCTCTCTATTGTATAGCCTTGTATGACAATTACATAACCTTAAATGACAAAGTCCAAAAGTGAAGAAATTTTAGCAAGAACTGTTAAAATGGGAAATCAAAAATAGAAGGTGCACAATGCCATTTGGTACTAAAGAATTCATGAAATTAATGAACCTTGCCATATGGTATTAAAGATTTCCTGTAAGATTCATTCAATTCCATCAAGTTGTTAAGGAGGAATTGCATAGACAGTGAGGGAAGCACTCACGGACAAACGAACATATACTATATGGATAGCGGGGGGTATAAAAATATGTGCCGTATCAAATTTTATTAATACCGGAAACATTTTTGGAGGGGGGGTGATTTGGGGTTTTTTTAATATGAAAAGGGATCAAAGGGGAAAAAAGGTACTTTTACAAGATATGTAGATTTTTTTTAAATTTCCAAAGTTAATTTTTGATAAGATTTGTATACCTCCGCCAAAAAAAGATTGGTGTATATAGGACTTCTGCTGTCCGTTCGTTCGTTTGTCCGTCCGGTCATCACACTTTTTCGTCGGTCTCTCCGACACACTTTTAAATTTTGCTCGGACGGGGATATTTATTAGTGAACTTTAACTACTGCACTTCTGTTATTTTAATTCCTCTCCTTTCAACAGACTTGACGTTGCTCTTATGGTTCCCAAATTTAAAAGAAGCCACTAAGTGAAAAGGACAGACTCCCGCTGAATAAATGCATAATATTCTTGTTCAATGATGATCAAATCCTGTCCTGTCCTGATGAATGTCACTGAGACATGTGTGGGAAGTAGTCTAGCATCGTAATTGTGAAAATAGGTTTGATTTCTTTTAGGCCCCTATTATTTTTTCTTCCATTTTCTATTTCGTTTTGTTTTCGTTGATTTCGTTTTGCTTTCGTTGGTTTCGTTTTATTTCGTTTTCATTTCGTTGATTTCGTTTCGTTTCGTTTCGTTTTTGTTGATTTCGGTTCGTTTCGTTTCGTTTCGTTTCGTTTCGTTTCTATTTCGTTTCACACTTTATAGGTGCCCCTTAATGGATACGATAGATTTCAATAAACATGATATCGACATTTTCATAAATTTGGCAAAAATAGTTCGTTATGGCAGACATCGAGACGAATCGTAATATATTCTGTCGGCAACTTTCCCAATGCAAAATTGCGCCCATATGACGATTACAAAAATATGTCCACTTTAAATACATACTGTGGCATTTTGAGTACATGTCATAACTATAAAAAAAATATTATCGTTGATTGAATGCTTTGTCAAAGATTACGCAATCAAAAAAATAATTCTATAATCCGTTGATTGGCTTGTAACATGTAATAAAATTGTCATTGTAGTGACTAATTAGTTTTAATCAGCAAATGAAGAAGAATGGATTGTTACAAACCTTTTTTTACGATTTTTCGAAAATTCAAGTGACAAATTACGGATCGTTTGAAGAAATGAAAAAGGGCACATCGGCAATACATGGCGCCACGTTTTTTTTTTATCAAAAGAGGCATGGCGCTCAGAAAAAGGGGCATGGCGTCATGAAAAAAGGGCATGGCGCCGCGCCATTCTATTTTTCTTTAGATAAAACACTACCGTTCGAATCCCGCCAAAGAAATGACACAAAATATCAGCCACAATGTAGCACTGTTGAGTTATATATATTCTGTTTGAATTTGTTTTCAAAACGTTTGATAACCAGCATATTTTTGTTGAAATTTTTTTTGTTCAAGTGAACACGAGATTTTATGCAATACCTATCAATGGTGTATGTTTGAATCCCGCACAGAAAATGCCACAAAAATGTCTATTGACAGAGAAAAGCCAGTTTATTGGATGTAACTTGAACACTTACTAATCGTTTTAGCTATTAGTGAGTGATTGCTAAAGTCAATTTCCGGAAACTTCACCTATATTGATTTGCTATTATATGACAATAGGGATCGATTCAATTACACAGATTAATATGTCCTTGAAATGTGCTCAACTGCTGTAGACCAAATAAATGTATTTCCTGAAACGGCTCTATACAGAACATTTTATCTGTTGAATGTCTGTGTAAAAGCAACTATTACCAAAGCTCAGCGAGTAATTTATCTTCATAAAGCTAGAATCGATACCATCAATAGTATTAAGTTCTGTTTGTTTGACAAAAACAAGTTGTCATGCTGACAAAACAAGAATGTGCTTTATATCATCATGGTTTCTCTTACCAAACTGACTACATGTCAATTGATATATAAGCAGCCTGTAGTTTTACCAGTGGGTCTACATTCAATGACATCTCATGTAATATAATGTATGCATAATGTTCAAAACGGCACAATGAATTTGATATTTTGTAAGAACATTTTTGTCTGCGACCAGCCGTGGAACCT
This sequence comes from Bathymodiolus brooksi, assembly GCA_963680875.1. Lineage (NCBI taxonomy): Eukaryota > Metazoa > Mollusca > Bivalvia > Mytilida > Modiolidae > Bathymodiolus > Bathymodiolus brooksi. The sequence continues at coordinate 91,441,924 of OY804577.1, forward strand.
TTTTGATGCTTTATAGTATGGACGTGAGTTTAAGATTTGAATTTATCCTGCAATCAGTACATTTGCTGTACAAATATGCTATACGAATAAATGTTTGCTTTATTCGTACTAGACGAATAAACTTTTCATCCTACGAATAAACTGTTCAGCCTACGAATAAACTTTCCTGGTACCCTGTAGCTATGTACAGCGGAGGGCGCAGACAAGTATGAAACTGGTACTAATGTAACGCGGACCACGAAGAAGACACCCTTGACAACATTTATGAAAGGCGAGGAATGACGCTTGTTTCTGTCCTTTTTGTTTAAATCTGACAAGTTTTTCGACTTTTTTGACATTGCAGGATAAACACAATTTATCCTGCAATCAGTACATTTGCTGTACAAATATACCACACGAATAAATTTTTGCTTTATTCGTAGCCTACGAATAAACTTTTGAAGCCTACGAATAAACTTTTAAACCTACGAATAAACTTTTAAGCCCCGCCCATAGATTCCGGAACTACTTTTTTGTGTTTTTGCTCTCCTGTGAAGGAGTTAAAATATTAACCGTAACCAATGTCAATAATCGACGTCGTCTTTTTCTAATAAATGTTTTCGTTCTCACTATTTGTAAATTTACAAACCGACAAAATGAAACTAATAATTCTAAAATTTCATATTTTTTATACATATTTTACGATAAAAAAAATCCTAGAAGTCAATAAAAATCAAAACAAAGATCTTAAATTCTGTATTCTGGATTGTCTCTCTTGTAATTTTTGGTATCGTCTACGCGCATGTACAATTTACACTCGGTAACTTCAACACACTTGTACTTTTGATAGGTGGACGGACACTGACATATAAAATAAAATAAAAATAAAATAAATAAAATAAATTAAACAAATCCGAATCATTTATAACTTGACAGGGAAGCTTTGAAAACAAAACAAAAGCAACTAAAACTACAGGACAAAGGGAACAAACCAAAGTCTTGCCTCCAACAGATGAGGAAATTAACATCCTTTATAACAGAAACGTTCTGGGCAGTCACACACCACAATCTTTACTAAACACACTTATATGGTTAAATAACTCAGTACAGTTTGAACATCAAACTCTAAGATTACTAGTACTACATATATTTTATTATAAAATTTCTTCATATTAAATGTTCAATTAATTCACATCAATTACTTCAACATATCAGATAGTAGATTTCTTCAAGGTGAAAATAACACATATTCCTGCTATTGCATCAAGTCACTTTAAAATTATAGATAATTTTTTATATTCTGAATTCTTTATGACACCACAAAATATCTATATAATTTGTTTTAACCATTTGGAATAATTGTATTCAGTCACTTCCTCCAATCATTTTGCATCTTTTTTTAAAACATTTTTTTCTTTTGCAAAATTCCAACAAAGTTGTATGATTTGTCAGTTGAAACTAGTGTTTTATCTGCTGGAATTCTACTCACTGTTGATCAGGATTACAGTACATTTTTTATTTTGTGCAATTCCATTTGAAACTGATTCACATACCCCTGGCCTGTATGCAACAACTGAGTGATAGTTCTTGAAAAATGTCCTTTGTTTAATCAGATCTTTATAAAACGTTCATAGGTTTTTATGCAATTATTTCTTTCATATATAGTCTTTGCACTTATTTCAAACATCACATGTACATTGTACACTGTTAAACCATTAATCCAGCCATTCATCTGAAAGACATTAATATAGCATTGATTATAATTAAAATACATGTTATTATATATTTACTAATAAAATAACAAGAAAAAAGGAACAAAATGCAGACTAAATTAGCAATGTTTGAATATTTGAAACTTCAAGCTTTCATAATGCATTTTTGTATGATCCGACTCAGAAAATATATTCGCACATTAGTCATTACTCGCAACAACCAACATTATCATGTAAATATTGTTCATTCCAGAAAAATATATCCTTCACTCTAATATTTTTCTGGTCACAACACCTATGTCCATAATATTCTTGGTTCCTTAGTGACATCGCATTATGTAATTTACCAATCAATGGATTATGGTTTAATAATAGCAAATTTGATATGAAGAAAATAGTTGGTGGGGATTCTACATACATGTAGACTTCAATGCATATTAATTCATTTGATTATGATATACAAACAGAAGTTAAATATAGTAATTAAAATCATATCTGGTGCTTGTTGACACTAAATCAGATCTCTATTTTGATTTTCTTCAATTTACCATGTATATATGAAAGTTTTATTTTATTCTATAAAAATAAATTCCAATTTTCCATTGAAACCTATGTAAAGTCCAGAAGATTGGTATTAGCTTCTCCTCCTTTATATACTTGCATTGTCGCAAAATACATAATTTATTTGTACGAGCTTTAGAAACAGGTAGAAAAGTGCATGAAAGAAAACTTTCCAGTCTCATGAAAAAAATGAAGGATAGTTGCAAATTAGACATTAATCAATCAGTGCCAGAAAATATCTTATCCCGTCCAGAAGTTAAGAGAAAACAATGTGGAGGGGATAGATATTATGCAAATATCAGGGCATAACAATGTGGCATTTATTAATAATTACTCAACATTGAGTGAGGAAAGACACAAGAAAATATCAAACATCCTCAGCAACACTGAAAGTGAAACTAACAGAAATGCTTTTCAGCAAACTTACCTCGTAAAACCTCCACAAATTCTACAGCCAGTAGCACTTCTGATGTTTCGTGTGGAAGCAATCCCGATGTTCCTTTTTACAGTTCCAATACAAATATGTCAAGTCAAATTAGTTCTATGTTTTACGGCGTGGTCATCCATAACAAATGGTGAATGTGTACACAATTTTCACAAATGACTAAATATCCCAATAACTGAGCATTTGAGTGTTTGACATCGTTGTTAAATACATTTCCGTGAATCAGTTCAGTTTGTTGAGATAAATGATTAATCTTTCTGTTTTCTCTACTCTACCTAGTTTACTTAAAACATGCTCGAATCGTCTATACATGTATGAATAGAATAGAATAGAATAGAATAGAATAAGTTTATTAACCAAATCAGGGCCCCAGGAGGGCATATACAAATAACAATTATGATTGATACACAACAACAATACAAATAACAATTATGATTGATACACAACAACAATATATCAACTTAAATATTCGCGGTGAAATATCAATAATTGTGGTGCAGGCACACTCGGGCAGGAAAAGAGATATATGCACATAAACGTACATACACTTACTCACATATATATGAGGGGGTGGGGGGGGGGGGGGGGGGGGGGGGGGTGATGAGAGAGAACATATACATATATATCAGGTGATTCATCACCAATCTGCAAGAGACACCTTGAGTCGATGCTAAAAGGAATAAAGTCCTACTTGTGTCTAGTGCAGACCGGCCATGTTGATGTGGAAGGAATATTGTTTGGAACATGGAAAGGGATCAGAGCTTTTGGATAACCAGCAGTGAGCATCAAGGGACGATGCCAAAAAGAATATTTTCTTTCTCATGCTCAATGCAGGTCATCCAGTTTGCAGATCTCCAATTCCATTTAATCAAATAGTTGTTGATAAAAAATATTGACAAAGATATCTGAGTATAGTTGGGTCTTCATTATTTAAGATCCATATGAGTTTACATTTGTCATCTAAATTTTGAAAATTTTGACACTCAGATGTCAAATATGTAGTAAAGATTTCCCTATGGTTTGCATGGCAAGTACAATGAAGTAAATAATGGATCTCATCTTCTACCTGACCCGAAGTGCACCTGCAACAGATGCGGTTTTCCCGGAGAGTACCCTGGTATCTTCCTATTTCTATTTGTAATTTGTGAGCTGATATTCTTAATTTGGACAACCTTCTTCTCTGCTCAAAATTTTTAATGATTGACAAATAATTTTCATATCCAAAATTGGTTTTTATTTTTAAATAAGTTCTTAATTTTCCCTCTCTAAGTGAATGGGCTTGTTTTGTCCACAATTCCAAATAGTGTTGTTTTACAATTTTATTGCATTTATATTTAAAGGTTGATGTTTTGTCTGTCATGAAATTAGTTAAGCTTGGCATATTTTGCAAAATATGTTTTACAGAGCCATACCATGATGGTTGCTTGCCTTCATATAAATTTTTAGTACATTTATATGCAGCTTTAAGAAGTGGGAAAGATGAATCCAGATTTTCAAGTCTATGCCAAAATCTTAAAATTTGCTTTAATATATCGAAATGAAGAGGGAACCGGCCTAGTTCTGACTGTACTGCAAGATTGGTGCTTTTTTTATGCACTCCCAAAAGAAATTTACAGAACTTCAAGTGTAACTTTTCACAATGTAGTTTAGAAAAAATTTGGTCTATTGGAATATTTCCATTTCTAAACCGTGAGGTAAACGGGTTAAAATAACCCCAAATTTCACAGCCATTTAACAGAATCGGCTTAATGGTGTGATCAAAAACGTGAATTGAGGTTTTAACTTCAGGATTGTGGACTAGAAAATCACTCTTCAATTTAAAAAGGGCCTTTAAGGCTTTCTGATAAAGTTCATTTTGAGCAAAGTTGAAGGAGCCAGAGTTGTTAAACCATATTCCTAAACATTTATAACGAGATACACATTCTAAATTATTATTCTGAAATACAAACTTATGTGAAAGATGTCTGCCCGCCTTGTTAAAAATTAAAATTTTGGTTTTTTTAATATTGATATCAAGACACCAATCAGTACAAAATGCAGAAAGTTTGTCTAATTTTTCTTGCATTCCTTCTGCTGATTTGGATAATAAGACAATGTCATCAGCATACATCAAACAATGGATTGGGGAATTATCTAAAATGACTGGGTCTTTTGTGCTACTGAGATAACTGGGAAGATCATTAATAAATATTTTAAATAAGTTAGGGCTCAGGTTGTCCCCTTGTTTTACTCCCAGTTTGGTGGCGAAAAATTCTGTTAATTTATCGTTTATCTTGACACAAGATGTACTATAACTGTACATGTTTTTTATGATATTATAAAATCTTGAACTAACCCCTATTTCTAATAACTTGAGTTTAATTCCTGTATGTATAACTTTATCAAATGCTTTTTGAAAGTCGACAAAGCAGGCAAACACCCTTCCATCTTTAGTTTTACAATACTGGTCAATTATACATTTTAAAATAAACATATGATCAGATGTTCTAGCTTTTCTAGTGAAACCTATTTGACAGTCATCAATAATATTATTTTGCTTTAAGAAGGAATCTAGTCTTTCATTTAAAATACTGTTGAAAACTTTGCCAACTGAGCTGGTAATACCTCGGTAATTGTTGGGATCTGCGGCATCACCAGATTTATGTATTACAGAGATATAACCTTCAGCCCATGAGTGTGGATATTTGCCATGAGACAGACAGGAATTAAATAATTTTGAGAGACATGGCAATAGTACTGTTTGGCTCTGTTTTATCATGGTATTGGAAATATTATCAAGACCTGGGGCCTTCTTGTTTTTCAGCTTTGATATTGCTGAGGTGATCTCTTTTTTGGGAAATAACATTATCTAAATCATTATAACATGGTATCTTTTCAAGGTCATCAAGTCTTCTCTCCAACTGAGATAGTCTTACTTTATATGATTCTTTAAGTTCTCCAAGGGATTGGAAATGGGACAACCACTTGGATGGTGCTATTGCTTTCACATGTATGTGTGTATTGCTTTCACATACAAACTGTGTGGGTCATACTTAAATACGCCTGCAGTAGTAACCAGGCAAATATATACGCCTGTGTGTCATACAAAGGTGGACGCCTGCAACTATATGGTTCTTTTTTATTTATTTTTTTTTAATATAAACTAGTAAAAGGAATATATCGGATGTTTATTATTTGATATAAAAAAATAAAAATAAAAGTGAACCATATAGTTGCAGGCGTATACCTTTTCACACAGGCGTATATATTTACCTGGTTACTACTGCAGGCGTATTTAAGTATGACCGCATGTGACGTATGATCGATAAATTAATGTGTTTTCATATCTATGAAAAACATATTAAATATATATATTTCAGGTTCTAAACTATCAATTTTCTATATAGATTTTCACCTTAATCAATAAATCTTCACTTAAATAAAGTTATTTCACTTCCTTTTGAGAACTATTTGTTCGCGAATTTTTGTCAGCAAAAAAAATCTGGTATTTTATTACGCCAAATAGTGAGGATTCCGTTGCATTAAAAAATGCATTTTTACGAGTTAAGATTATTTTTTAGGACATCGTGGATTGCAGGATAAATACAATATTGGTCTGTTGACGGTAAATATAGAATTTATTTGACTCGGCGCGAAACGGGGAGAAAGACTCGCTAGAAGCTCGTCTTTCACCCCGTTTCTCAGCCTTGTCAAATAAATTCTATATTTACCGTCAACAGACCAATATTGTATATATATGTACATTGTCGTTAAATATAAAATTCATTTGTACTCGCTGCGAAACAGGCCTGAAAAGCTCGCCGAAGGCTCGCTATTCTGCCTGTTTCTAAAGCTCGTACAAATAAATTTTATATTTACCGACAATGTACGTATATTGTATATTGAGTTATAAATCAAATTTTTTCTTACGTACTAAATTTACCAGACTAAATGTAGTTTGGTGGAGTATACCCCTATCTATCTATATATGCAGATTGACGTACACAGAATCCAGTTTGTACACCAAATGTTTAATTTATAATTCGATTTAAAGCTTACATCTTGAGCTACATGGTATTATCGAACCCAACCATGGAAACCTTTCTGTGAGTTCAATTCTGAGCCGATGCAATTAGTTCTAGGGTCATGTATATGGATAGAAGAGGGGTTAACATCCATCATACTGGTAGTATGAATTCAAATTATACTCTAAATTTTTAATTGATAGCCAACATTCCCATCTACCTAGGGTGTATATCAAATCTTAATTCTAACGTAAAACAGACATTTTATTTTTTTTACCATGGTTTTATATTGGAAATTCATAAACCCAGTAAAAACACTTAATCGTTGACAACTGACATAAACCATATTTGATCAGCTGTTCATACCCGTATCCCATGATTCATTGATCTTTTCATTATCCAATGTTTCACTATTGATGATTCATGGTTTGGTTCAACTCGTCATTGACTCATAACAATTATTATAAAGATAATACAATAGCTTCATTAATTTCCTTTTTCTTCAAAAGGAACAAAGTCAATTAACATTAGTTTATGAAATGACTAATAATGATGACACAGCACACTCTATCCATCCGATGCTGGGACAAACATGAAGACAAATGGTGTTGTAATCCAGATTCTTGCTTGGGACAGGCACACAAATGTGGCAGGGTTAAACCGGTTAATGGGAACCAACCCCTCTGAAAATTGTATATCTTAACAAAATACCAATATAAACTAAAAAAATATATGCAACACGAAAATGTTCCTATGACGCCCAACATATTTCTTGAACAAAAATGATTACAAAAAACCGACGTGTAAAAATGATTTTTTTTTTTCCGATGAAATCTTCTCATCATTAACATGAATTCGATAATATTACTTTATTTTGAAAATTTGGTGCCTCAAATTCTGAACGCAGGAGAATAGTAAAATGCACTGTCGATGTGATGTTTGCTTCAGACGGGTACACATAATTTTAAACATAAAATGGAAATGATGGCGATAAGGGGGCATATTTGTCCATCATTATTCAGTAGAATGAAAAAAAAATCTGATTCACTTGAATTTTTTGCTCTACAACACAAATGTAAATACATGTATATAGATGACACGATGATGATTGAATACAAGAGTTTGTGGTTCCTATCAGCATTTCCTTGATAGAGGGTTGCTGCTAACAAGGAAGCTACTGAACCAAGGGTTCCTCTTGGTTAAGGGGAAGTCATCACTTCGAAAGTTTTACGGTCGCCACCATGACTTTGGTGACCGCTATATGTCACAAATGACCACGGATATGTTCCACTTATCGCAAGCACTTCCCGGTCCTCTCCTCAATCATGACTTATCATCGGGTTTGTAACAAGATTAACACGACGGGTGCCACTAGTGGAGCAGGAACTGCTTACCCTTCCGGAGCACCTGAGTTCACTCCATGTTTTAGAGGGGTTCGTGTTACTCTTTAGTTTTATGTGTATGTTTTGTAGATCGTTGTTTATCCTTTTGTGCTTTTTCTTTTGCCCATTGTGTTTTCTGTTCTTCTTCGATAACGGATTCTGATTACCCCTTTTGGTATCTTCAACATTTTCTTAGAGAGGAAAGTACAAAAATTAAAATCCTGACAGACAAAATAACATTAATATACAAGACAGAATAAAACGGAAAAATTGTGAAAACAAATTAGGTATCTAAAAAGAAAATGTAATGGAATAGCATTATACATCAATTTGAAAATTCAAGTTTCAAGTAAAAAATTACAATTGGATGCTTGTATTCAATGATTATTTAGAATAATTTTGAAAGAAACAAATCTTTAGAGAACCAATTTACAGACAAACTCACAATTAAAGTATGAACTTCAAAATTTGAAAATAACCTTTGTTTACCATAAATTTAATATATAAACTGATATACATACAAACATATTATTTACAATGTAAAAATTCTTTATCTTTTTTTCAATATAATATTACACATATTTTAAAAACATCTTGATTCGAAAATGTTTATTGACGTTTTTAAAATGTTCTGTAAAAAGAATGTTTCGTAATAAACAGGGCAAAGTAAGAATAACATGAGTGTCATCTTTAAAACAACATCTTTCTTACAGTTTAAAATTTTGATAGCGACCGATTTTCAATGAATGCATTCCACTCCACTCCTATTGGAAATTTACAATAATTTTCAACAGCCTATTCAGATTTTACAAGGAAAAAAGAATGTCCCTTTTATTGTCGTTCCTAGTTTTATAGTCAAAAGGGTCTTCATTGATGAAACAAGACATTATCTGAAAGCGAGTCTGCAACGACCCACACCATGTAGTTAAGCAGTCATCGTAATACCCTTTCTACCAGATTGGATTATTAAGATATTAAGGGAACATTTACATATCAATTTTATTAATATTTTATTCTATGGCATGTATCCGATTTAAACCCAGTTTTGATTATTCGTGTTAAATAAGTGCTCTATTCAAGCGTAACATACATTATTTTCAGTTAAAACTTGTCTTATTTGGACTTATTTTTTTAATAAGTTTTGTACCATATATAAATAATAGCTACAACAGTTGAACACGTGCGGCAGAAGGTCAGGCATGACATTGTGTGAACGACCATAACATATGCTATTCCTTATCAACTAGACAATTATGTACTACATATGTCAGCATGTATAAAAGATACATAAAGGTAATAACAAAATTACCGAACTCCGAACAATCTTACAAAGGGAAAGTCAAAACTCATAATTATATAAACAGACAAAATCAATCAACAACCGGAAAACTGTGACAGAAGAAAGATAACCTATTTTCAATTGGTTTTGTTATGACAAGAGTTGTTTCCCATTGTTGAGCTATTTTTTTTTTGCACATAGTTATTCATCGTTGCTGCACATTATGCTCATTTATAAATAATTCTATACGCCGGTATTATAGAACTGTCATCTTTTTGTAGCTTTTTTTTTAAAAAAGACAAGAATAAGAGATATTTAGCACGTAATTGTTATTTCAGTTTAAATTCCTACTGGATTTAGTGACCGCTTTTCTCTAATACATTTTAGGGGCCGTCATGGCCGTGATCGTATGGCAGTTGAATTTACAACTACCTGTACAATCAATGCCGATCACCACTAAAGTTGTGAGTTCGAACACCGTTCATGACGAGGCGTACTCGATACAACATTATGTGATAAAGTTTGTCAGTCTGGGTACTTCGGTTTCCTCCACCAATAAAACTGACCGCCACGATATAGCTGAAATATTGTTGAAATAGCACCATGCATAAACCAAACCAAACCATAGAATACATTTTGATATAAGAAGATCTTTTCATAGTCTCGGAGATAATATTTCTTTTTTATTATTTGCCATATACTAATATAAATTGACAAAGTGAACTACACACGATGTCTTTATTGCATATATTATCGAACTTCTATTTTTGAACACTTTAGGGACATAGTTCAAATTGAGGTAGACATAATTAATCTTGACACCAAAATATAACAAAGTTAAAATATATGTCAGGTTACAAGTAGACTTGGCTGTGGTCGGTAATTAAGGTTGGCAGTTTGTTTTAACCCTAACACTACTGGGGGTAATGTTCTAAACTTGTTTGTAATGTATATCACATATATTGTTGTTGATCTCTTAACTTGTTTGTTTATTTACGATATATGCCGTCACCCTACGTAAAGCGTGGTACAGTTGTGGGTTATTGAATAAAGATAACTTACAGGAACGATTCTGGATTGATTGATGTGACTTATGGTAAACCATTTTAACTTGTTGTCTAGTGTCTACTTGATTTAATGAAACTGAACACGTTGTTTAATGGGTACGAGTTTCTTTTCCATTGAGTATTAAGGAGACGGAGAATGGACCCGTAATGATTTAATTTACAAAAATGTGCTAGTGGTGTTATATAAATGGGAACCAGTAAGCAAGGGCTATGCTATGAATGATTGATTGGTGTTTAACGCCAACGTTAGCAATATTTCAGCTATATCGTGGCGAGCAAGCGTTATGTAAAAAAGAATTTAGTACATATACAAGCTGAAATAAAATATGGATATTGTTTTCTCTGATCATGTTGTACTTTAATATTGTCTATTTGCCATTAAAGAAAATGAAAACCATCGTTGTGTTAACAGTTAGTTGTAGTAGGATGCCCAGTGTTAAAAAAGACGCTTAGTTATCGAGTTTGGGTTAACGGAATTACACACGGCTAATTTTGGTATTAAACGCTAGAAAAATTATTACATTTTGTATTTTTAATCGTCGTCGTAAGTTTCTGTGGTCACGATTTTTTTAATTTCACGTTTTTCAAAGGTACCCTCGACTGACACATTGTACATGGTATTTTCAGGATGAAAAATATAAATACTCTCCGCTATCTAAATAGCTAAACAGATTTTTACATAAGAGATAATGTATCAAAGATATAATTAAAATAAAAATGGGATATAAATAATTGATTTTTGAAAGAGTATATCAGCCTTACTTTAAGCCTCAAATTTGACCCCAAATTAACCGTATTTTCAACAAAAGCAAAGTAATTACACTACATTATAAATGTACTTTGATTTTGAAGAAAACATATTGATGAAATGTACATGTGTGCCAAAAATCATAATCTAAATGTCAGCGGTTGTTGAGAAATTGGAAAAATATAAACTCAAATAACTGTAAATTTCCTCTTTGTCATACACGGATTGTTATGTACCGGTTTTTGTTAATGATGTGTCACTCGCCGGTCATTAACTAGCACGATCTCTGTCTCAATGCATTTAGTATTTTCTCTTCTTTTATGGGAAATATATTGGTTTTAATTGTTCAGTAGAATTGTTTGTGGTTTTTATGTTTTAAAAACATTCATTTTTATGTCGGCCGTTGATTGGTTTTAAAATTTGTTTAATTCATGTGTTTCTAATACACGGACCAATCCTGCAGGATACGTTATAAGTCCGGAAATGGCTCAGTTTCATAAAAGGCCGACCGATTTCTGATTGGAAAAGGTTTCTTGCAGTCGCTGCCAACAAACAAGCATTGATAAAATTTCTTGACGAATCGATTGTGCAACACTATTGTTTATCATCTCTTGAGATGTCATCCGGGGAAGTTCCGTATCTTTCTGGTGCTTCTAATCATTGCCAAGAAAATCTGCAGAGATGGAGTCTCCGATTGCCAAGAGTTATACTGTACACATGAAGAGGCGGACACTCGTATGATTTTACATGCTATCCATGCCGACAAAACGTTCGGTGAAAGTGGAATCAAGGGTCGGATCATTGTTAAATCGCCTGATACAGATTTCTTGATTCTATGCATCCATTACTTACCTTCAATGCAACATACACAGTAATTATGGTTTCATACGGGTTCTATCACAAAAACCAAGGATGGGCGTTTTCATTCCCGTACATTCGATCTGTAGCATCCTCAATCCTGTTTTATGTAACATTTTACCAGCTGCACATGCCATCACAAGATGTGATTCCACATCATCCTTGTTCGGGATTAGCAAACGAACCGTTTTTAAAGTACTTAAAGACAGTCCAGAAAACTTTAGAGATTTGTCCACCCTTGCAGACTGTGACACTGATAAATCTATAGATGCCGCCAGTAAACTTGTTTGTCGACTGTACGACCAAAAAGAAAAACTGAAGGAAGATCACGTCGATCTTAACAAATTAAGGGTAAGGTTAGCGACACTGAGGGATGCATGTTTGGCCAAACTTCCACCCTGTGAAGCCACCTTCACTCAGCATGTTTTGCGATCCTCACTACAGATAAATATTTGGATGACTGCCCATGTTGCAAAACCGCCAATGAAGTCTGCAGTGCTATTTGGATGGGAAGACAGGGAATGGATTAGTTCCAGTTTATTTCAAAGGCCAGATGTCTTCTGGGTTTTTTCAAGACCTTGTTTGTACTTGCAAAGGAAAATCTGTGTGCATGAAAGGATGCATTTGTTTTGAGCAAAGTCTATCTTGCACAGACCTTTGCCCTTGCCAAGCTGGCGACTTATGCCGCAATGAAAATACCCACCTAGCAATATCTAGAAATACTGATGAAGATGATGACATATGATCTCAATTTTTTTCTTTTTCATCCAGTCTCCATCTATTTCACGGAATAAAACTGTTGTTATCAAAACCATGATCTCAGATAAAACAGTCTTTCATTTCCAACATTGTGACCATCAACTCACGTTAGTCATAGTTGTCCAGTTACCACGACTTCCCGTTGACGTCTTTTGTTTCATTGAGACTTGGTCTAATGTCTGTTTTAGGCAAGCATCACTGTTTTCTGTGCTTAGTAAACTTAGACAAGTTCATACGTACTATGTGTTTTTCAGTAAATAGCAGTTTCATTTGTTGCAATGTTTTTTAAGGTGTTCTTTTTATATGTTGTGGTGGTTATGTCGTAGCTTGTTTCCGTTTTATGTTTTTTCTGGAATTTGCCCAGTCTCCGGACTATGATTTCTTTAACATTTTCTATGACTTGTTCCTTTGTTCCTTCGGTATACTACTGCCGATGTTTCAAACAAAAAAAAACAAATTGAAAAAACAAACAAACAAACAAACAAACCTGCCAGTGGACTCTGACCTTGACGTGGTTGGTGGGCTTTCAAACTAACAAGAGAACACTTTCTTATTTGCCAAACACCTGAGATATTTGGAGTGTTCAGAGTGGTTTGTAGCCACACATCGTCCAAACGCATAATATGTCCATAGACCTTACGTTTTTAAACAAATGGCGTTTGACCTTTCCATAAATTGCCATGTTTTTGCACAGAATATTCGTTAGGTATTGATTGACCCTACAAATGATATGTTGCAAACACATAAGCCGTTAAATTTGAATATTGGTACCTTTTACGAAGTTTGAGATTAATAGATATTTTACCAGTAATTAGTCAAAGTGTACCATAACTGAAACATGTTTTTTTTTTGGAATCCGTCCACCAGTTGTCAAATGTTAAGGGTTAAAAAATAATTTGAAGGTTTCCTTTGAATGAATATCAAATAAAAATGAGAAATGTTCAAGCTATGACAGGTCAAGGTCACTTTTATTTCTCATATATACGAAAATTGTAAAATGACATTTTTTTTTAGAAAATGGCCTTTTGCTATATATTCAAACAATGTAAAATAAATAATAAGCATAAAATAATAAAATATTAAGCTTAACAAATAAAATTGGCATTCCAGTTTAAAGTTCTTCACAGTCTTGTCGAAGAAGGGAGCCTTTTAAAACTTGTGGTGTGTTAGTTCCAATTTTTAGATCTTGACCTTTGACCCCAATTTAAAAAGAATGTGACCACAATACATAGCAACGACATCTTTATTTCGATGATGCTTGTTCTCCTCATTCCAACTATGTATCATACAGGTGTGTGTAATTCCGTTAAGGCAAATTCGCAAAAATCTTTCTTCGGGCGCCCTACTATTGTTGATGACTGACACAATAGGTTAACTGATCATCTGTTCATACATGAGTTATATGATTCATTGACTTTTCATTAACCAATATTTCAATATCAATAATTAATGTTTTGTTTCACATTGACTCATAATTGTAATTATGTTAAAACCTTTAGCTTGATTAATTGTCACACAATACATTTAGTATCTTTTACTTTGGTAGCAGAATAGCACATGGTATTTGTCTAATAACCAATAAACAATGATAAACATATGATCTTAGCGAAACAATACCCATAAGTGAGTGAAATAGTGATTAATGTTTAACGCAAACTCACCAAATTTTCCGATATATAATGGCGAGAACAAGTTAATTTTCATTTGTGCTAGACAAACACGCTTAGTTGGATTTCCATAGTGCATACTCACTGGAACAACAGTCCGCAGATAGACATGTCGCCCCACTCGGACACATTATCCTGATTCCGAAACAACCAATCTTTGCTCTTTCTCCTTAATGCTGTCTGCTTAGCGGAGAAGCAACAACTACAAATTTTATTATATTTGGTTTGACCCGATCGGGGCTCGAATCCATGATCAACCGCACTCGCGGTGAGCACACAAACTATTACACTACCGATGTGGTTATTCATAAGTAACGTGAATTCGGATCGGGAAGACGTAGCATATATATATCAACCGCATTTATATGGGGTTTTTAAGCCTCGCAAACTTTACAGCACAATATTTTATATTGTTTGTATTTGTATAACAATATTACTGAAAATTATATTTATAAATACACGAAGAACAAAGCAATTCATACTTAACTGAGCTTTATATTTTAGAAAATTAGACAAATGACAAAAAACGTTTCAAAACGTTTACAAAACGTTACCTCTAGCGAAAGGTTTGAAGATACAAAAAGGGTAATTAGAAGATTTAATTCATAGGTCAGATAATACTTTTATTCGTGGGCACCAATTTTCATGGCTGTATGTATTGATATGAAGGTTCTTGAATACGTGGTGTGAATGAATGTAAATGTCATCTTTCGTTCGATTTAAATTTTCATGGATTTAGTGAACCATGAAATCCACGAAAAATAGTACCTCACAAATAATAATATTGTCACAATATACACTTCTTTTGAGGGTTTTTCATTGTATAATTGTTCAGGTTTTTTTTCTCGAATGGTGAATTAACATCCCACCCCACCCCCACCCCAAGAAAAAAATCAATATATGTACTCTCGAAAAATTACCCACTCCAAACACAATATTATGACGTTATAACATTGGTTTAATACGTAGGCCTAATGTCAAATTAGAAAGTAACATCTAGATGGCACAAAGGTGTTCGACTCGAGTACTGAAGATCGTGGGTTCGAACCGATCGTGTTGACTCAAAGACCATACAATTTGTATTTGATGCAGATTGGTATTCATTAAGGAACAAGAGCAAAGCATTAGTTTTATGTGTATGTTTTGTACATTGTAGATGTTTTGTACATTGTAGATGTTTTGTAGATTGTAGATGTTTTGTACATTGTAGATGTTTTGTAGATTGTAGATGTTTTGTAGATTGTAGACGTTTTGTACATTGTAGATGTTTTGTAGATTGTAGATGTTTTGTAGATTGTAGATGTTTTGTACATTGTAGATGTTTTGTACATTATAGATGTTTTGTACATTGTAGATGTTTTGTACATTGTAGATGTTTTGTACATTGTAGATGTTTTGTACATTGTAGATGTTTTGTACATTGTAGATGTTTTGTAGATTGTAGATGTTTTGTACATTGTAGATGTTTTGTACATTGTAGATGTTTTGAACATTGTAGATGTTTTGTACATTGTAGATGTTTTGTACATTGTAGATGTTTTGTAGATTGTAGATGTTTTGTACATTGTAGATGTTTTGTACATTGTAGATGTTTTGTACATTGTAGATGTTTTGTACATTGTAGATGTTTTGTAGATTGTAGATGTTTTGTACATTGTAGATGTTTTGTAGATTGTAGATGTTTTGTAGATTGTAGATGTTTTGTACATTGTAGATGTTTTGTACATTGTAGATGTTTTGTACATTGTAGATGTTTTGTAGATTGTAGATGTTTTGTACATTGTAGATGTTTTGTAGATTGTAGATGTTTTGTAGATTGTAGATGTTTTGTACATTGTAGATGTTTTGTACATTGTAGATGTTTTGTACATTGTAGATGTTTTGTAGATTTTAGATGCTTTGTACATTGTAGATGTTTTGTACATTGTAGATGTTTTGTACATTGTAGATGTTTTGTAGATTGTAGATGTTTTGTAGATTGTAGATGTTTTGTAGATTGTAGATGTTTTGTACATTGTAGATGTTTTGTAGATCATTGTTTGTCTTTTGTACTTTTTCCTTTGGCCATTGTGTTGTCTGTTCTTCCTTTGGCCATTGTGTTGTCTGTTCTTCCTTTGGCCATTGTGTTGTCTGTTCTTCCTTTGGTCATTGTGTTGTCTGTTCCTCTTCGATTTATGATTACCTCTTTGGTATCTCCAAACTCCTCATTTTACTCCAAGTCAGAATTATGTGTATCTGTGACGCGAAACGTCTGTCTGATGACTGCAATTTCTGTGAACTAACAATATAACATACATTGGTTACCAACCACAGAGAAGCTTGAAATATTTACGTCACCTGTGTGGTTTATGTGAACCGTATTACATGTCATTTGTTGAACCATGTGTAATCTCTGGTTTCTGTTTCGTGTACGTATTTTGTAATTCACGTTAATAAAATCATGATATGAACAAAAACTGTTATGGCCATTTTCATGGGAACAGTTCCCTCTTGTGAAATCCATTATAGAACATTAGTCTGCTCTAGAATAGACTGTCCAAATTATACCATGGTTGTTGAACGAATAACGTTTATTCTAGTGGGCTTGCTTTAAATTGATATACCGTGTTACCTACATCACGCCAGCCAGGAAATAAGAGTATTGTCTTTTCGCCACAATATGGTATATATAAGTGCAATGTTGGTAAAGCGGAATACAAATGTACGTTCTAGAGAACAATTGTTTACATAACATATATAATCCCTTGATTTCAATGTTTCTTTACTCCCACATATGCAAAACAAAATCAGTTTTGATGTTAGTAGTATGAAACTTGATTCGATTATAAACAGATGTTATTTTCAAAGGTTTTCAAATTTAATATGAAACGGATGGTTATCCGACTTTTATATTAATCTAAGACAAAAATGATATCATCAGCGTTTATGTTATGCTTAGAATGTTTCATCGTTTATACACAAAAAAGGTTTGAAGATACCAAAGGGACAATCAGAAGCCGGTGATCGTATGGTAGTTGGATTTACAACTACCTGTGCAATCAGTGCATATCACCACTAAAGGTGTGAGTTCGAACCCCGTTCATAGCGACAGGTCGGTAGTTTTCTCCGGGTACTCTGGTTTCCTCCATTAATAAAACTGACCCCCACGATATAACTGAACTATTGTTGAAAGTGGCGTCAAACATCGTAACCATACCACTAACCCAAAACATTGTAAAAGCAAATAATGTTAAAGTACAAAATCCGCCAAGGCTACCTGTACCCGAGGAATATTGGTCTACCTCTACCCGAGGAATATTGGTCTACCTGTACCCGAGGAATATTGGTCTACCTGTACCCGAGGAATATTGGTCTACCTCTACCCGAGGAATATTGGTCTACCTGTACCCGAGGAACATTGGTCTACCTGTACCCGAGGAATATTGGTCTACCTGTACCCGAGGAATATTGGTTTACTTGTACCCGAGGAATATTGGTCTACCTGTACCCGAGGAATATTGGTCTACCTGTACCCGAGGAATATTGGTTTACTTGTACCCGAGGAATATTGGTCTACCTGTACCCGAGGAATATTGGTCTACCTGCACCCGAGGAATATTGGTCTACCTCTACCCGAGGAATATTGGTCTACCTGTACCCGAGGAACATTGGTCTACCTGTACCCGAGGAATATTGGTCTACCTGTGCCCGAGGAATATTGGTTTACTTGTACCCGAGGAATATTGGTCTACCTGTACCCGAGGAATATTGGTCTACCTGTACCCGAGGAATATTGGTCTACCTGTACCCGAGGAATATTGGTCTACCTGTACCCGAGGAATACTGGTCTACCTGTACCCGAGGAATATTAGTCTACCTGTACCCGAGGAATATTGGTCTACCTGTACCCGAGGAATACTGGTCTACCTGTACCCGAGGAATATTAGTCTACCTGTACCCGAGGAATATTGGTCTACCTGTACCCGAGGAATATTGGTCTACCTGTACCCGAGGAATATTGGTCTACCTGTACCCGAGGAATATTGGTCTACCTGTACCCGAGGAATATTGGTCTACCTCTACCCGAGGAATATTGGTCTACCTCTACCCGAGGAATATTGGTCTACCTGTACCCGAGGAATATTGGTCTACCTCTACCCGAGGAATATTGGTCTACCTGTATCCGAGGAACATTGGTCTACCTGTACCCGAGGAATATTGGTCTACCTGTACCCGAGGAATATCGGTTTACTTGTACCCGAGGAATATTGGTGTACCTGTAACCGAGGAATACTGGTCTACCTGTACCCGAGGAATATTGGTCTACCTGTACCCGAGGAATATTGGTCTACCTGTACCCGAGGAATATTGGTCTACCTGTACCCTAGGAATATTGGTCTACCTGTACCCGAGGAATATTTGTCTACCTCTACCCGAGAAATATTTGTCTACCTGTACCCGAGGAATATTGGTCTACCTGTACCAGAGGAATATTGGTTATTGATCTACCTGTAACCGAGGAATATTGGTCTGAATTTAAATAATGATAACATTATTCAGGAACTGGAAATTTTGAATCTAAATATACCTTGTACATGATTACTAGGCGGATGCTATCATCGGGGACTGATAGTCAGCCAGCAAAGAGGTAAATAATCGGTTACGTCATGAAGAAACTACATTTTGTATTACGTTTTCTTTGTGACAACTGCTGTTTTTATTTTCAAACCGCATATTATATATCCATGAAGAGCTATCCATTGTCTGTGATCATTCACGTACGCCATCATAAAATGTTAAACCTCTTATGTGTATTTATTCTTATGTGCATTTTGAAGTCTTTTACGAATTATAATCTTGTGTTGCTTCCGGGTTGAACCTTAAAATAAACAAACCACTTAGTATTTCTACAGAGCAGCTGGCTGAAACACCGATATATCTGTTGCAAAAAATATATTCAAGAAACATAGAGGTGAGCATGCATATATGACTCGGTCATTCGAATTTATCATCCACCATGATATCACAGCAATTGTTTCTAGCTTGTGTTCTCCTTGTTTCTTCTGTTATGTGCATGAAGAGGTATTACTTCATCTCCGCCGAGGAACATTGGTGGGATTATGCCCCTAGTAAACAAAATCTTGTCACAAATGATACAAGGTAAGGATGAATTATTGATGACGCAAGACTTTCCGGTAATGTACTGTATATGGAAATTATAGAGTTTTGGGTGGCTAAAGCCACTTTCAACAATATTTCAGTTATATCATCGGTTGGTTTTATTGGTCGATGAAACTGCAGTACCTGTAGAAAACCATCGTCTTGCCGTAAGTCAATGACAAGTTTTTTTCACATGAAGTTCAATCAGTGTACCTGTCTAAGACCGGACATCCAACCAACAAGCACCAGTAATGATACACATTGGTAAATGTAAGCACAATAGTCAAACGACCGCGGTCATGACGGCGTATATAAATTGGAAAGGGTAAAAGTCATATTTGCCGTAGTGTGTTTTGATGACAACAATAGGAGAATAAGGTTCTCGATTTTACTATATTTCATTATTTACAACTTAAAGCAAGATAAAATCAGGGAATGTTTACTTAATATGTTTTTTTCCCTATAATTGTATGCTTTATTACTAAAACGACATATGACAAAAAAAAAAAAAAAAAAAAGTCACTGTATTTATTGTATGTAACTTAGCGCTAGTAGTCAGTAATGTGAAGAGTATCACAACGATCCACTCATGGATAAATGGAGGTACAAGTAGTAATGTGTGTGTCATTTTAGTCCCCCTAAATCCGTAAGGCGTTAATGTTAGAATGTGATTTAATTTTCATAATCTAAACATCGATATTATAATGCCAAATGATTACAATATGAATTATTTTGAATGAATCTAACGAGATTAAGTTGTCACAAATAAGGGTAATAACAAAATTACCGAACTCCGAACAATCTTACAAAGGGAAAGTCAAAACTCATAAATATATAAACAGATAAAATCAGCCTGGCGGTGGTGGTGGTGGCTGCGGCGGTGGATATACATGATGCCTCCTTGACTGCTGCTGCTGGGAATATACTTCTAGTTGATGTTGAGAATGCATGCCTTGTTGCTCGGGGTCATGCTTCCTTCTGATGTGTCTTGTCAAATCATGAGACAATGCATAGGAACTGTGACAAAACTGGCAGTTATACATGTTTTTAAGCTAGTTTTCCATCAATACCTTTCATTTGATATACTACATGACTACCTTTCAACAACTTTTTTTTGCACTTGATGACCTTTCTCCACCCCCTCGGAAGGACCCCAAAATCTGAAATCCGAAACCTACTTGTCAAGACCTTTTATTTGATATACTACATGACTAACTTTCTAAAACTTTAATTTTCTGCACTTGACGACCTTGCCCCACCCCCTCGGAAGGGTCTCAAAATATGAAATCCGACGACACCGACACCTGTGGACTGGATTTCCTGTACTACTTCAAACGGAGACATCGAGGAATGAAGCTGTCGGACATATAGTGAAAGACTTTCCCACCGTTGATTTAAAAGGAAACGAGGACGAAATGTTAAGATATAACTGTTAACATTGTATATTGTCATGTATTGTAATTGACGTTAAGATTGAACTTAATAAACAATCGAACTGTATTTTGTCGTGCATTGTCTTGGTAAATGTCCGCATTATAGAATGTATTGTACTTAATAAACGGACGAAGTCAAATCCCAACACATGTATTTTTTATATATTCATTGAGTCAAAATCAGAAACTGTGTGTCTATATAATCCCCCATTTCCCCTTTTAGTTTTACAACATACTTTTAAAGCTTCCCCATAGTGAGAAACAAGGATCCACCTGGATTACCAGACTGCTATACCCTTCAAGTATAGTTAATTTTCGATTCGCAATGCACTGTACACGTATGCATCGTCATAATCTGGATAAGCAAATGATCTGTCCTTAAACGGATTTGTGTGCAGGGTTGTATATGTCGTTCAACATTAATCCTTTTGTGACAGCTTAATCTCGTTAGATTCATTCAAAATAATTCACATTGTAATCATTTGCCAATTGGCATTATAATATCGATGTTTAGATTTATGAAAATTAAATCACATTCTAACATTTTTAGGCATGTGTTTGATAACTAACCAAACTAAAAAAAATGTCTTGCTTTATATATGCAAAACTATCGTTGGTCGAAATATGATGCAATGGCACTGCAAACGTATGCATCATCTTAATCCGATTAAGCAAACATTTCCTTAAACGGATTTGTAAACAAGGGTATTTGCAACCTTATTAGGTAATATAATCCTGTTCCTATTTTTCATTGGTCTAAATATGATACAATGCACTGCATACCTTTAATCGGATTATATAACACACCTTATTACGACTTCAAATCGGTGGGCGGGTGTTCTATTTTTAGTTTTTAGGGTTTTCACGCTATTTTTGGGGATTCCCTTTTGACCGCCATCTTGCGCCTTATCGCCTTACGAATTTAGGGGGACTAAAATGACACACACATTACTACTGGTACAATTCGCAATCTCTGTGAATCAGGTAAATAATACAACAAGATGGAGAATAGCAATACATGTGCTGCTTCTTAAATTTTGACTCGCACCTGATTTTCAAGTAGGATTATTATGTTGTATTTTAACTATGTCAAGCATTAATGTAGTGTGGAATGCCAGGCAATTCGTAATAAAAATAAACATGTATTTCATTTTTAAAGCATATCATCGGAATTAATTAATTCGAAAGAAGACAGAATTGGGAGTGTTTACAGGAAAGCTGTTTTGAAACAGTACACAGATCACACATTCAGGACAGAGATTCCTCCTGAACCATGGAGAGGATTTGTAGGACCCACAATGAAAGGGGAGACTGGCGATGTTTTATTTGTACATTTTAGAAATTTAGCGTCCAGACCATATGGTCTACATCCTCATGGAATCGCATATGATAAGGATTCTGAAGGTACATTACAAAATGTTTATTTCATAAATACCCAGATAAATTAGAATGAAACAATTTCATGGATGCCAGTGTGGCATGCTATTGTCCTACATCCTACAGACTTCTTTTTATCATTAGTATAAATAAAAAATAGACAAGTAGGTTCAATTTCTTTTGTTCGAGAGTTCGATCGATCGATCGATCGATCGATCGAGAGAGAGAGAGAGAGAGAGAGAGAGAGAGAGAGAGAGAGAGAGAGAAACAAAAATTATATTTCAGACGGAAATCGTACGACGTTTCTGTGATCTTTTAGTGCTTAAACTTATTTATATATGTTTAGATTAATTAGTTGCAGAAAGATATTCATTTTCTACAAAAACATTATTACTCTATTTGTCATAAAAGTACAAACTTTGTAATGCATACTGGTATGTTCGATTAAGATTCATACATTAAATTCCATATACATATATACTTATGACTTTCAAATTGCTCATATTCCGCGCAGGATCTATGCAATAATTAATGATAGAAATGATCCAGTGCGGTACTGCCCTTTACGTTTTTCTTTTTTATTTCTGTGTGTATTGCCGTTGGAAGTCCAATCGTCAAGAGAGGTGGTATCTAACTTAAGCCAGTTTAATACCTCTACATGTTTGTGCCTGTTGCAAACCACGATCTGCATTTCCATCGGCATATGTCGTAATCGCTTGTGTATTCAATGATTTGGAATTGTTTGCTTTGTTGATATTAGTGGAATTGTGGGCTATCACTGTTTAAACTTTCCTTTTATAATATATCATACATATTTCCTAATAATCAAACAGGAGCTTTGTATGCAGACGGAACGCATGGACTAGACAAATTTGATGATACAGTACATCCGGGCAAAAATTACACGTACAAATGGTCTATGAAGAAGAGTTTCACTCCTACAAAGGACGATGATGACTGTATACCTCAAGGATACCATCCACACATCAGGTCCCATAAAGACGTTGATACAGGGTTGATTGGAATGTTGATTGTATGTAAACCTGGTATGTTTATTATCATTTATTTTGTTGCCTAGAACAACTGCAATAACTTAATGCTGAACATCTAAGATAAGATTAAATTTATTCACATGAAGATAGGAATCAGATTAATAAAAACATAGGTATCACATTTGTTGAGTACAATGCGTGTCTGGAAAACTCTTGTAATTGTGTAACACTACAATTACCAGCTATCTACTTAAGTGCAATGTGTGTATTTCTTTGACTTGTAATGTAGCACGTGGATATATATGAGAAAGTGGATATTTGATTTATTAACAGTATGTAAAAAGTATAAATATATTTTACAGAAATCCTAAATGCAAGAAAAAAATGGTCAAAAGACACATTTGATATAAGATGAACCGTATACCGAAACCAATAAACCCTACTACATTTTCGGGAACTACAGTTGAATATAAACGTAGATATCAAATTTAGTGGGCACGACGCGTTTCTGAAATAACCATTATCAGGTACGTTTCTGGAATAACCTTTATCAGGTACGTTTCTGGAATAACCTTTATCAGGTACGTTTCTGGAATAACCTATATCAGGTACGCTCAAAAATCGAAAGATTGGAAACCCAAATAATTTAAAGTTTTGGAAGCAATGAAACCAAAGGACCTAAACAGGATAAAAATCCAACTAAGGTCACCTATGTCTGAAGGAAGAGAACATTAGTTTGATTAATAATCACATTATTTATGAACTGTAAACATCAGTAATAATTATAGTGCCGAGGTTGCTTGATTTTGACAATTGTAGTAGAATTATTTTTCTGCTTTAAGAATACTGCTATTTAAGAACTCAATACTGAATTGAGGAAGTTAAAAGGTTTTTAATATCATAGGAAACAAACGCAAGTTTCATGTCAAAAACGTATAAAATTTCCCACACAATAACACATTTCAAATTACTCCATATATTAATTAGACGTCATCAATAGTCATTTGCTGGTCTTTTGAATGAACATTTGAAAATTGCTGTTTTCATCGTTATTTCTTGTTTTGAAAAGACACTATAAAAGATCTAAAATATATCTGCAAATAACTATCAGCGCAAACATATTTCAGAAACAATCATATTTTTGCAACAACACAGCATCAGATACTTATACCTCAACACAAAAAATGGTAACATCATATTGGAATATCACTATATAATTTGACGGAAAAATAACTATGCAGGATCTGACTAGTCTCTTCACTAAATTTCACGTCAACTATAATATTATACTCGATATGGTCGTCCACGTCAGCATCAACATCAATAACTGTGTCAAAACTCTCTTGTAAAACTGCAAAATAAGAATGTCAGAGGAAAGTAAGATAATAAACCAAATAATAAGAAGAACTTTGTAGATACCAGAAGGGTAATCAGAATCCGCAAATCGAAGTACAGACATCACGTATGTAGCATGTTTTGAATAATGCAAACGAGCAAGGTGGTTTTTGTATCAGCTTCCTCTTGCGAGGAACATATTTTCTGATTATATAATTATAATAGACTTCTTGGTAAATGGTTAATAACATATACAAAAAGAGAATACAAACGAAATCACATTGTTACAATATTTATTATTATACCATTCAGGTACCCTCAATCCAGATGGGTCCAGGAAAGATGTCGATAAAGAGTTTGTAATGTTCGCAGATATCATCAACGAAACAAACAGTTGGTTGATCGAGAAAGGTATTGAGCGATGCTTAAATCCCAACAAATGTAGACAATTATTCCATGAAAAGAATGGAAACTTTGTACGGGACACTCTTATATATCAGGTATAAACACATTCTATATTGACATGTCGATTGAAACAACTGATGCATCAGAGTTTCTTTTTTTATCGGAAAGACGGTATGTGCATTTGAGTAGAGAAAATGTTTATTTCGTTTAAAAAATGACTTCATAAGCAATGTTACAAGAAAAGCTTTGTTAAATGAAAGAGAAACAGGTGATATACGAACACTTTGTTGGGAGAACAGAAACTTTGCAACAATATGCTACCATATATAATGTACAGGATATTTTGTGGTATAATATTTCTAATTTACTAGGCCTGTTTTTAGTATTCTCAATACGTGCGAATTTCATGTTCACATATATTGTATTTACTTCGTCAAAGCTAATTCATATACCAGTAATCAAAACGGTCATTCACTTAATGGTTTGTTCCTTGATTTTCTAAAGCTCCAATTAGAAAATTGAGCAGACCTAAACCCGATACAACTTAGTTCAGAAGAGGACGAATAGAGCAGACCTAAACCCGATACAACTTAGTTCACAAGAGGACGTATAGACCAATACATAAATACACCAAGCGCGTCTGTAATATTTATTTCTCAAATGACAAGCACAACATTGAAAGAATTTAAACATTGAAGCACGGTTTTTGTAGAACACTTTCTGTTTAGATAAATGACAAAGAACTAATCTACATCTTATTATTAACTCTTACCACATGATAAATTCGACAATCATGTTCAGAAGGTAATGTTTGTTCGTTTGCTTGAGTTATATAGAACTATGGGATGTTATATATTTACATTAATGTGTTAATTCTAAAAAAAATCGTTTTAAAGATAAATGGATATATTTACGGAAACCTGCCAGACTTTCCAGTACATGAAGGTGACAGGGTTGTCTTCTACACTATGGGATTAAATCTGGGTTACCATGATATGGGTTTTCAAGGACAGTCACTTGTGGTAAAGCATAAAAGGTAATTTATTGTGTGACCCTCTTCGATTTACAGCTTCTGATTGCCCCTTTTGGTATCCTCAAGCTTTTCTTATCAGATTCGTCAGAAGCCTGGTCTTATGCTGGACAGTGGGAATAATATATACACCTAGATCAAACAAATATTTGGCTTTGAAGATACTAAAGGGAGTATTCGAATGACAGATAATTCAATGGCCAAGAGCTAACGGACAAAAGAATCAAACAATGATCTACACTACACTACACTACACTACACTACACTACACAGAAAACTAAAAACCAAAAACAATTTGTGATCACATTGGATGAGGTATCTGAAATGCTCGGAAAAACCACTAACCTGCCACAAGTCACTGACTCATCCCATCAGGCTTTAATCCACCTCACCTCACAACATTAGTGGTGATATGTACTGGTTGTATAGATTCCTTTATCCTGCACGTGTTCTATTTATATGCAGTCAAATCGCAATGGCTGGATAATTTTTTTTTATATACTGTCACTGACCGAAATATAGCCCTTTCTGGTACCCCTGTTACATGTTATCTGTTGAGCAATGGAAACCTAATTGTAAATCCAGTTCAATTCATGTTCACAGGAAATATTAAAAAGGGCAATCAAGGGATGATTCAAAATATAAACGTTGATAGATTGATTTGAGTTTTCTGAATGATTAACAAAATATTAATGCAGTGTCTTAAAATATAGAATTTATGTGTATTGGGCGCAAACCTGGAGAAAGGCTCGATGAACGTCGCCATTATTCCAGTGTTTAAGCTTCATGCCCATAAACGGTATATGTTAAGACACTGCACTAATATTGTCTACATATATTACAATACAATGGGTATAACAGCTATTCGACAATCGACCATAAGGATTAGTTTTATTGTTATGTTTAAAAAATATGATGTCTTGTAACAAGATTTTATTGTTGAGAATCAGTGTTTCAGCGTACAAATGTTCATATCTAGAGCATATTATCAACTTTATTTTGCATATTGTGTTGTCATTCGTACGCCCCAAACATTCTACTACTAATTCCTAAGAAAACGTCCGTCCTGTAAGTCATTATTTTCTATTCAAAGTAGTCAAAGGTGTTATCACAGTGGGAAAATATTTGAGGTTACTCGAAAATGGACTGGGTACTGGAGACGATTCCCATGGCTCAACCCATTCTGCCGACAAGCGAGTACCCAGTGGTGTATAGGAGTGTAATCTCCATGGGGGTTGTAATGTTATTAAATATTAAAAGCCTTACCGTGAACGAAAATGGTAACGTGTTTGGTAAGTGTCACGCACCCTGCTCTTTAAAGACCTCTTTCGAAGATTTCTAAAAAGTGCATGCACACTGTAACCGCTACAAATACATCAATGTAATGTTGACATGTGTTTCAGAGTTAACGCTTATCCAGTAGGAAATGCGGTATTTGAAGGATTAAATTTGGTAGCACGGAATCCTGGGAGATGGCTGGTGTATTGCCGTCTTACTTATCATTTTAGACGTATGTTATTTTATATTGAATTTACACACAATATAAACTTATTTTTTGCTTTGCATACTCTTGAACATTGGCCATACTGTTAATGGTATAATAATGTATATTCCATTTAAAATTATTTTGAGGCAACTTGATGCTTATGACGATCTGATATTTGGCACTCACATCCCCTTTTTATCTAGTTTAGCCCCTTTATCTTTTTTAGTTAAAAAAAATCTTGCTACCAAAGACTGTTAAATTTATTGGGCTTAATCTATTGATTTTGAGCGTACCTGATGAATTTAATTCAAGAAACACGTTATGAGCAAAACCTTGCTTAGACAACTATACTTTTATTGCATTGTACATACATGCTATGTTACTGTCAAAATACTTTCTACATAACAGGTATTATTATGTATACTTCGCGTTTACAATTTAATAAAAATAAAAACACAACAAATAGCAGTGTATTGTGTTTCATTTGCTCTCAGATAGTTTGTGTGTCATTATTCTGCAATTAACGTTAACAATTATTGGATATTACAATACCTCCCAAAAAATACAACAACATAGGGATTTATTATGGGTGTTTAACGACACTTGCAACAATATTTCAGTTATATCCTGGTGGTCAGTTTTATTGGTGGAGGTAACGAGGGTACCTAGCAGAGAATTACCCCGATCTGTTAACTATACAATGTATAGATTGAAAGATTTCGAAATAGCTTGAGGTTTTAGGTTATCCTTTATTCGGAACTATTAAATAGTGCCTATGTATATCAGAAGTTGTATTAGGTTATCCTTTATTCAGAACTATTAAATAGTGCCTATGTATATCAGAAGTTGTTTTAGGTTATCCTTTATGCAGAACTATTAAATAGTGCCTATGTATATCAGAAGTTGTTTTAGGTTATCCTTTATGCAGAACTATTAAATAGTGCCTATGTATATCAGAAGTTGTTTTAGGTTATCCTTTATTCAGAACTATTAAATAGTGCCTATGTATATCAGAAGTTGTTTTAGGTTATCCTTTATTCAGAACTATTAAATAGTGCCTATGTATATCAGAACTTGTTTTAGGTTATCCTTTATTCGGAACTATTAAATAGTGCCTATGTATATCAGAAGTTGTATTAGGTTATCCTTTATTCAGAACTATTAAATAGTGCCTATGTATATCAGAAGTTGTTTTAGGTTATCCTTTATGCAGAACTATTAAATAGTGCCTATGTATATCAGAAGTTGTTTTAGGTTATCCTTTATGCAGAACTATTAAATAGTGCCTATGTATATCAGAAGTTGTTTTAGGTTATCCTTTATTCAGAACTATTAAATAGTGCCTATGTATATCAGAAGTTGTTTTAGGTTATCCTTTATGCAGAACTATTAAATAGTGCCTATGTATATCAGAAGTTGTTTTAGGTTATCCTTTATGCAGAACTATTAAATAGTGCCTATGTATATCAGAAGTTGTTTTAGGTTATCCTTTATTCAGAACTATTAAATAGTGCCTATGTATATCAGAAGTTGTTTTAGGTTATCCTTTATGCAGAACTATTAAATAGTGCCTATGTATATCAGAAGTTGTTTTAGGTTATCCTTTATTCAGAACTATTAAATAGTGCCTATGTATATCAGAAGTTGTTTTAGGTTATCCTTTATTCAGAACTATTAAATAGTGCCTATGTATATCAGAAGTTGTTTTAGGTTATCCTTTATTCGGAACTATTAAATAGTGCCTATGTATATCGGAAGTTGTTTTAGGTTATCCTTTATGCGGAACTATTAAATAGTGCCTATGTATATCAGAAATTGTTTTAGGTTATCCTTTATTCGGAACTATTAAATAGTGCCTATGTATATCGGAAGTTGTTTTAGGTTATCCTTTATTCGGAACTATTAAATAGTGCCTATGTATATCGGAAGTTGTTTTAGGTTATCCTTTATTCAGAACTATTAAATAGTGCCTATGTATATCGGAAGTTGTTTTAGGTTATCCTTTATTCAGAACTATTAAATAGTGCCTATGTATATCAGAAGTTGTTTTAGGTTATCCTTTATTCAGAACTATTAAATAGTGCCTATGTATATCGGAAGTTGTTTTAGGTTATCCTTTATTCAGAACTATTAAATAGTGCCTATGTATATCGGAAGTTGTTTTAGGTTATCCTTTATTCAGAACTATTAAATAGTGCCTATGTATATCAGAAGTTGTTTTAGGTTATCCTTTATTCAGAACTATTAAATAGTGCCTATGTATATCGGAAGTTGTTTTAGGTTATCCTTTATTCAGAACTATTAAATAGTGCCTATGTATATCAGAACTTGTTTTAGGTTATCCTTTATTCAGAACTATTAAATAGTGCCTATGTATATCGGAAGTTGTTTTAGGTTATCCTTTATTCAGAACTATTAAATAGTGCCTATGTATATCGGAAGTTGTTTTAGGTTATCCTTTATTCGGAACTATTAAATAGTGCCTATGTATATCGGAAGTTGTTTTAGGTTATCCTTTATGCGGAACTATTAAATAGTGCCTATGTATATCAGAAGTTGTTTTAGGTTATCCTTTATTCGGAACTATTAAATAGTGCCTATGTATATCGGAAGTTGTTTTAGGTTATCCTTTATTCGGAACTATTAAATAGTGCCTATGTATATCGGAAGTTGTTTTAGGTTATCCTTTATTCAGAACTATTAAATAGTGCCTATGTATATCGGAAGTTGTTTTAGGTTATCCTTTATTCAGAACTATTAAATAGTGCCTATGTATATCGGAAGTTGTTTTAGGTTATCCTTTATTCAGAACTATTAAATAGTGCCTATGTATATCAGAAGTTGTTTTAGGTTATCCTTTATTCAGAACTATTAAATAGTGCCTATGTATATCGGAAGTTGTTTTAGGTTATCCTTTATTCAGAACTATTAAATAGTGCCTATGTATATCGGAAGTTGTTTTAGGTTATCCTTTATTCAGAACTATTAAATAGTGCCTATGTATATCAGAACTTGTTTTAGGTTATCCTTTATTCAGAACTATTAAATAGTGCCTATGTATATCGGAAGTTGTTTTAGGTTATCCTTTATTCAGAACTATTAAATAGTGCCTATGTATATCGGAAGTTGTTTTAGGTTATCCTTTATTCGGAACTATTAAATAGTGCCTATGTATATCGGAAGTTGTTTTAGGTTATCCTTTATTCGGAACTATTAAATAGTGCCTATGTATATCGGAAGTTGTTTTAGGTTATCCTTTATGCGGAACTATTAAATAGTGCCTATGTATATCGGAAGTTGTTTTAGGTTATCCTTTATGCGGAACTATTAAATAGTGCCTATGTATATCGGAAGTTGTTTTAGGTTATCCTTTATGCGGAACTATTAAATAGTGCCTATGTATATCGGAAGTTGTTTTAGGTTATCCTTTATTCGGAACTATTAAATAGTGCCTATGTATATCGGAAGTTGTTTTAGGTTATCCTTTATTCAGAACTATTAAATAGTGCCTATGTATATCAGAAGTTGTTTTAGGTTATCCTTTATTCAGAACTATTAAATAGTGCCTATGTATATCAGAAGTTGTTTTAGGTTATCCTTTATGCGGAACTATTACATAGTGCCTATGTATATCGGAAGTTGTTTTAGGTTATCCTTTATTCGGAACTATTAAATAGTGCCTATGTATATCGGAAGTTGTTTTAGGTTATCCTTTATTCAGAACTATTAAATAGTGCCTATGTATATCGGAAGTTGTTTTAGGTTATCCTTTATTCAGAACTATTAAATAGTGCCTATGTATATCGGAAGTTGTTTTAGGTTATCCTTTATTCAGAACTATTAAATAGTGCCTATGTATATCGGAAGTTGTTTTAGGTTATCCTTTATGCGGAACTATTAAATAGTGCCTATGTATATCGGAAGTTGTTTTAGGTTATCCTTTATGCGGAACTATTAAATAGTGCCTATGTATATCGGAAGTTGTTTTAGGTTATCCTTTATGCGGAACTATTAAATAGTGCCTATGTATATCGGAAGTTGTTTTAGGTTATCCTTTATTCGGAACTATTAAATAGTGCCTATGTATATCGGAAGTTGTTTTAGGTTATCCTTTATTCAGAACTATTAAATAGTGCCTATGTATATCAGAAGTTGTTTTAGGTTATCCTTTATTCAGAACTATTAAATAGTGCCTATGTATATCAGAAGTTGTTTTAGGTTATCCTTTATGCGGAACTATTAAATAGTGCCTATGTATATCGGAAGTTGTTTTAGGTTATCCTTTATTCGGAACTATTAAATAGTGCCTATGTATATCGGAAGTTGTTTTAGGTTATCCTTTATTCAGAACTATTAAATAGTGCCTATGTATATCAGAAGTTGTTTTAGGTTATCCTTTATTCAGAACTATTAAATAGTGCCTATGTATATCGGAAGTTGTTTTAGGTTATCCTTTATGCGGAACTATTAAATAGTGCCTATGTATATCGGAAGTTGTTTTAGGTTATCCTTTATTCGGAACTATTAAATAGTGCCTATGTATATCGGAAGTTGTTTTAGGTTATCCTTTATGCGGAACTATTAAATAGTGCCTATGTATATCGGAAGTTGTTTTAGGTTATCCTTTATTCGGAACTATTAAATAGTGCCTATGTATATCGGAAGTTGTTTTAGGTTATCCTTTATTCAGAACTATTAAATAGTGCCTATGTATATCGGAAGTTGTTTTAGGTTATCCTTTATTCAGAACTATTAAATAGTGCCTATGTATATCAGAAGTTGTTTTAGGTTATCCTTTATTCAGAACTATTAAATAGTGCCTATGTATATCAGAAGTTGTTTTAGGTTATCCTTTATTCAGAACTATTAAATAGTGCCTATGTATATCAGAAGTTGTTTTAGGTTATCCTTTATTCAGAACTATTAAATAGTGCCTATGTATATCGGAAGTTGTTTTAGGTTATCCTTTATTCAGAACTATTAAATAGTGCCTATGTATATCGGAAGTTGTTTTAGGTTATCCTTTATTCAGAACTATTAAATAGTGCCTATGTATATCAGAAGTTGTTTTAGGTTATCCTTTATTCGCAACTATTAAATAGTGCCTATGTATATCAGAACTTGTTTTAGGTTATCCTTTATTCAGAACTATTAAATAGTGCCTATGTATATCGGAAGTTGTTTTAGTTTATCCTTTATTCGGAACTATTAAATAGTGCCTATGTATATCAGAACTTGTTTTAGGTTATCCTTTATTCAGAACTATTAAATAGTGCCTATGTATATCAGAAGTTGTTTTAGGTTATCCTTTATTCGGAACTATTAAATAGTGCCTATGTATATCAGAACTTGTTTTAGGTTATCCTTTATTCAGAACTATTAAATAGTGCCTATGTATATCGGAAGTTGTTTTAGGTTATCCTTTATTCGGAACTATTAAATAGTGTCTATGTATATCAGAACTTGTTTTAGGTTATCCTTTATTCAGAACTATTAAATAGTGCCTATGTATATCAGAAGTTGTTTTAGGTTATCCTTTATTCAGAACTATTAAATAGTGCCTATGTATATCGGAAGTTGTTTTAGGTTATCCTTTATTCAGAACTATTAAATAGTGCCTATGTATATCGGAAGTTGTTTTAGGTTATCCTTTATTCAGAACTATTAAATAGTGCCTATGTATATCAGAAGTTGTTTTAGGTTATCCTTTATTCAGAACTATTAAATAGTGCCTATGTATATCAGAAGTTGTTTTAGGTTATCCTTTATTCGGAACTATTAAATAGTGCCTATGTATATCAGAACTTGTTTTAGGTTATCCTTTATTCAGAACTATTAAATAGTGCCTATGTATATCGGAAGTTGTTTTAGGTTATCCTTTATTCAGAACTATTAAATAGTGCCTATGTATATCGGAAGTTGTTTTAGGTTATCCTTTATTCAGAACTATTAAATAGTGCCTATGTATATCGGAAGTTGTTTTAGGTTATCCTTTATTCAGAACTATTAAATAGTGCCTATGTATATCAGAACTTGTTTTAGGTTATCCTTTATTCAGAACTATTAAATAGTGCCTATGTATATCGGAAGTTGTTTTAGGTTATCCTTTATTCAGAACTATTAAATAGTGCCTATGTATATCAGAAGTTGTTTTAGGTTATCCTTTATTCAGAACTATTAAATAGTGCCTATGTATATCGGAAGTTGTTTTAGGTTATCCTTTATTCAGAACTATTAAATAGTGCCTATGTATATCAGAAGTTGTTTTAGGTTATCCTTTATTCGGAACTATTAAATAGTGCCTATGTATATCGGAAGTTGTTTTAGGTTATCCTTTATTCGGAACTATTAAATAGTGCCTATGTATATCAGAACTTGTTTTAGGTTATCCTTTATTCAGAACTATTAAATAGTGCCTATGTATATCAGAAGTTGTTTTAGGTTATCCTTTATTCAGAACTATTAAATAGTGCCTATGTATATCAGAACTTGTTTTAGGTTATCCTTTATTCAGAACTATTAAATAGTGCCTATGTATATCGGAAGTTGTTTTAGGTTATCCTTTATTCAGAACTATTAAATAGTGCCTATGTATATCAGAAGTTGTTTTAGGTTATCCTTTATTCAGAACTATTAAATAGTGCCTATGTATATCGGAAGTTGTTTTAGGTTATCCTTTATTCAGAACTATTAAATAGTGCCTATGTATATCAGAAGTTGTTTTAGGTTATCCTTTATTCGGAACTATTAAATAGTGCCTATGTATATCGGAAGTTGTTTTAGGTTATCCTTTATTCAGAACTATTAAATAGTGCCTATGTATATCAGAAGTTGTTTTAGGTTATCCTTTATTCAGAACTATTAAATAGTGCCTATGTATATCGGAAGTTGTTTTAGGTTATCCTTTATTCGGAACTATTAAATAGTGCCTATGTATATCGGAAGTTGTTTTAGGTTATCCTTTATTCGGAACTATTAAATAGTGCCTATGTATATCGGAAGTTGTTTTAGGTTATCCTTTATTCAGAACTATTAAATAGTGCCTATGTATATCAGAACTTGTTTTAGGTTATCCTTTATTCAGAACTATTAAATAGTGCCTATGTATATCGGAAGTTGTTTTAGGTTATCCTTTATTCGGAACTATTAAATAGTGCCTATGTATATCGGAAGTTGTTTTTGTTTGTTATTATATCCAATTTTCAATTCCTATTTGAAGGTAGATAATATATGTTTATTAATTCATTCGTTTTAAATACAGATGGAATGGCTGCATTTCTAAATGTCCGGCCTTCACCATCTCGTACACATTCGACAAAACATCTATATGGACGAACACGACGCCATTTCATTGCCGCAGAGGAAATTTTATGGGATTATAGACCATCTAATAAAGTTTTGGCAAGGGTTGGCAAAGCTTCAAAAGAAAGATCAAGGTATGTGTTGTCGCACTCTGCAATCAGAAAGGTGTGTCCTTGTATTTTCCAAGCTACATCAGAAAGTTATCTATTGCTCCAGATCAAAGTATTCAGACATTCATAATGGTCTGTATAAGGGGAGATAATAGTTTACTTTCCTTCCTTTTATGAATTAATCTAGAATTGGGAAACTATATTATTATTTTTTCCCATAGTTTATAAGAACTCCCTAAAATATAAGATGATGCCTAGTGCCTTGGAATCATATATCTCGAATTAAAAATATAGATGACAAACCTGTTAAAATGTGTTGTCACCATGCAAAACATGCTTAATTTTTAAGTTTAAATCTTCACTGGAAAGGTCACTGTCCAGCTTAAGTAAAGTGTTTATTGAAGTTTTCTGGATCGAAGGTGCTAGAAAAATCTACAAAAACATTATAAGGACAGATCTACCCTGTATGCATATACTACCTTATACATGTTATATAAACCCTGTAAAATGCCACACAATCACATGCTTATAAACTTGATAGTTCATCGTTTACATAATTTGTTGGTCACTCTCTAGTCTTCTGTGTTTTGTCTGATAGATAATTGTTGGTCCTTTTTCTTCTGGCCATTTTATTGTCTGTCCTTCTTTCATTTACGGCTTCTTATTGTCCTTTTGCCTTTTGTTATGTTCAAAAATTTCTTTGATTTTTTTAAATTCTATTTCAGTTAAATTCAAACCTTCACACAGGCTGCAACAAGTGGATTATTTGTATTTACAGATTATGTGACGACAAATGTAGACATTGTCAAGTAGTTTATAATTTATCGATACATTTCAGCATACCATTAAAATAGTAGTAGATATTTTAAGCATTTCAAGACGATGTTCATTCTAATAGCGAGAAATAGAGAATATAAGAATTTTGTTCAGTATATTTCTGAAAAGTGATTTGTAGCACATCTTAATAAATATATATGCGACATTTCCGTATTATTATCGAATAATGTTTTTGAATTTCAATGTTACATTTGGACAATGGATCTTTATTGTTGTTTGTAAAACAATCGTTCTACCTTTGGGAATCGTGGTCTTAAGTAGCATAACATCATATATTTTTACAGGACAGAAGAAAGATTTTTCACTAGTAACGCTGCTGTTGGAGGGAAGTTTGTAAAAGCAATTTTCAAAGAATATACTGATGGAACGTTCAAGATTCCGAAGCCGTTGAAACACGAAAACAGACATATGGGAATTATGGGGCCAGCTATAAAAGTTGAAGTCGGAGACACACTTGAAATTATTTTCAAGAATAAAGCAAGTCGTCAGTACTCCTTTAATCCATTTGGTTTAGATGTCACAAAAGAAAACGAGGGAGCATTGTATAGAAATAACAGACACAGTAAGTTGTTTATCTTATATCTTCCTCCTGTTAAATCAACTGAAAAAAACACAAATATCCCCCGAAACGTTTGTCTAACCACTCTTAAATGAAATGAAACTAAGATATATATATGTCTTCGATTTACTTTCACAATTTGAAATAGGCCTAACTATTTAGGAGGTTTTGTTTCTACAAGATACTACGAATCAATACATTAAAAAACATGCCTTACCGTTATAAAACTTTCTAGTTCAGGGTTTCGAGCATGGCATTACAGTGTCTCAACTGATTGCAGACCTGATCCCATTATGAACTCTCGAATCAATTTAGTTAGCTAGTTTTGAGAATTCATGGTGGGTGCCATTAATGAGGCAGACGATGGTAACGGTCCTGGAACACATGGTCTCGCCCTCTTTTTTTTAGGAGTTCGTATTGTCCAAATCTTTATTATTTTCTGTTGTTTTACTTTTGAGTGTGCATTGTTGACATTTTCTTATATCATGACCATGCACCACCCTACTTGTAAATCTCATATAATTTTATTCGTTTGACCGGAGGGAGTTAGAATTAAATTATTTTCTCTTGGGCGTATTTCATTATGAAAGGTGGCGCATTGGTAGCGGGTTTTTTCCCGCTCAAATGAGTAATTGGCGGGTTTTTTATTGGGATATATTTTCATTCAGCACGACAGCGCCGAAGTGGTCACACGAAAATTTTTATTTTTTATTAATTATTTTCCTATTTTTGGCATATTTTTGTCTTTATTTATTGATTGATAGGACCTGAACAGACTATTCCCATTCTGATAATGGATAAATGTGTATTGTTATTGCGATTGTGTATTCGAGCTATGTCTTGTTTATAATAAACCAGCAGCGGCGTTGTCGTGTGGCTTTGTGCTTTACATGATTTGTAGTCTTTTTGGCCCTTATATGACATGACGTCTATAATTATGGGATAAGAAGAGTTTGAAGATACCAAAACGGGTAATCAGAATCTGGTACGTTATACATAATGAAATGGTGTTTCCCAAGGAGAATTCTGATTATGGTCGTCTTGGTTTATTCGTTTTGAATAGATGTATTGTTATTTCAGGCGAGAAAATGACAGGGGCTATGACAATGCCAGGTGAAATTCGAAAATACCACTTTACGGTGCCTAAAGATGTCGGGCCAACGCCTACAGATCCACAATGTATTACTAGTTCTTATCAGTCCTTTGGTGATTACGCAAGAGATATGTATTCTGGTTTATGTGGACCACTGCTAATTTGTAAACCTGGAACTCTGGACTATAACGGAAAACAGGTCAGACAAATCTATAATTTTGTAGTGTCTGTAGATTTTCCAAAATAGCTTATCTGTAGTAGCCAGAAAATAAATATGAAGCACGTCGTGCGCACTACATTTGATATCTACGTTTTTATTATAGGATTAAACGCATTTTTTCCGGAGTTTATTGATGTATAACCTGGACCAATTCACTCACAAACAAATAAAAATCCTTATAATTCTGTAACTAAGTATTTTGTTTTCATTTGTTTTGAAAATTTACTATCCCCAGTACGCACACATACATTCCATTGATGTGTGTCGGCCATGAATAACAAAATGAACTAACCTTGTTTAAGTTGTTTTCCTACATTGATAACTAGACGGTGATGTAATTAAGTTACTGATATTTTCCAATTTGATGGCATTTTGCATTTAGCTACTCAAACAAGTAAAATGCTCACAAAATCGTAAAATAAATCAGTAACCAGCTTGTGTCAATCCGGAATTTTTTGTACAAGCTTTTTTTTTCATTGGCATTTATTTTTTTATTTCATATCTAACAATAATTGTTGATTATTAACAATAAACATTGTTTCTTTTATCTTTTTCTATTATCGGGAATCCAAGCCGCCATTTTGTTTACATTACGAAAAAAGTAGTCCGGTGAACATCGTCTATCGAAAAATAAACTGACAAAATCCCCGCCTCCATAAGCGCTTATACCCAATCAGAGTATAGGATTTCTAATTATGTAAATCATATAAGAATTATTGCATAACAATTACAAATCTAATTAATGATAAGTATCTTATGTCAGAAACTCTAGACTGGCTCCACGTGATAGACCATCATGCCTACATAACAGATCTAATTAATGATAATTATCTTATGTCAGAAACTCTAGACTGGCTCCACGTGATAGACCATCATGCCTACATTACAGATCTAATTAATGATAAGTATCTTATGTCAGAAACTTTAGACTGGCTCCACGTGATAGACCATCATGCCTACATAACAAATCTAACTAATGATAAGTATCTTATGTCAGAAACTCTAGACTGGCTCCACGTGATAGACCATCATGCCTACATAACAGATCTAATTAATGATAAGTATCTTATGTCAGAAACTCTAGACTGGCTCCACGTGATAGACCATCATGCCTACATAACAGATCTAACTAATGATAAGTATCTTATGTCAGAAACTCTAGACTGGCTCCACGTGATAGACCATCATGCCTACATAACAGATCTAATTAATGATAAGTATCTTATGTCAGAAACTCTAGACTGGCTCCACGTGATAGACCATCATGCCTACATAACAGATCTAATTAATGATAAGTATCTTATGTCAGAAACTCTAGACTGGCTCCACGTGATAGACCATCATGCCTACATAACAAATCTAACTAATGATAAGTATCTTATGTCAGAAACTCTAGACTGGCTCCACGTGATAGACCATCATGCCTACATAACAGATCTAATTAATGATAAGTATCTTATGTCAGAAACTCTAGACTGGCTCCACGTGATAGACCATCATGCCTACATAACAGATCTAACTAATGATAAGTATCTTATGTCAGAAACTCTAGACTGGCTCCACGTGATAGACCATCATGCCTACATAACAGATCTAACTAATGATAAGTATCTTATGTCAGAAACTCTAGACTGGCTCCACGTGATAGACCATCATGCCTACATAACAAATCTAATTAATGATAAGTATCTTATGTCAGAAACTCTAGACTGGCTCCACGTGATAGAACATCATGCCTACATAACAGATCTAATTAATGATAAGTATCTTATGTCAGAAACTCTAGACTGGCTCCACGTGATAGACCATCATGCCTACATAACAAATCTAATTAATGATAAGTATCTTATATCAGAAACTCTAGACTGGCTTCACGTGATAGACCATCATGCCTACATAACAGATCTAACTAATGATAAGTATCTTATGTCAGAAACTCTAGACTGGCTCCACGTGATAGACCATCATGCCTACATAACAGATCTAACTAATGATAAGTATCTTATGTCAG
Source organism: Bathymodiolus brooksi (assembly GCA_963680875.1). Lineage (NCBI taxonomy): Eukaryota > Metazoa > Mollusca > Bivalvia > Mytilida > Modiolidae > Bathymodiolus > Bathymodiolus brooksi. The sequence goes on from OY804577.1 coordinate 91,481,714, forward strand.
AAACTCTAGACTGGCTCCACGTGATAGACCATCATGCCTACATAACAAATCTAATTAATGATAAGTATCTTATGTCAGAAACTCTAGACTGGCTCCACGTGATAGAACATCATGCCTACATAACAGATCTAATTAATGATAAGTATCTTATGTCAGAAACTCTAGACTGGCTCCACGTGATAGACCATCATGCCTACATAACAGATCTAACTAATGATAAGTATCTTATGTCAGAAACTCTAGACTGGCTCCACGTGATAGACCATCATGCCTACATTACAGATCTAATTAATGATAAGTATCTTATGTCAGAAACTCTAGACTGGCTCCACGTGATAGACCATCATGCCTAAATAACAGATCTAATTAATGATAAGTATCTTATGTCAGAAACTCTAGACTGGCTCCACGTGATAGACCATCATGCCTAAATAACAGATCTAACTAATGATAAGTATCTTATGTCAGAAACTCTAGACTGGCTCCACGTGATAGAACATCATGCCTACATAACAGATCTAATTAATGATAAGTATCTTATGTCAGAAACTCTAGACTGGCTCCACGTGATAGACCATCATGCCTAAATAACAGATCTAACTAATGATAAGTATCTTATGTCAGAAACTCTAGACTGGCTCCACGTGATAGACCATCATGCCTACATTACAGATCTAATTAATGATAAGTATCTTATGTCAGAAACTCTAGACTGGCTCCACGTGATAGACCATCATGCCTAAATAACAGATCTAACTAATGATAAGTATCTTATGTCAGAAACTCTAGACTGGCTCCACGTGATAGAACATCATGCCTACATAACAGATCTAATTAATGATAAGTATCTTATGTCAGAAACTCTAGACTGGCTCCACGTGATAGACCATCATGCCTACATTACAGATCTAATTAATGATAAGTATCTTATGTCAGAAACTCTAGACTGGCTCCACGTGATAGACCATCATGCCTACATAACAAATCTAATTAATGATAAGTATCTTGTCAGAAACTCTAGACTGGCTCCACGTGATAGAACATCATGCCTACATAACAGATCTAATTAATGATAAGTATCTTATGTCAGAAACTCTAGACTGGCTCCACGTGATAGACCATCATGCCTAAATAACAGATCTAACTAATGATAAGTATCTTATGTCAGAAACTCTAGACTGGCTCCACGTGATAGACCATCATGCCTACATAACAAATCTAACTAATGATAAGTATCTTATGTCAGAAACTCTAGACTGGCTCCACGTGATAGACCATCATGCCTACATAACAAATTTAATTAATGATAAGTATCTTATGTCAGAAACTCTAGACTGGCTCCACGTGATAGAACATCATGCCTACATAACAGATCTAATTAATGATAAGTATCTTATGTCAGAAACTCTAGACTGGCTCCACGTGATAGACCATCATGCCTACATAACAGATCTAACTAATGATAAGTATCTTATGTCAGAAACTCTAGACTGGCTCCACGTGATAGACCATCATGCCTACATAACAAATCTAATTAATGATAAGTATCTTATGTCAGAAACTCTAGACTGGCTCCACGTGATAGACCATCATGCCTACATAACAGATCTAACTAATGATAAGTATCTTATGTCAGAAACTCTAGACTGGCTCCACGTGATAGACCATCATGCCTACATAACAAATCTAATTAATGATAAGTATCTTATGTCAGAAACTCTAGACTGGCTCCACGTGATAGAACATCATGCCTACATAACAAATCTAATTAATGATAAGTATCTTATGTCAGAAAATCTAGACTGGCTCCACGTGATAGACCATCATGCCTACATAACAGATCTAACACAAAAAACGTTATTTATGAGCGCCCGCGTTTAATGCTGTTCTCGACAATATTTCAAATTTAAAGTGTTGGTTAGTTTTATTGGTGAAGGTAATAGTACCAAGGACTCACCGCCCTGACACAAGTCCGACAACCTTGATCAGATAAAGTCGTATCACCACCGACGGAAATAGAAGTGGCAACTTAAGTGATTACATACATCTGAATAGGTAGATGAAATCCAACTACCACATGATTGTGGCCATGATCGTCCCTTACTATATCTGAGGCTCGTTCAGAATGTTCAAAGTTGCATTATTTTTCCAGCGTGGAATCGACAAAGAATTTTTCCTAATGTTTATGAGATGGTATGAACAAGATGGCTGGTATATGGACAAGAGCGTGAAAATAGCTAAGAAACATGGGAAAAAAGTAGATACCAAAAGTCGGCAGTTTAGGGAATCAAACGCAATGCGGGGTTTGTACTATTCTATCTGTGTTTATTTATTGGATTTATTGTTTTAATATAAACATAAATGACATATATTTTATGATATAATGTGATTTTTTGCTGATTTTTCTTACAAAATAAGACGTGTGATGTTTTACTGTCTAAATGATGCTGATATCCATCGAATGGGCTGAACACAAGAAGTTGATGTATGTCATAACGTAGGATACCAGAACCGTTATATACCAATAAATCCACCATGTTAAACCTTGAAGTCAATCGACAATGTAACATGACAACAGATACTATACAATTATAGCCTTTTGAAGAGGTCAATACATGTTGTTATTAACCCGGTGGAAGTATATCGACAGAGGACGAAGTCCGAGATCCATATACTTTGATGGGACGATATAAACATGTATTGATCTAGACTATAATTTCCTAATAAGAATCAAGTCTAAAACTAGCTATTGTATACTGAATATTTATTATCCATTGTTAGTAATATGAGGTTTATAATGTTTATAAATATCTCTTTTTTTATAAGACTCAGATTATCCACGTTTTATAATTAAGTCATGTAACATGAATTGATAAAGCACAGTGTTTAAACAATATAACATTACAATAAAACTTATTTGAGAATTTGGCTGCATGATTTAACATGACTGATATATCGTTTATTAACGGAAATTGAGATATACGGGTCATTTGATAAATTATTACACTAATAATGCTCTATTTACGGTAATCATTGCTACAAGTAAAAATTATCGAAACAAAATGGCGTCCAATTTCGTGTTCTGACATCATACGCTATGACGTTAAGTACCCCATATATTCTAAAAGATAACATGTCTTTTACAAACGATAATTTCAATAGGTGTTTTTCTACTTTTGGTATTTATCATATTTCTTCTTTTATTTCATTCAAAGCAATAAATGGCAGAGTGTTTGGTAATATTGACGGATTTGATATGTGTATAGGAGACAAAGTTTCGTGGCATGTGATTGGATTTGGTGAGAGATTTGATCTGAACGCTTATGTCTTTGAGGGTAATAATGTACATTATGATGGCAGACAGGTAAACTACGTTTATGTTTTACCAGGAAGAGGGGAAACAGTTTACATGAAACCAGATAATCCTGGTAAATAGTCATTAGTTATTTCCTGGATTTGTTTGTTTGTTTTTGTTTGTTTTGTTTTTGTTTACTTGTGATTTATGGGGGAAATGGGTGGGGGTAATTAGTGATATAGGATATGCTTGATATTTCGTACCTTAGCGACAGTCCATTGATTGAGTCTTGCTAAGCATCCATCGAGCAGTATTTCAGATATATAAAAACCATAGAGAAATGAGGGAAGGGAGAGTCAACCGGGTCAACGACTTTTAACTGCCACTGGAAACATATGAAGAGTTTGGTAGGGACGAAAAATGTAGTATTTTGTAGCGATGTAAAACTAGTTTTATGGATCCAAGCTCCCATTCTTAATTAAGGAATTGATAGTTCAAAGGTATAATAAATGGTATAAAATATAAGAATATTTTTTGTATTCCAAATAGAAATGCCTTGTAATTTCAGGATCTTGGCTGTTATATACTGGTCAGTTAGGTTTTCAGATGGAGGGTATGGTTACCAAGTACAACGTTTACTCCTGCAATGGATATCTCACACCTAGTATATATAATAAAAAGCATCGTCCAGTAAGGAGGATGTATATTGCTGCGGTAGACATTGATTGGGATTTTGTTCCTAGGAAATTGAATACTGTAACAATGACTGACCTTAAAGACCCCAAAACGTATGTTAAAATTGTTGTCGTCTTACCAAATTGTGTATTGTATACTGTTAAAACTCAGTATGGTGTATTTCACTCTTCTTATATTGGCTATGGAATGAAATCTGTATCGGGGCAGTCGTGGTCGTGATCGTATGGTAGTTGGATTTGTAACTACATATGCAATCCGTGACTATCACCACTAACGTTGTGAGTTCGAATCCCACTCCGGCGAGGTGTACTCGATTCGATTTGTAACTACATCTGCAATCCGTGACTATCACCACTAACGTTGTGAGTTCGAATCCCACTCCGGCGAGGTGTACTCGATTCAACATTATGTGATAAAGATTGTCAGTGACTTGCGGCAGGTCGGTGTTTTTCTCCGGGTACTCCGGTTTCCCCCGCCAATAAAGCTGAATGCCACGAAATAACTGAAATATTGTTGAAAGTGGTGTTGAGCAGCATAAACCAACCAACCAACAGAAACAGTGGTGTATGATATACCGAATTAATACGTCTACACCTTTAATCTTTTAAAACCAGTGAATGGATGTCTTTGAAACTGTCAGGAATTCTTTAATAACTAATGTCATTATGTACCTACCTATTTTACTTTTTATGTCCAAATGATTTTGTTTCACAAACAATGGACTTTACCTATCTAGTTTATGAAGTGACTGACACATTACATATGAGAAGGCATACATAGGAAGGGTTTGAAGATACCAAAGCAGTAATCAGCATCCGTACATCGAACAAGAACAGACAACACAATGGCCAAAAGAACAAGAACAGACAACACAATGGCCAAAAGAAAAGAAGGAAAAACAACGATCTACAAACACTACACAGAAAACTAGATTAAGCAACACCACATAAAGAACTGTCCAAATAATGTTTATGACCATCAGGGTTTCATATTGTTTTATATTTAAAGATTTGTAATTCAATTATTTAATTTTGACTATCTGTATTGTGATTCTGTGGTTCCTTCTAATTGATATTTTAATTTTATATTAAAGCAATGTAAATTTATAACATGTATATATACAATGGACTTGTTTCTTTATAATTGTAGTCCCGGAAATTTGTATGTTCGTCATGATAGAGAATTTATTGGTAGTACATACAAAAAGGCGGTTTACAGAGAGTTTACTGATGAAACCTTCACGACAATAGTAAAAAGAACCAGAAAAGACTATCATCTTGGAGTCCTCGGACCTTTTATAAAGGCAGCAGTTGGTGACCAAATTGAGATCGTTTACAAAAATATGGCTTCATTCGAAAATTCAATATCTTTAAGTAATTTACTTGAAGATAATCAAATGATAAACACTCAAAGGGAAGGTGTAAAACCTGGAAACGTTGCAAGGTACAAATGGCTTGTTCCGAAAAGGTCTGGTCCTGGTCCTAATGAGCCAAACTGTGTTGGGTATTCTTACACATCACCCGTGTTCCCGAAGCGTGATTTAGCTACTGGATTGTTAGGACCATTAGTTATATGCCGTAAAGGTATTCTAGATAACCATGGTAACAGGACAGACAATGTCGATGAAGAGTTTGTAACAGCATTTGTCATCTTTAATGAGGGAGATAGTCATTATTTTAATGACAACTTAGAAAAATATGTCCCAAACAAACAAAATCCGCAAAATTCACTATTCCGAGAGGCAACCCAACGATATAGTATCAACGGTTTTAGTTTCCAAAACATCCCTAGTTTAGACATGAAAGTGGGTGATCATGTCGCCTGGTATACGTACTCGTTTGGGTCCTTCTTAGACGCCCATTCCAGTCACACCCATGGACAAACGTTTCTTCTTAGAACTTCTAAAACGTTTAGAAATGACGTTGTTGGTGTAGTCCCTGGAACATATGAAACCTTGGAAATGTTGGGTACTGAGCCAGGAATCTGGATGTTTCATTGTCACGTGGGACTTCATGTATCAGGGGGAATGTTCGGTGTATATACAGTCTTTCCCAATTCTACATCTTCGCATGGAAATCATAGGTATTAAAAAAATTCATAATCTACTTCAGCATAAATAAAATTCTCAGATAAAAGGTTTGTTTTGTTGTATTGTACAATTCTTTTTGTAGACTTTAGCTGGTTTTAGCTATCCCGTTTAGGCCATTTGGGCTTCATGCGCGCAAAGATTATATATTTTTTCAAATATTTTGACTTTCAGCGTACCTGTTGAATGTTGTTCTAGAAACGCGTGGTGTGCACTAAATTAGATATCTAGATATCTAACAAGAATTGATACATACGTTTCTATTTCATTGTTTTTACATGTTACCATAGAGACCGTATACAAGATCGCATTTACGTTCATATTACAGATTTAGGAGAAAAAACAGAATTTGCAGATTTCTAAAGAAATTTATCTGTAATGTTGTTGTCCAAAAACATGACAATATGATCAGATGCAAATTTTGCAACTTATAGCACCATTTCATTGTATGCATATACTCAAGACCCTGTTGTTCAGTAGTGGAATACAAGAGAGTATTTTATTACGTCTCATAGACGAATAGGTACTGTTGTATACCTCGATTTCCTCCTGAAAACAAGTAAATGGGTGAGTGATTGTTGTTTAACACCTAATGAGCAATTTGTCAGCTATATCATGAGATGATAATGATGTCCGCTATGTACTAAATCAACACGCTTTGTTGGGTTTTTATAATGCTAGCTCACTGAAACAACAGTTCGCGGGTAGATTCCACTCGGGCACATTATCTTGATTCCGACCTATCCTGTCTGTGCTCATTCTTTTAAATACTGTGTGTTTAACAGAGAAGCAGCAAACATCTATTTCATCATCTTTGGTTTGAGCCGATCGGGACTCGAACCCACGATCTACTCGAGGCGAGCACACTACCCATCGCACCACCGATGCGGTTTCTTAAAAACGATGCTTACATGCATATGGTGCGTTTAGAGTGAGATACTGTTCCAATCTAAACACCTGGTTTCAATACCTGTTGTACTTATTGGTGTTTGTGTGGTTATAGTCCTGTTCGTATTTTCATACATATGTACGTTTGTATATATATACATTTCTCTAGAGTATTTTATTTCTATACCAATTATAATATTGTTCCCTCTAATAGTACCATATAAACAGTAGCACAGTGTTATCTTATTGAGTTAATCTTGGTGTCTAGAAAAGACAATAGATGGTTTGTTTGCTTGATGTTGTTTAACGCTACTTTCAACAATATTTCAGTTTTATCGTGGCGGTCAGTTTTATTGGTGGAGGAAACCGGAGGACGTTACAAAAGATCAGTGATAAGAACATTTAGTGTCAATTGACGCTGCTCGGATTGACCATATGGTATTTCTTCATAAATGTGACAAATGTATTCTACGTTAAAAGAAAAGTTTGAATATATCAAAGGGTAATGTATAATACTAGTTCCCCAAAAGAAATGATGGTTTTAATCATCATTTAAATGATAGATAGTACACAAGGCTATATTATCGGAAGACACAATAAGGCATCTATGGTTAACCCATCCAGAATCTTATTGCCAATACCAACTATCGAAATCCGTTCGCAAGCGACTGAACACTTTTTAACAATGTATGATACCTTCAGGGGAAAAAATTGAAAGAAAGGGTAAACGATCCTTTAAAATTCCCTCCCGTTCGAAAAAAATTCTAAAAACTTTTTGACGAGGCCATAAAAGGAACATTCCTACCAATGAGCAATGGCATCACACATGCTGTTTAGGAGACTATAATTCTTATATGATTTACATAATGAGAAATCCTATACTCTGATTGGGTATAAGCGCTTATGAAGGCGGGGTTTTTGTCAGTTTATTTTTCGATATTCGATGTTCACCGGACTACTTTTTTCGTAATGTAAACAAAATGGCGGCTTGGATTCCGATAATAAAAAAAGAAACAATGTTTATTGTTAATAATCGACAATTATTGTTAGATATGAAATAAAAAAATAAATGCCAATGAAAAAAAAAGCTTGTACAAATAAATTCCGGAAAAAATACTTAAGACAACCATCTATCGACTTTGACTTTTGTAATATATCGTCATCCTGTGACGTTGTTTACAAGGGACGCTGATTGACACAAGCTGGTTACTGATTTATTTTACGATTTTGTGAGCATTTTACTTGTTTGAGTAGCTAAATGCAAACTGCCATCAAATTGGAAAATATCAGTAACTTAATTACATCACCGTCTAGTTATCAATGTAGGAAAACAAGGTTAGTGCATTTTGTTATTCATGGCCGACACGCATCAATAGAATGGATGTGTGCGTACTGGGGATCCCCAGAGGTAAATTTTCAAAACAAATGAACAAAAATATACTTAGTTACAGAATTATAAGGATTAAACGCATTTTTTCCGGAGTTTATTGATGTATAACCTGGCCCATTGTTTGTGAGAAATAGATTGATGTGATGACAATGCCTCACATGATCTGCTTGGTCAGGCGAGCTTAAAATAAACTAGAGGCTCACAAGAGTCTGCAATGACTCACATGGTTTTCAATTTGACTAAAGTTTATAGAAAATGGGAGCGTCACAAATAATTTTGAAAGTTGTCCAACTAAAGATCATTTCAGTTCAATATTTTTCGCAGAAGATTTTGATGTGATTTTTTTTTCATAATGTGACTAACAAGTATAAATTTTCTGAAAAAAATATATGTTGAACTGCTCAATAGGATGTAGCTGCGGTTAAAATTAAAGCTCATTTTCATTTATAAAAAGGCAGTAATAGACAAAAAAATCTATTTTTACTGATGACCGCCATCTTTAATGGAGGTCAGGGTTAACGTTGTCGAACACAATTTTGAAGGGAAGCCACATAAATACCACACAGCCAAATTTGGCTTAGCAGTTTCAGAGAAGATTTAAATGAGATCTGTTCTCAAAATATGCCTAATTTACATAAATCGGAAACACGACAAGTTAACCGAAAAACCTAGAATTTATGTTAAACTACTCATTTCCATGTAGTTGAAGATAAAATTTGGGCTTATTTTGACCTGTAATAAAGTAGAAATGAACAAGTGAAGAAATTTCTATTTTTAGCAACACCAGAGATCTTGAATGTACAAGTAATGGTGAAACCCCACTGGCCTTTGGCCAGATGACGTAAAAAACACATGAATGTGTGATGAATTTCCCAGCAATCACAACAAATACAGGAAATTTACCAGTTGGAATTCAAATATTTTGAAATCCAATTGTTCTTTGTTCCAGAAATGTATGGTTGCTATGCATTTGTCAAAACATTAATAGGTCTGCGAGTATTACCACAATATTTACCAAAGTCGGAATTCATTTTTTAAAGGGAATTGTTCCACGCTATAACTATTGTTACTCTGGTTCGAGAAATGTTTGGTTGCAAGGCACTTTTCCAAAACTTAAAAGTTCTTCCAATATACTTACCAAAGTATTGAATTTAAATATTTTTAATCCAACTTGTTGCTTTGGTCCAGAAATACTGAACAAGACAATCAACGATCATAATCATATATGTAATGTAAAATTTTCACCACGGTCGTTTAATCTTTAGTTTTCTGTATCATTGTTTGTCCTTTTGTCTTATTTCTTTCGGCCATTGTTTTATCTGTTGTTCTTAGATATATGGATTTTGATTACGCCTTTAATCTCTTCAAACTTTTCTTTCATATTTTTGACTAACAAATATAAACATAATAAATCAGTCTGGTGATTACAAATAGTCTTATGAAACAATTGAATAGCATTTAAAGGACTTGCAGGATAAGATAACCTACATAAGACTACCGGGGTATCCCATACTAAAACTTTTTTTTCAAGCTTTTGATAAAGGGCAATAACTCTGGAAAATTGACTGATCAATTGTTGTTAAATGTCAAGTTGGCAGTGTTTAAACTACATTAATGACTAGAGCAAGTTTATAAAAAATAAATAAGATAGGTAATTAGAGACTCACTGAGTCACAGACAAAAAATAAAAGAAGAAAGCTTTGGAAGGGACCATCCAACAATTATTCATGTAGTTGGGATCCTACACCCATGCAGAATTTGCGATTGACCAAATCTGAAAAGATCACATAAAATATTGAGGACCATCCAAGTAGTATTTGGACAAGTGGTTTCTGAGAATAGGATTTAAGGTTAGATGACCATGTATGCAAAATAAATTGAAAAAGTGGCACATGGATGGGTCTATGGATACATGCTGTTGTCACATATAAAGGGATGATAGTGCATTGTCAGAAAGTTCTGCCTTTGTAACAGACCATCGACAACCACTCTTCAAAAGGAGCTGTTCTCGTCATCTTTACAGAACAATTCAAGTGGCATTCTCCAATTATGAAGCACTTATATACATCCAGTCCTAAGAGTTGCATATTTAGATTCATACATCCACTCGTCCTAAGGGTTGCATATTTAGATTTGTACCTCACAACCAAAGAATGCCTCCTTTTTGGCAGGTTGTACCCCTTGAGGAGAATACCCGGCCAAAATGACACAGAAAGTTCCTATGTGTTGAGGTCTGTTGTGAACCAAATATCAGATGAAACAATATAGAAGTGATTGTTGTATAATGCCAACTCAGCAAGTTTTCAACTATATCATGGCGAGAACAAGTTAATTTTCAATGAAATGATGATGAGGTCCGCTTTGTACTAGACCAACACGCTTAGTTGGATTTTTATAGTGCTAGCTCAAACAACAGTCTGCAGATAGACATGTCGCCCCAATCGGACACATTATCCCAATTCTGAGCCAACCAGTCTTTTCTCTTTCTCCTCAATGCTGCGTGCTTAGCAGAGAAGCAACAAATAACAATGTTATAGTTTTTGGTTTGACCGAACGGGGGTCAAACCCATGATCTACCGTACTCGAGACGAGCATGCTAACCATTACACCACCTATGGGGTTGTGAAACAATATAAACATAAAATAAATTTCTCGAGTTATTTATCTGAATGACAAAAAGGATGGGATGACTATATATCCTCTTATCTTCCACACTAGAGGACATACATTGGTGAGCAACAGCTACTTATGAGATGGGGCAAATCAAGTAATGGTTGTATATGGTTATCAGAATGCACTTTTTTGTAAAGCTCACTTTCCACCAAATTTTATACATTAAATATATATATTAGCAAAAACGGTTTCTAGAAGAAAAAAACACACACTACCTATCATTTCTGGGAAAGTCTAGTCCTAAAATAAATAAATTGAAACACAAAACTACGTTAGAATAACTTTACTCTCATCTAACAAACACAAACACCATATGGTCTGCATTCATAACAAGAGCTGAACTATACAATATCTAACGGTCACAGCAATGTTTGGTATCACACTTTCATTGTAAAAATTGGTCATTAGCACTGCCTAAGTCTTATTTTTCATTAACCTTCAAATCCTGCCAGGAAAGTTTGAACAATTTGTTTTAATTTAGCGTCCGACTCTTCGTTAATCATGCCATCTTTGGCAATTTTTGCTAACAATTCAGTTTGGCTTGCTCGTATGTGGACAAGGAATTCTTCTTCAAAAGCTGTGATTTTGGATGGGTCTAATTTGTCTAAATGTCCTCTAACACCAGCATAAATGACGGCTACTTGTTCTTCAATTGGCATTGGTACTGAAATAATAAAGAGCAGCAATATTAGTATAATACACGGCAGCAACATGACTTCATTTTTTTTAACTTGATTAAAACTAACAGTCCTATAATAAAAACGTGGATCCACATAAAAAATAAACATGCAATAAGTCTAATGGCTGTCAATTTTGTGCTTCTATGTATTTGTATAACATTTTAAAATAAAAATTTCACCCTCTCGCAGAGATCACTTTGGGCTGCGCCATCGCACCATAGTCGCACTAAAATTTGATATGGCCCATTAAAAAATTATGTGTGTGCCAGTAGGGCGCATTACCGTCACGTATGGCCCATACAATTGTACATCATGCGCCGGTAACCGGGATCTGCATACTTATTTTGTTTCGACTGGTTCTTAATTTTTGTTTCATCCCGTGAACGTAATTAGGCGAAAAAGTAAACCAGTCATATAATCATCTGATACTCTCGGTATTTTTCATACTCGGGTCTCGATTATAACAAAAACTGTCAAATGACAACAAAATGCCTCCCAAAAAGGTAAGATCTGAAAAAAATCAACCGAAAATATCATTTTTCACGACGTCAGAGAAGGAAAATCCTTGGTCAGAAGATGAAACAGACACAGGTACAACCACAGAGGCGAATGAGCCTATTGAGGTCGATGATGACGTATCACACGAAGCCAGCGAAAACAAGGAACAAGGAAAGTTTCAGTCCCGTTTCGCCAGTTTATACACATGGTTAACATACGACAAAGATAAAAACAAAATGTACTGCAGTAAATGCATTAGCATTGGAGCAAACAATACTATGACAGCTGTTTATTGCCTCTAGAATTGCTCAAAATTGCTTAAATTGCTGAAAATCGTTTTCAGGCCAGGGGCCCCCATACCCCGGCCTAATGGCCCATTACTTTTAATGATGATGGGCCGAATCATCTTCAAAAGCTAGGGTGATCTCTGCTCTCGTATCTTTGAAATGATCAAGAGCTGTTGGAACACATAAGACAGGAATTTTTCCAAAGAATTCAATGGGAAAAACTGCGAAAAAATAAGACTTAAATCAATAACAAAAGTGAATATCTTGGGTGTATGCCTCTTTTTACTTTTTTATCTCAGAAACCACAACAGATAAGTCAAATCTGTTTGAAAAACCTCGGCAGGAAACATCGTAAGAAATCAAAAGAAAAAAAACTTCATCACAATCAGACTTAAGAATGCAAAATTTGAGTGTTGACCCCCAAATATCTAGGAAACCATAAGAAATCCATTGGCAAGCAACGTAAGGTGAGCTAAAAATAGTTAAAACACCTTTTTTGGCATCTTAGGGTCTGTTGTTTTTTCAATGACAGTCATCTTGGAAGTCAAATTTAAAAAAAATCTTTACAGATGATGATCCAATGAACATTACAACCAAGTTTCATTTCAATTGGCCAATTGTTTTGGAGATCAAAATGTGAAAAATTTACTAATGACAATGTTGATACTGACAAAACGTAAAGTGATGACAATATCTCACATGACCCTTTGGGTGATGTGACCTTAAAACAGAAAACATCAGCATTCGGCACTTTGGGGTCTCTTGTTTCTGCATTGAAGAACACCATGGATTTCTGATCGGCACAAAAAACAACCTTTGTATCTAGGACTATCATATGAACATTTCTGCCAAGTTTGGTTGAAATTGGCAAAAGTAGTTTGAGAAAAGATAAACAACTCCAACTAAGGCCAAGTAAAACAAGATATGATTATAATCTAACGATTATGAAGTCTCCCAAACCGGCCATTGACACTATCTACCCACATATCAAATTTTGATGATATCGGACAATGTTGAATTTTTACCCCCCCCCCCCCCCATTTTTATGCCGTGTTTTGGCAGCCATTTTGAAAATGGCAGACATCTTGTAAATTTTTAAAATGCAGAATTGCTCCTCTAATGGTGACCTATCACTATGTCAAATTTTATGTCTCTATCATTATCCAGTTAGAAGTTATCAACATTAATGTACGAAATTTCAAGTTTCCCATAGGATTCTATAGTAACCCCACCCCCTTTGAACCCCCAAAAATATGGCTTTGACCCCCTTTACCACAAATCTGAAAACTTTATGATCAACTAGAAACATATATCTATAACTTCACCAAGTTTCATGAAATTCTGTCCTGTAGTTCCTGAGATCTGCCGTGGACAAGTTCATGGTGCATGGAAAGAAAGGAGAATAATAAGAAACGGAGCAAAAACAATAAGTCCCCCAAACTTTGCTTGGGAGACTTAATTAATTATCTGGTTCTCAGATACCGCCGTGTCGGCCGCTGGCTTGTATTTATCACCAAACAAAAATAAATACAACGGTAAAAAATTCCACGTTCAAATTTTCGCACCTTTAACTTGAATTGATCAAAGAGAGACAACTCCAATTTCACGTTGAAGGAATTCGGAACACTTGTGTTTTCCTGATTGTATGAAGTCGTTACTTCTGGTAATTCCGAATGGTAATAATCAATAAAATGGAACCTAAAGATTTGACCAATATGCATATAAATACAAAAATTAACCCCCCCCCCCCCCCCCCTCATCATTTTTTTGAAAGTCAGTATCTGAGAACTAGATAATTAATTTTACATGGCCTAACATGAAAATGAAGGACCTAAAGTGATCCTTTAGGTCAGGTGAGCTAAAAAGATGTTATTTTTCCATTGCAATCTTAAATCTCAAGACATAGCTCCTTAATCACACTTTAAATGAATGAATGAGAAACAAAATAAAACATAACATTTGTCACAAGTTTCTCTTACCATACTGTCCTTGTTTCAGAAGCTCTGTTAATCTAACACCTCTGTTTAGAAGATTTTGTGTAGATTGATCTAAATCAGATCCGAACTGTGCAAAAGCTGCTACTTCTCTGTACTGAGCCAACTCTAGCTTCATTGAACCAGCCACCTATTCAGAAAATATCAACTAGTAATATTAAAAGAATCAAACATGTATACAAAGGTTATCAGAACGGTCAACTCGCATTTAATCATATATCTAATAATTGCATGTTTCCTTGCATTGAACCACTAGCTACAAATATAATGTTAGATATTTCAGTTTTACCCTTTTTCAAATGGGACCAATATCATTTTCCTTTTCAGTAACTTTTCATTTTTCAAGATACTGACTCTCAACCCTAACTCATATACTGTACAGCAAATAACTGTAAATGACCAGACACAACATGCCATGATTTAGTCCCTACACCGGCTTCAAATCATATACATATCTTCCTGACAAACACACCATTCAATTAACCAGAAAGTATTGTACTAAAAGTAGTAGCTCACTATCAAATAATGGTTGTGTTTTAGTGTAGAAATTATTAATGTTTTATATCACTTATACAGGATACTGAAAAAGCTTATATATTATACAAAATATTAATGTTTTATATCACTTATACAGGATACTGAAGAAATTTATATATTATACAAAATTATTAATGTTTTATATCACTTATACAGGATACTGAAGAAGTTTATATATTATACAAAATATTAATGTTTTATATCACTTATACAGGATACTGAAGAAGTTTATATATTATACAAAATTATTAATGTTTTATATCACTTATACAGGATACTGAAGAAGTTTATATATTATACAAAATTATTAATGTTTTATATCACTTATACAGGATACTGAAGAAATTTATATATTATACAAAATATTAATGTTTTATATCACTTATACAGGATACTGAAGAAATTTATATATTATACAAAATATTAATGTTTTATATCACTTATACAGGATACTGAAGAAATTTATATATTACACAAAATATTAATGTTTTATATCACTTATACAGGATACTGAAGAAATTTATATATTATACAAAATATTAATGTTTTATATCACTTATACAGGATACTGAAGAAATTTATATATTACACAAAATATTAATGTTTTATATCACTTATACAGGATACTGAAGAAGTTTATATATTATACAAAATTATTAATGTTTTATATCACTTATACAGGATACTGAAGAAATTTATATATTACACAAAATATTAATGTTTTATATCACTTATACAGGATACTGAAGAAGTTTATATATTATACAAAATTATTAATGTTTTATATCACTTATACAGGATACTGAAGAAGTTTATATATTATACAAAATATTAATGTTTTATATCACTTATACAGGATACTGAAGAAGTTTATATATTATACAAAATTATTAATGTTTTATATCACTTATACATGATACTGAAGTTTATATATTATACAAAATTATTAATGTTTTATATCACTTATACAGGATACTGAAGAAGTTTATATATTATACAAAATTATTAATGTTTTATATCACTTATACAGGATACTGAAGAGGCTTATATATTATACAAAATTATTAATGTTTTATATCACTTATACAGGATACTGAAGAAGTTTATATATTATACAAAATATTAATGTTTTATATCACTTATACATGATACTGAAGTTTATATATTATACAAAATTATTAATGTTTTATATCACTTATACAGGATACTGAAGAAGTTTATATATTATACAAAATTATTAATGTTTTATATCACTTATACAGGATACTGAAGAAGTTTATATATTATACAAAATTATTAATGTTTTATATCACTTATACAGGATACTGAAGAAGCTTATATATTATACAAAATATTAATGTTTTATATCACTTATACAGGATACTGAAGAAGTTTATATATTATACAAAATTATTAATGTTTTATATCACTTATACAGGATACTGAAGAGGCTTATATATTATACAAAATTATTAATGTTTTATATCACTTATACAGGATACTGAAGAGGTTTATATATTATACAAAATTATTAATGTTTTATATCACTTATACAGGATACTGAAGAAGTTTATATATTATACAAAATTATTAATGTTTTATATCACTTATACAGGATACTGAAGAAGCTTATATATTATACAAAATATTAATGTTTTATATCACTTATACAGGATACTGAAGAAGTTTATATATTATACAAAATTATTAATGTTTTATATCACTTATACAGGATACTGAAGAAGTTTATATATTACACAAAATATTAATGTTTTATATCACTTATACAGGATACTGAAGAAGTTTATATATTATACAAAATATTAATGTTTTATATCACTTATACAGGATACTGAAGAAGTTTATATATTATACAAAATATTAATGTTTTATATCACTTATACAGGATACTGAAGTTTATATATTATACAAAATTATTAATGTTTTATATCACTTATACATGATACTGAAGTTTATATATTATACAAAATTATTAATGTTTTATATCACTTATACATGATACTGAAGTTTATATATTATACAAAATTATTAATGTTTTATATCACTTATACAGGATACTGAAGAAGTTTATATATTATACAAAATATTAATGTTTTATATCACTTATACATGATACTGAAGAAGTTTATATATTATACAAAATATTAATGTTTTATATCACTTATACATGATACTGAAGAAGCTTATATATTATACAAAATTATTAATGTTTTATATCACTTATACATGATACTGAAGAAGTTTATATATTATACAAAATTATTAATGTTTTAAGTGTACTTTTTGTTGCACTTTTAATTTTACTTTCATGGTGTTGCACATTTTTTATATATTTTTTTCATTGATCCAACTCCAATGTACGAGTATGATCGTTGATTCCCAATTGTGTGTGCGTTTGCATGCCTGCCTGTGTTTGTTTTTCCTATTGTAACACAAAATCAGACTAATAATAATATATTACGACAGATGTTCTCTGAAAATTGCAACTGGATAGGATACAGATATCTTCAACATTATTTAGAATTTCACAAAGTAAATATATTCCTGAACACTTTAACGAGTCTTCAATCTCTGTAATTAGTAATATTTTTACAGTATTTATTCCAAATTCACAAAAACAATTTGCACGTACGAGTCATTTAAAATATTACCTGTTTCATGGCCTTGGTCTGAGCAGCTGATCCTACTCTACTGACAGACAATCCTACGTTAATAGCTGGTCGGATACCCTTGAAGAACAACTCGGTTTCCAAGAAGATCTGTCCGTCTGTGATTGAAATGACATTGGTTGGGATATAGGCTGACACGTCACCAGCCTGTGTTTCAATGACTGGTAGGGCAGTAAGTGATCCACCACCATGAGCATCATTCATCTTGGCTGCTCTCTCCAATAATCTAGAGTGGAGGTAGAATACATCACCAGGATAAGCTTCACGACCTGGAGGACGACGAAGCAACAGAGACATCTGACGGTAAGCTACAGCCTGAAGATAAAAATATAACTTGCTAAAAATGTTTATGTACCAATGAAAGGCAACAGACATCTGATGGCAAGTGATAGCCTAAAGATGAAGAATAATATGTTAAACTGTCTATGTACCAATATTATTTTGTAATTCATTAAAGGGTGTCTGGAAACACACACCCCCTTTTTTTTTTAAGTTAATTACTGATGCTCGATTATAACCAAGACTACAGATCGGTCAATAAAATCTGTAATCCTTATAGAAATATTAAAGATTCATATACGCTAATAATGGACCTTCACATTGATTATCTATTTAGAATGTTTCCTGATTTCAGTGAGTTTGGCCATAGTGGAAAACTAATGTCTCTTATAATGCTAATTTGCATACAGTATTTCCTATTTCCCAAACGTTTATCTCATTTTATACAAATTTGCTGCATATCATAAAATGTGCATAAACATTCTGTAAGGTTGTGCACCATTACTACAGTGTAATTTTATACCAATATTCATACCTGTTTTGACAAATCATCATAAATAATGACAGCATGCATACCATTATCTCTGAAGTATTCTCCCATAGCACATCCAGAGTATGGAGCAAGGTACTGTAGAGGAGCAGCATCTGAAGCTGTAGCACAGACAATGATGGTGTACTTCATAGCATCTACAAAATTAATCACATTCTATTATGAGATGTTCATTCAATATTCTGATACAAAACAGCTGAAATCAATCAATGGATAATTGACAGATGTGAACTATAGCTAAATAGGACAAATAAAGCACCAAATTCTGAAGTCGAAATTATTTTTCAGAATATTTTTTAATAGGTTAAATGGATAATCTGTCAATCATTCTATTCCATAATACTGATCTACAATGCACTAAATAAAAAACCACTAGAGCATCAGATGCACAAGCCAATTTGCCTTACATTATTAAGATTCTTAATGAAAATTTATGGATTTCAATCTCAACTATCAGATATTCTTGTATAAAATTGGTTTGAATCTATTTTGCTAGTGGACAAACAAGGTAAACAACTCTTTAATATTCTTGACAAAAAATTATGGTTTTTTAACTGGACGGAGATATTGTCTATATATAGCTTGTGTATAAACTAGGTTTTAATCTGATGCTAAACATGTGATATGAACAAGATTTGATATGTCCACACATTCAGAATTCATCAAACTCTCTAAGCAAAGCACAATTTTGCAGTAACTTGCTTAACAAATCAAAATGTAGTAGATAAATACTTCGACAAAAGTTCAGCCCCTATTTTATAATATAATATTATAAAATCCAGTATTAAAGATATCTTAAAATTTGTTGATAAATATTTTAATCCCTGTTTCATTCATAAGTGGATAAACAACCAGAGGCTCCCAGGAGCCTGTAATCGCTCACCTGGATCAAAGCTGCTTTCAATAACAACGCAACTGCACTGTGGCAGCCATCTTGGTGGGAGAGCGCGACTGCCGGACACAATTTTGGAAAAGGACCATCCAATGACTATTCCATCAAAGTTTGGTTCTAATTGAGCTACTGGTTCCAGACAAGATGGTTTTTATGTGAATTTCCCATAGGGTCTTATGTTAAACTAAGTTCAGCTGTGCAGCCATCTTGGTCAGAGGGTGGGACCACCAGACACAATTTTAGAAGAGGACCACCCAATGACTATTTTATCAAAGTTTGGTTCCAATTGAGCAACTGGTTCCAGACGAGAAGATTTTTATGTGAATTTCCCATAGGGTCCTATGTTAAATTAAGTTCGGCTGTGGCGGCCATCTTGGTCGGAGGACTGAAATGAATTTTGGAAGTGGACCACCCAAGGATCATTTCAGCAAAGCTTGGTTGAGATTGGCTCAGCAGTTTCAGAGGAGAAGATTTTTTTAAAACTTCATCCCCCCTTTTTTCTATTTTTAGCTTGGCAGCCATCTTGGTTGGAAGTCGGGATCACCAGCCACAATTTTGGAAGGGGGCCACCCAAGGATCATTCCACCAAAGTTTGGTTGCTATTGGCAGTGATTTAGCTAGCACTCGTCACTTTCGTCATTGGCGATTGATTTTCGAAAGTGACGAGTGTTTCCCGTACCCAATTCGTCACTTGAATTTTCAAAAAATTGTAGAAAAATGTTTGTAACAATCCATTCTACTTCATTTGCTGATTAAAACTAATTAGTCACTGATAATGACAATTTCATTACATGTTACAAGCCAATCGACAGATTATAAAATTTTTGTTTTGATTGCGTAATCTTTGATCTCACCGGGCTTGATTTACCTGGAGAAAGAATTCAATCAACGATAATAATTTTTTTTATAGTTATGACATGTACTCAAAATCCCACAGTATGTATTTAAAGTGGACATATTTTTGTAATCGTCATATGGGCACAATTTCGCATTGGGAAAGTTGCTGTCAAAATAGTAATTGTCGTTCATTGCACGATTCATCTCTGCAATGTCTGCCATAACGAACTATTTTTTACCAAATTTATGAAAATGTCGATATCATGTTTATTGAAATCTATCGTATCCATTAAGTATTTTGAAAGTGATTTTCTCGAAAAGTAATAAACTTTGGTTAAAGAAACCAAGGACATCCTTTGAAGAAACTAGAAAAAAAAATGGCGCGATCGCAAAAACGTATGTCTCCCCACGTCCCACAAACTGTAGTCAAAGGTAAAAAATATATTTAGGTAACAAATGAAATTAAGCTTCAATGAATAACAAAAAAAAACTGTTTTTAATCCATGAAACACAAAAAAAATTTGCTCAAAAATGCTAAAGCAAGGGTTACAGGTACTATTCTATATTGTCATGGCAAAGTTTCCCATTCCAGAAAATTGCTCAGCCTATGTTCCAATGATTTTAAAGGAGTTTTGTTCTTCTAAAATCAATGGATTGGTGATGAAAAACTTTTTCAGGGAACTAGTGACATTATGATAGACTCTTGTATATATATGTGGTCGAGGGCGCTGGACGTAAGCTGCAGTGTATCAATGGTGTGGGTTCAAATCCCGTCGAGGGAAGAACAAAAATTTGACAGCTCTAAAATCTAATTCTAACATTGTTTGGTTTAATTTTCAGATTTATATATATATATATATACACAAGTTTCAGTAAGGGATATTACACTAGAGTGTTTGCAAGTAACTCCCACAAAATTTAGGGGATCAAAATTTCCTGGTAATATGCACAACTACATATGGTGTCCTTACTACCTACCAAGTTTCATGAAATTCTGTTAAGTAGTTTCAGAGGAGTTGTGCTGACAAGCTGCTTCAGAAGTATATTTCGGGAAATTTATAAGTTCAAAGGGGCATAACTCCCACAAAATTTAGGGGATAAAAAATTCCTGGTAATATGCACAACTACATATGGTGTCCTTACTACCTACCAAGTTTCATGAAATTCTGTTCAGTAGTTTCAGAGGAGTTGCGCTGACAAGCTGCTTCAGAAGTATATTTCGGGAAATCTTATAAGTTCAAACGGGTATAACTCCCACAAAATTTAGGGGATCAAAATTTCCTGGAAATATGCACAACTACAATATGGTGTCCTTACTACCTACCAAGTTTCATGAAATTCTGTTCAGTAGTTTCAGAGGAGTTGTGCTGACAAGCTGCTTCAGAAGTATATTTCGGGAAATTGTTAAGTTCAAAGGGGCATAACTCCCACAAAATTTCTATTTTTAGTAACAGCAGCCATCTTGAATGGAGGGGGGGGGCTGTCGGACACAATTTTGAAAGGGACCCACCCAGGGACTATCCCTGCCAGGTTTGGTTTAATTTGGTTCAGTGGTTTCAGAGGAGAAGATTTAAATGTGATGCCTAATTTGCATAATCGGTATAAATCGACTGAAAGAAAAATTTCACAGAAAAACCCGGAATATATGTTAAGCTAGTCCTTGCCATGTAGCTGCAGTTAAAATTTGAGCTCATTTAGACTGATAATAAAGCCGCAATGGACAATTGAAGAAATTTATATTTTTAGTAATAGCAGTCATCTTGAAAGGAGGGCGGGTCTGTCGGACACAATTTTGAAAGAAAACCACCCAAGGACCATCCCTGCCAGCTTTGGTTTAATTCGGTTCAGGGGTTTCAGAGGAGAAGATTTAAATGTGAAAGTTTACAAGCTAAAAATGATATATATGCTTGGATCCATTTCCCCCAAGAAATCAATACAATACAAGTCCATTTTTCTTGTCATACAATGGCCCAGATTAAAGTCTTTAATGTAACACACCACAATCAGTAAGACGTTTGACAATCTGTGCTACTGTTGATCTTTTCTGTCCAATAGCTACATAAATACAATACAACTTGGCTTTCTCATCTGAACCGGCATTAAATCTTTTCTGGTTAATAATTGTGTCAATAGCAATGGCAGTTTTTCTGAAAAATCAAAACAAAACAATATCAACAACAAATTAGAAAAATAGCATTAAAAAAAATTACATATCAAATATTCAGTCTTCGCGCTAACCCACTTGCCCGACGTCTGGGACAAGTAAAACTGGATTTGGACAAGTGAAAATTAAGAAAGAATTTGTTTGAATAAATAGAAAATGTTTCTAAATTTGGCTTTCGGGCAAGTAGGTGAAAAAAAATTAATGCAAAGACTGAATATTCATTTGAGAAAAAAAAGGAACAAGATGTTGCACGCTACGTCGTGCTAAGAATACCCCCACTCATTCATTTGTAAGTCGCACGGTAAACAGGAAGTAGATGTGCGGTAAACCTGGAAAGGGGAGACACGGTACAAGTCACCATGCCAAAGCCATATATCAAATCATTTCTTCCAGTAGAAGCTGAGATAACTGTTATGAAAGTTTTCATTACGGCAAACATGAAAAATTCTAAGTCGCACTGTAAACAGGAAGTAGATGTGCGGTAAACCTGGAAAGGAGAGACACGGTACAAGTCACCATGCCAAAGCCATATATCAAATATAAAAGCATTTCTTCCAGTAGAAGCTGAGATAACTTACGAAAGTTTTCATTACGGCAAACATGAAAAATTCTAAGTCGCACTGTAAACAGGAAGTAGATGTGCGGTAAACCTGGAAAGGGGAGACACCATACAAGTCACCATGCCAAAGCCATATATCAAATCACTTCTTCCAGTAGAAGCCAAGATATCTGTTACTTAAGTGTGAACGGACGGACGGACAAGGTGATTGCAATATAGCCCCCACTCTATGAGTGGGGGTATAAAAAGGAACGGGAAGAATTGGAATTGAACACACTGAATATATTTTGTAACACCTCAGGATTTTTGGTACATTTGAGAAAAATACTGATCTTCCGAAATCACTTTCGGTATTATTTTTAAAATAAATTTACCGTTATACAAAGGTTTTATGCTGAAAATTACATATAAATGGTGACTGCTGACCACATTGAACAGGTGACCGCTATATCGAATTAAAATGCACGGGGAGAGCACGAAAGTGACCGTTATGAGCAGGTGACCATTACGACAGGTTTGACTGTACATTGCATACCCTGTCTGTCTGTCACCAATGATGAGTTCTCTCTGTCCTCTACCAATGGGTACAAGACTGTCTACAGCTTTGATTCCTGTCTGCATTGGTTCTTTTACAGAGATACGTGGAATAATACCTGGAGCTTTTACACCTACTCTGGCTCTTGTATCTGTTCCTAATGGTCCCTGAATTAAAAATAATTCACATTGGTCTTTGCTTTTTCATTATGCATTTTAAAGGTAAAACATACACCTTTCTACAATATGTATACAGCTCCTACCAGAAATAATAATTTTTTTCCCACAACTTTATGTGACACACTGTCATGTCTAAATACATAATCTAAAGACAGACAACACTCTGAAACTAGTATAATCCCCTTAACTTTGTTGTGACGAGTATAATGAAGAAAATGTGTCGAGGATCTCACAAACATCATTCCCACAAAGTTTGGTTCCAACTGTAGTTTCAAGTGAGATGATCAAAATGTGAAATGCTGATGACTATGGACAGCTGACTGGCTGAAAGTGGGGACAATTTATTTTGTCTGGGCTTCTAAAAATTTACCATTGTATAACTCATTAGTTGAAGTTTTAGATGATTGATCCCTCTAAAACTAACATTTTCCAGAAGTCAGTGATGTCCATTTCTCTTTAATATGAAGACCAGGGTGATTATTCATGATAAATGCATATTAATGAAATACACCAAAAATGTTGGTATGTCATGTGAATTTGACATTTATCAATGCTCTAGTTTTTTTTTTAAAACAAAATTTGATTAATGTTGTAAACTATTGTTTCCCAATGTAATATTACTGATTTATATAGAAGTCTGACTAAACCCGTTTTTAATAAAAGGTTAATTGTGCATGTTGTGGTAGTTGTCTTTGCAATTTCTAAGTCTACAATTAAACAATTTTTCTTACATTAAAAAAATAATACTCTGAACCACCGTCCCAATATTATTCCTATTATTTGTCACATGTCCTGGTCTAATTTTTTTAATTTTACCGATTTGAGGCGAGTGCTAAACGCCACTTTCAACAATATTTCAGTTATATCGTGGCAGTCAGTTTTATCAGTTGAGGAAACCATCAACCTGTCATAAGTCATTAACAAACTTATCACATAATGTTGTATCGAGTGGGAGATGTGATTGTTTGCTTGTAAACCATAACTGCTTAAACATTCTTTCATTACATATTATGTATAGAACACTACCTTTCCATCAATTGGAATTCCCAAAGCATCTACAACTCTGCCCAACATTTCTTTTCCTATAGGTACATCTACAATAGCACCAGTTCTTTTGACAATGTCTCCTTCTTTAATCAATTTGTCGTTACCAAATACTACAACACCAACATTGTCTCTTTCTAAATTCAAGGCCATACCCTACAATTCAAATAAATCATTTACTTAAAATTCAGGGTTTTTGCTGGCTCTTTTGGGAATTGCCACCTAACCTAAATTGGGAAATTTTATCAACATTTTTATTGACAAAATATGAATCTGAAATGAACTTAGCCTAGGCAATAATAAACAAAATAACTTTGCAGTAGAATTAATTTCAATCAATTACAGCATCATGTATCTGTCCTTTTTATTTTTGAATTTGTCTACGAATGTGTCAAGATCACTATCTGACAGTTTGCCTTTCCTTCCATGGATATTCTCATAAGAGCTTCCAAATTCCTTTGGGTCAATCTGAATTTTTAACGTTATTTGTGTTGTCTGTAATATAAGATGAACACGATGGTTTCGTTTCACAACTTTCAATAAGACTAAGTCTAAGAGTAGCAACATTATCAGTATCGTCGCCATGAGTTTGACATTCGACTTCACAAACTCTGATTTCATCATCGCTTTCATTGGGTTTCTTCTTTTTTGTTGTCGCAAAAAAAGAATCAATTGACCGTGTTTGTTTTGTCTCTTTCGGCTTTATTTTTTTTCCGGTAATATACATGTTTATGTCGAAAAAGAAAGACGATCGAGTGCACAAAAAACATTGATGAAAAGCGTAGATGACTGGATATGTAACCGCTTAATATAAAAAAACGTTTCCGGAAACGGTTACTAAATCCGGATTTTTACCGACAATAACCCCCAATCAGTTTGGGAATTATCTGACCGAATTTGGGAAAAAAGGGACCCTATTTTCATTGGAAATGTGGCCGAAATTCGGCATGTAAAATAAGGGGAGCAAAAACCTTGAAATTCCAGAGATAAAAAAAAATCATCCCAAAACGTACAATTGGCATACTGTCTAAGTGTTGTATCAGCATTAATGTTTTGGCTGACA
This sequence comes from Bathymodiolus brooksi, assembly GCA_963680875.1. Classification (NCBI taxonomy): domain Eukaryota; kingdom Metazoa; phylum Mollusca; class Bivalvia; order Mytilida; family Modiolidae; genus Bathymodiolus; species Bathymodiolus brooksi. Next base: position 91,507,530 of record OY804577.1, read on the forward strand.
ATATATGTGGATTATCCTCCTGTTATCATTATAATTTGTAATAATACATTAAAGGAAAATAAAACAACACTCGTATCACTATTTTTCATAGAACAATAAATATTCTGTGGTTTGTTCAAAAGATATTGTGCATGTATTTATAGATTGATAGGTTTATGGGGTTTAACACTACTTTCAACAATATTTCAGTTATGGTGGAAACCGGAGTACCTGGAGAAAACAACAACCTGCCACAAGTCACTGACAAACTTTATCACATAATGTTGTATCTAGTACACCTCGCTATGAATGGGGTTCGAACACTCAATGTTCAGGGTTCATACACTTTTCTGTTGAGCAAAATCAAGGACTTTTCAAGGACTTTCCAGGACAAAAATTACAGTTTTCAAGCACCTTTTTCTGAGCATTTTCATATATAAAACTTGCTTAACCTTTCTTTTCTTCAAGTGAAAATGCCTGTACCCAGTCAGGAAAATAATGCCCAAAACTGTTTCAACTCCCCCTTTCAGATCCTTTCACACATGGCAGAAATAAAGATATAAAAATACCTTTCATATGACTTTGGAGGGCCGATTCTCCCATGGAGAAAATGTCAAAATTCTGTTGCAGCATTTGCAGTGTGCTTTATGAATATCTGAGCTATTTCTAAGCCAGGCATGGTATTGTGGCTGCTCTAGCCATTTGTTCAGGAATTTACATTTTCCCGGCATCTTGAACTGGCAATGATCAAGGTCACTGGCGACCGACGGCTGATCACGCGATGTTATGATTTTTTATTTTCATAATTTTTAATTTAGAACATAAGTGGACACGCTTGATGTTATGCCCATTAAGAAATACGTTCAGGAAAACCCATGAATCGTCACGGAAACCAATTAAAACGATAAGCTTGAAGCCAGGTGATGGGATTACATTAATGCGTATTTTTTATTTGAGCGGTAAAATTCCGGAAAACACCATTTTATAGAAATAACGCGATTTTCCACAAAAAGCGTGTAGTGATACAGGAAGGTCTATTTATATTTCCACGGGTAACTGAGGTTGTTGACATGACATCGATTCAACGTCTTGGAGATCGAAAATGACTGTTAACATGCACTTATTTCGCGGGAATAAGATTGTTCAAATGAAAAAGTAGTTTTCAAGGGTTTTCAAGCACCTTTATTGGAATTCAAGTACTTTCAAGTCCTTGATTTTGCTACTTTCGTTTTCAAGCACCTGTACGAACCCTGAATGTTAGTGGCGATAGGTAATTATAATTTTATATCACACTGAAAAGAAAAACCCAAAAGCATAGATATTACCCATAGTAAATAGACCAATTGTTTATGACAGAGTAAACAGAATTATCATCAAACCTTCAATCCACTGGAGAATTCCACCATTTCTTCTGCCTGGATATTCTTAAGGCCATACACACGAGCGATACCATCTCCAATGGATAATACTCGTCCAGTTTCTTCCAAGTTTGTCTGTGATGTCTGTCCTAATATTCTTTCCTCTAAAACAGATGATACTTCAGCTCCTATAATAAAAAAAAAAAAAATCACTTTACATCATATTCAACAAAGGTCATCAGACTAGCCGACTAGGTTAAAAAAACAGGCCAATTTGATTTTTTCCCCAGCAGACAAAGGGAAAGTAAAGAAAAATATGAGCTACTTCAGAAGCACTGGTAATTCGAGTTTCTTTACATGCTACAGTATGTATCCAAGATTTCAAAAGTCTTCTTTTTGTAGCATGATATACAGTGTCCAGACAACAAATTTGAGACCTTGAGTACTTGTTAAATTATACATTTGTAAACCATGGTTAATTATTAAAGAAACAAGAATTATCGATTCATGACCTAATGTGTTTAGTTACCCGTTGAATATAATGGTGATGATGATGTGAAGTTTCTTGTAACCACACAGCCAGCTCCCAGGGCATGTCGGCAGACCTGAAAATATAAATATCAGATAGTCAGGGTCTTTCAAGAAACACTTCATTTTTTTTCCCACATCTTAAAATTACATGTACTACATAATAAAACCGAAAAATCTATTCCCACTGGTATAAAATACTGGGTTTGTTGTATAAAAGAGCCCTGTTTGATCTCCAATTTGTCCATAATTTATTTTGATTAAAACTAAAGTGAAATGCCAGATCAAAACTCTTTTATTAGGGAGGTCAGACATTTTTCAATTTTATTTACACAATGGCAAATTCTGTAATTCTGTCTTACATTTGAAGACAGCTGCAGTGACAATGCACTAGAACACTATTATTTAAAGTGAATTATTTAAAAGGTGACATGTTGAAATAAATAAATAATGCACATGTTTGGAGAAAATTCTTCATGTGTCACAATTTTCTATTATTTAAACTGGACAGAAGCGACCAAAATTGAATGGAAACTTTGGAAATGGCACCGCTATTTTGAAACTATTAATTCCCTGAAACACATGTTGCTGACCAGTTAGACTGAAAGAAAAACTCTTCTGTAGTGGATAGTAGGCTAGGTTTGAATAATCTCATGATGAGAAAATTCAAATTTTTAATCTCATGATGCAAAAATTCAAATTTTTTATTTATACGTTCAATTTCATGGGTAAAATTTATCCAATTTTGGTGCCGTTTTCAATTTTCCCATTGAAATGCATGGTAAAAAATAATTTTAAAAATGTGTTTGGAAACACATGTTGCTGATGAAACAAAGACTACAACTATGCAATTTCTTTTAGAACAATGTCTAAACTACATTTATCAAGTACAGTTTCATTAGATTTCATTATTGTTTTCAAATAATTTCTGATATTTTATTTCTTGGTAAAGACAGATAAAATTCAAAATGGCTACCATTATAAAATATAAGTGGTCATTTTCCGAACTTCAAATTGTCATAACTTTTGAACCGCTTCACAGATTTTAAAAAACTAAACACCACTGTAAATATCTTCAGGAGATCTGATCATTGGTGTGTACTTTAAGATATTTTAACACATTTTCAAAAAAAGTCTGACCCTCCTACTTTTATTGTATTTATCGTTCCTCCATGCTTTGATGAAGTTCAAGGACATTGACAAATTAAAGTCGCAATCTCAGAAACGCTTTAATGAATGGAAATATAAATATTTGAAATATAAGAACTAGAATCACTCCGGAACGGACACGCAAAAATTATCGGATATCAATTTGGCGCCAAATTTAAACTCGTCTTTTGTGCAAAATACGATAGAGGACTTGATTTAGGTATCTAGGTATTTTTTTTTTTATCAGAAACAACGATTTACATAACACAAATACGAGTTATTACAATTTGTGTGGTATTGGATCACAACACAGTAATATTTCAAAAGGAAATGGGGGGGGGGGGGGGGGGGGGAACTGGACATATACAAATCACTGGTATGCAAGACTCCAATAGTCATCAAGGAAGACAGAAATAAAAATGCGACATTGAATATATGTCCTTAAGGTAGTTATGAATAAAAAAAAACCCAGAACAAATCAGTTCAGGCAGCTTTAACTATTTACTAAATTTGGGCAGGATAACATCAGAGGGGTCGTGAAACAATGTTTCGATTAATCGCAATTGACTTCTCCCAGAAGTCTCCCCACTTCTCCCTCTAATTTGAAAGTAGTGGAAGCCCTGGATAATTATTCCCTAGTTTTTTTTTATAATTTTTATAAATTTTTTCAGACAACTAAAAGATCGAGTCAGACAAGTACTTTTTTAAGTTAGTTGTCCGAAGTTGAAAAATATGTTAATGTAGAGGCCTGTAAACTCAAGTGAAAATAAATAGAAAGTAAAATCAAATTCCCCAATGAGGAATGAGTCAAAGACTTAAGAGAAAGCTACCCTAAACAGGTTACAAAAAGTCTGCTTTGAAGTAAACATTTTGCAGAATTTTTTTTTATATAAATAAAGCAAAGTATTTTATTTAAATTCAGAGAAATAAAAATTTTAGTGGATCTTTTCAACCATTTGTCTTAATCAGGAAAAACTTGTAAAATTTGTCCATTACAAAGGTTTCAATATTTCCCAAAAACCTAAATCAAGTCCTCGTATTTTGCACAAAAGACAAGTTTAAATTTGGCACCAAATTGATATCCGATAATTTTTACGTGTCCGGTCCGGAGTGATTCTTGTTCTTATATTTCAAATATTGACATTTTCGTTCATTAAAGTGTTTCTGAGATTGCGACTTTAATTTTGTCAATGTCCTTGAACTTCATCCAGGGGTTAACAAATCTTGGACCACCTCACTAGCCCAGGGCTAGCATACTCCCAAATATTACTAGCCCGAATCTATGAACCACTAGTCCTGGTCAATACCGTGATTTCATGAATCCGACTTGAACCCTTGTACAACATGTACAATGTATATTAGTTTAACTATCTTTCTTTTCAGATCTGGTATTGCATTTTATTTTCACTTATTTTCCACAGTTCAGGTCACTGTAAGGCCAAAAAAAATATACGAGTGTTTATGGTCACATGTCAAAAAAATCTAGGTTCGGTCGGCATTAAATTTTTTTTTTTACTATCGGCAAAACCGGAAATAGTCGTTCCCGGTTCCGGAATCCGATATTTCATTTTCGAAATTTCGGGTAAGCCGTCATTTGTTGAAGCTCTTTTATGACGAGAATACGCAGTTTTTCTACCTTCTTTGCTCTCAATTTCGACAAAAAGCTAGCGGTTGAATAAATAAAACATTGCTGCTGATTAAACAACATATAACATATATGAATATAAGTAGATACGCGAATATTGACAAGTTTGTCAATATCCGATATATATTTTTACTAGCCCGTCGGGCATACAGCTGATTATTTCAGCTAGCCCAAATGTGGAAATTACTAGCCCCGGGCGTCGGGCTAGGGGATTTATTAACCCCTGTTCATCAAAGCATGGAGGAACGATAAATGATAAAATAAAAGAGTTTTGATCTGGCGTTTCACTTTAGTTTTAATCAAAATAAATTATGGACAAATTGGAGAATACTCGATCACGTGTCCGATGCATACGTAGCATGTGTCGGTCTTTTTGGCCACTTATTTTGAAACAAACGGTCATTTTGACAGCAATGTCAAATTATTTCCCGTCGTATACGCAAATTATCGGCCCACGACCGACACCAAACGGAAACCCTGACATGAATGTATGTATGTAAATAAACAGTTCGATAGATCTTAATAGTAACCCGGTGTCGAGTATAAAATATCAATGTGGATGGATAAAAATGTGAAACGTCCCCGTGCATTTTAACAAATTTTGAATGGCCAACACTCGCAAATGTGAACATATTAAACATGAGAACTATGATTTATGTCAGAGAAATGAGTAAAAATTTAATCAAAAGTTCGTTTTGATGAAAGTAGCTTCGGACAAAAAGTTCGGTCAACATTTCCCATAGCACAATGTCGGTTTGCGTCCCCTTTAAAATGGCACCAATGTTGTTTGCTACTGAACAAAATTAAACAAATCTAGGCCTCAATAGTGAACAATACCATCAATGACCTTCGGATGAACTACGTAAAATATGTTCTAACCGACAAAGAGCAGATCGTGGCAGTATTAAAACATGAGAAATACAGTTATAGATAATTACTGAATCGGTCGTCAGACTTTCGGTCCGGGGTTCCGCTAAACATTATCGGACAAGTCCGAAGGTCCGTTTTCGGAATCACTGGATGCATACATAACCTCCTTCTGTCTCTATGGGGGAGGGGTATTAAAAATAACACAAAGCAAAAATCAAGAAGATTGTAAAAAACTAGTTCATATGTGCACTATGAACGCACAATAATTTTGTCTAATGAATCATTTAATTGTTTTTTGTCTTAAGAAACTTGAATTTACTTCTTTGATAAAGCTAAGCTTTTCTTCATAACTATTCTTTCATTGGAGAAGTCAGTTGGGCAATGTTTGACCTTGAAAGTATCATGATCATTCATGTTGCAAATGAAGAAATGTTTGCAAAATCGTGCAAAAGGAAGAAAACAACACCTCCTGTCACTTAAGAAAAGATGTTAGAACGCTGAAAACGACATTTCTGTAAATTTAAATTCTCTATTTCTGAATGGAAACACGACTTGTGAAAGGTCAACACTTTGACCGGCATTTTAAAACTGTACAGAAAAATGCAAGTACGATGGCAATGACAACATGTTATGTCACACAATTAAAAAATAGTTATTTGTCACCTTTGGTGCAGCCCTGGGAAGCTGTCGAACAAGTGTTGCTGCTAATCGGGCAGAAAGCATGTTTACAACTTGTAGTTTTCGTCTGTACCCGACCAATATGGCCGATTCGTGACCCGTGCTCTTGGTAATGATAAACCCGTGGGTTGTTATAATTTTCAAATTAATCAGGAAATAATAAAAAACGAAACTTTGTTTTCCGAAGTTGTATTATTTAATTCTTATTTATATTTTGTTGACAATTTCACAACATATTGAACAATACGATGAGAGTGTATTTTTATTCGTTGTTTATTTTCTCACATAGAAATAGAAATAGAAATAGAAATAAGTTTATTAACCAAATCAGGGCCCCAGGAGGGCATATACAAATAACAATTATGATTGATACACAACAACAATACAAATAACAATTATGATTGATACAATACGGGCAGGAAAAGAGATATATGCACATAAACGTACATACACTTACTCACATATATATGAGGGGGGATGAGAGAGAACATATACATATATATCAGGTGATTCATCACCAATCTGCAAGAGACACCTTGAGTCGATGCTAAATGCTAAAAGGAATAAAGTCCTACTTGTGTCTAGTGCAGACCGGCCATGTTGATGTGGAAGGAATATTGTTTGGAACATGGAAAGGGATCAGAGCTTTTGGATAACCAGCAGCGAGCATGTGAATTAAAACATAATTTAATTTGTTTGTTCCAGTTCCAACCTTCAGCGAGGATCTCGAATACAATTGTTTTTACAATTTATATTCGCGGACAATTATGTACGTATTTTTTTTCTATTGCAATGTCGAACAACTTATAACTTTGTCAAATTAACGAAAACACAAAAAGACATACAAAGGCCATTCCAGGACGGGTTCACGCGGACGTCATAGAGGACACCCTCTCACAGGTGCTTGTTTATTAATCTCTTCGTTTTATTTATCAAGGTACCAGAAACTTATACAGAAGAACAAAATGTATATACATACCACTTATACAATCAATGAAGAGTTCAATGCAGATAAAATGAATTAATTAACAGAGTTTGACCGCGTATTATATAAATATACAAATGATATGGAACAAGAGCTTTCTCTGCAATTTGTTTAGTAAATAGGCGGCAGATTGAGTCTTAGGAATCACTATTATTTTGAAAATATACTGTTAACTGTTGGTTAGACTCACTGGGTTGTCATCTGGCTTAAATTGACATTTATCAGTTTTGACAGAATAAATTTGTTATCTGTTATTGCGTATTATTCAAAAGATTCTAAATAGTGCATCTCAAGAAACAATAACGAATAAGGAAAGATCTTTCTTTCTTTCTTTCTTTCTTTCTTTCTTTCTTTCTTTCTTTCTTTCTTTCTTTCTTTCTTTCTTTCTTTCTTTCTTTCTTTCTTTCTTTCTTTCTTTCTTTCTTTCTTTCTTTCTTTCTTTCTTTCTTTCAATAAATGTACCCCTCTTTCCAGAGTATTGTCGCATTGAAAACTATATACATGTGGTCAGGTCAGCAACCTTCCATTTACAATTAAAAGACTTTCCAGAAGTGTACAATTAAAAACAAAGAAGTGGAAATTATGGAAGGCTGGTGTTTGTCAGGCTATGAAGGAAGATGTCAATGGAGCCTGAGCTGACTAGGGTCTGTGGTAGGTTGTTCCAGAGTCTGATGGTGCTAGGGAAGAAGGAGTATTGATATGCTAGCACTCTGGTTGAAGGTTGTAGGTATCGGATGTTGTGTCCTCTGGTACCTGATCTGGATGGAATGAGATAGGTAATAGATGGTATTTCGATGAGATGGTAGGTAATGCGGTACATCATGATGAGTTTGGCTAGTTGGCGTCTGTGTTGTATAGGGTGAGCCAGTTGAGGTCTTGTAGTAGTGTTGTAACACTGGCTCTAGGGTCGTAGTTGTTGGTGACGAATCTGGCAGCTCTGCGTTGGATGCTCTCTACTTTATTGATGTTGGCCTGAGTATGTGGATCCCACACAGTAGAGACATATTCAAGTGATGGTCGTACGAATGTGTTGTAGACCTGTGTCTTAGCTCTCTGTGGGCAGTTTCGGATGTTGCGTCGAAGGAAGGCTAGGGTGGAATTTGCCTTCTTCGTGATGTTGTGTACGTGACATCGATTCTGAACCACAAATCATGAAACATCTCGGTGACATTGGTCTGTTAATGTAATTTTAAGATGATATCATATCTCTTAATTTCTAAGGCTGTGTTGCCGAAGAGGATATATGGTTGCCAGTTGGAAACGATCACATTTTCTAACCGAATTGTTACCAAAGTGTACCTACCTACCTAAGTCTGTTCCAAACGCAGGAGGTCAGCTTGCTCCTCTATATTTGGCTCTGATTCATCGTCACTGATTAAGCTTTTGTTACTTCCGGTATTAATGTTCACATTATACTTGGCTTCGTAGTCATAGATCATATGGTGGTGACACCAGTGCTTGTCCAGACGTCGCTTAAAGGTCTCTACATTTTTTGTTGTTACAACGGAGTTCGGGAGGCTATTCCACACACCGACAACTCGGTTTGTAAAAAAGTTCTTCCTGGTTTCAGTTCTACATCGGTTTTTCACTAGCTTCAGTGAATATCCTCTTGTTATGTTGCTGGAATTTAGACTGAATAAGGTGGAGGTTACTCTTTCACCATATATCTTGTTCAAAATTTTGTAGGTCTCAATCATGTCCCCTCGTAGTCTTCGGAATCTTAACGTTGGTAATCTTAAGCCGAACACTTTTTATCCGGGCTCATCCACAGGTACGTGGGTCTCTTATGACGTTACGCGAGCTATTGGTGATATTTTGACTAAATGGAACATGAAATAAGTAGAACTAATGTAGATTTTTTTTAAATTGACGGGTTTTGATTTCCGATACATGCTTGTATAGGTAATTATACGAATAATTGTTTTATTATATTGGATATGGTTTATTTTTGCATTTGAAAACGAATTTATTGGAAGAAAACACCGTTAACACACATTTTTCTCATGTAACGCGTTACAAAATATCCGTATGATTTTTACATTTTTTTCTCAAAAAGCGTTTTTCGGACCAATTTTTGTCGGACTTTATGGCGTCATTAACGATTTCTGATTAAAGGAATGCTCGAAGGAAAAAATCAGTAGGTTCATGGAAAGAAAAGAATGTAACGCTGAAGGAAAAACATCTGCATGCCAAAAAACAAGCTTTATTTCAGCTATGTTTTACTAAATTTTCAAAAACAAATTATACATATCAAATGTAATTATCTTAAAAAACGAAGAAATCTTTTCAAAAATGATTTATTTTAAGAAAACTAAAAACTATTTCTATAGGAGTAAGGTCAACAAAAATGTCCAGTTGGAAATTGACGTAAAAAAAATCACGAAGTATAAAACTTTACACATAATCATTTGAAGCTATATTTTTCGCTCATAATTTTTGTGCTAAATTCAAATAACAAAAATGTGCATTTTCAGTGGAAGAGAATGAACTTAACAAACTTGATTTCGGATAAAAATTACGATTTCTACGTAAAATTGTAGAAGTTCAACAAATTTGTCCAGTAAACGTTTTTTTCTTATTGACCATAAAAATAACGTCGCGCTGCATAAATTATTGCTATATTTTTCAAAGGGAAGTTTGCTATTAAAATCAAAACAAATAGATAAATAAACAACAATAAAAAAAAAATGAAACATTTTTCAAAAAACAAACAAACGATATCAAAACTTGAAAAACAACGAACAAAAAAGCGAAAACAAAATACAAAAATATACCAAACCTGAAAAAAATAATGTGTTTCCGCTTACCCGAGCGACCATAATTAAAAATGACTTCACGACCTTAATTTTTTTTGGGGTGTCATTTTTGAACAAGCACTGCAAAAAAGAATGTGTGCATTGTAGAAACTATCATTATGTAATAGTTAAAAAATTCGGGAAATATAATTTTCTACCTTTAATCTCATTTTAGAGAAACATATCCTTTCAAAGCAAATTTGATAAAGTACAGTAACATAACAAACATTGAAACAAACACCGTAAAGGAAAACACCAACGACACACATACAATGTATATAGACAAGCAAGCGAATATAAAATAAAAATCAATAAAAACAAAAAGTGAAATTCCGAAATGAAGAACAATACATCAAAACATCCCACCCCCACCCCAACCAAACCCAAGTTATGCAAACACAAATAATGGAAAAAAAATGAAAAAGAAGACACGAAACGTGCTTTTTTCAACGTATGTGTAACGTCAAGTGTCACCAACATCGCGCGTAACGTCTTATACTAACAATCTTTGTAAATACCATGTTACAGAGGTGTAGGAGTGGACCGGAAAGTTGGGACAAGCTTTAGGGAAGGATCTGAAAGTGGATGGGTGGGTTGGTAAACTCAGACTTGAAGCGGACTGAACAGCGGAGGGCAAGCTTCAGGATGGACCGAAAAAGGTTAAGGGAGAGGACCAGCTTACAAAACTGACAAGCAAAAAAGAAAAAAAAGAAGAGAAAAAAAAAGAAAATTTGGCATAGAAGCATTCAATAGTAGAAAAAATTATCATGCTTTACTGCAATGAATTTCAGCTGTTTCTAAATTTTTGCCAAAAAAGTGAGGGGGTAGTGAATTCATGCCCATCTTAACCCCCGGTTCCTATGCCCCTGTGTCGTCAATATCTGCAGCTACATGTACAATAGCATTTAAAGCACAACATGTGATGTTAAAATAAAATAACTGAAAATGTGTTCTTGGATACTGTTCATGATTTTGTGACTCATTGAATAACACTATTAGTTTATTTATTAAAATAATAACGTAGATTGATCACCAATTCTGTTAAAACTGCAAGACGTTCAACTTAAATTAAAATTATCTACTTCAACTTGTTAATAAGAAGCATCTAGAAAATCTGGGAATTTCCTATATGTTTTTTTGAACTTCAGTAAGAAAGAATGTGAAAAATATCAACAATGACACACTGAAGTGGCTGCTCAGATCTCTTGCTTATTATATGTTTTTTAAAAGAGTCGTCAATTTCTGGCGTCCTCCATAACCGGCATCATTTTATGACTTTGAAACTATGGTAACCAGTTACATAGAAAACTTATCTAAATTTCACATTTCAACCGTGACGTTAATGAGTATTTATAGTTTTCGTTAGCAGTAATATTTTCAGGAACACGACTATTGAAAACAAATTAAGATTATTTGTAGTCGACATATCACTATATTTATCGAAAATGTCTCTGTAATGGATGGCTGTTTATAGTGCCATAGAGAACACATTTTCTCTCTTCATTACGATAAAATATCAACAAGATAGTGATACAGTATGTTTAACAATTATTCCTTGCATATTATTCTTTAAATTACTAATAACCCGTCACAAATTCCTCCGAAGCGATTTCTCCGTAATGAAATAAAGTTACTGTGTACACCGCTTAGCACGATTTCGAGCAATTTTAAAGTTCCGATATCGCCATATTTATGATTTTTTTTTTGGGTTGAAACAGAAGTAATATTTGAGTTCAACCACATATTTTTTTTTACAAAGGTTCATCGCATTCTTATGTACACGTAGAGATTGGTTATTTTATGGCACAATTTACGTACAAGTTTGATTTCTTATGAAGTTACCACATGGCAGAAAAACGTAAAATATGTATCTAAAAAAAGGTTACAATGTTACGGAGGACTAGCGATTCATCCGTAACTAGAATGAAAAGACATATTCAAGGTAGAAATGATTCACACACACTATAATTATGAGTCAGTCTTAGTCCGTGTGAAATTCGTTTCACAGTTGTGAAATCTTAAAAATAGTCTCAAACCAACAATTTATCTGGGAGTTGTGGCAGAAAAAGACATTTATTGTTTGAATTAAATAATAATAATTTAATATTTATAGAAATACTATTTGAATTTAGTGATTCATTTCCATATAACATTTGAAATTTGCGTAAGTGTCTCAAGGCTATTACGTCATTGGCATCACATGACGATAAGGTCACTGTTTTGATGAAAATAGTCGATATTTGAACAGAATCAGAATGGCTGTTGGTACAATAACTTCTAAAGTCTGTCTTATTGTTATAAGCTTGATATTCTGGGTAAGTTTAAGTACATCAATTAAGACTGTCTGACAGTAGTCGGGGAAAACCTGAACCACCAGTATCGGTGTGAGAGAGGGAACGTGGGAGGAACAACATACAGTGGAACAAGATCTCACTCCAAAGCTTTCATTGAAATCAGAGCCAACTACGAACAGTACAAAAACAGCTTCCTGCCTAGGACTATCAAAGACTGGAATGCTCTGCCAACTCACCTAGTGCATGTCACCTCTGTGGACGAATTTGGTTCTCGTCTACAGAGTTTGACAACCTAGACATACACAGTGATTCCTGTTTTTATTGTTTTTAATTGTATATACGCACTTTGGTGCTTTTATCCATGTTGTTGATGTCACTTGCCTGTGATGCGATAGCCCTAGGCAGTAATCAAGTAGAAGTAGAGGAAAAGGGGGGGTCTAAGTCGACTTAGTGTTGTGTTGTTGACACTGATAGACGAACAATTCTTGTTTGTTTATTACAGTTTACTGGAAATAAATTTTGCTGATCACACTGCTGATGACACGAAAATCAAAAGGCCCAAAGTAACGGATTAGAAACGGTTTACTCTGCGGACATCCTGGCATACCTATCTCTTGTCCGTCCAAAACTAGAGTATGCATGCTCAGTTTGGAACCCTCACACTGCAGAACATTGCAATAAAATTGAGATGGTCCAACGACGGGCAGCTAGGTATGCCTGCAACAGATACCATAATACTAGCAGCGTCACAGACATGCTACAAACCCTCACCTGGCCTTCATTACAACAACGCCGACTCAAAACTAAACTTATCATGTTCTACAAGATTGTTCACCATATAGTTGCAGTTCCTACAACAATATTAATACCTACAGACCCAAGAATCAGACAATTTCATCCATTTACATACAGACATCTTCATGCATTCAAAGATCCGTACAAGTACTCATTCTTTCCGAACACAATCATTCACTGGAATTTACTACCTCAAACTATAGTTCTATGCCCAACAGTCGACACGTTTAGAGAACAGCTAACACCAACTGTTCTCAGCCATCTACAATCACAAATTTAAATAAAAATGAAATTGTAAATAGTTTTAACCACAAAATTTGTTTCTGTTGGCACCACTTGTAAATATGTTATAAACTGACTGAATTTATTATTATTTCTTATTCCCACGCATGCGCAACAGCTAGTGATCATCCAGTGGATGGATAGCTGTATACCAAAAGAAGAAGTGAAAACAGCAGGTATCCTCGGGATTTTACCTCTATTGCAATGGGAAAAATATGTAGCATATAATTTGAAGAAAATAAAATAAAAATCTGATTTAGAGTCAACAAGTACCAGATTTGAATTTAATTACTATATTTAGCTTCTGTTGACTATAACTACCCACCTGTGAGGCTGTGTCCGTAAGTCGGTCAGTTAAGACATTTCCTTATTCTCATTAAGATTGGGATTTATAGCAGAGCCAGAGATCCTTGCAACTTGCCCAGAATCCCAGATGATGCCTGGACTCTCCATTTTCAGTTGTGACTTGCCCAAGTTTTCAGAAATGTTTTTGAACTCGTCAAAGACAATAGACAATAAACAATATTTTATTGGCACAAAATATATTTTTAATGATGCCCAAGTCATGTTACCTGAAATCGGTCAACCATAAAATAGCAACACATGAAATGCTATTAGACCATACGGATTGTATTTTATAATATTCGAAGTTAAAGAAAAATTGCCCAGCCAAGTTTTGTAACATGTCTGTCAAGTTAACATGATAAAACTGAAATCGAAACTTGGGATAAAGAAATTTAAAATAAAAAAAACCTGATATGAAACGACCACTAATCTCTACAAATTATTATTAATTCATTGTCAAGGGAGAATATAAGATTATGGACCATATATACCATTGTGCAGGGTTTGAAATTAGCGGTTGCCCACTCGCCATTGGAGAGTGTTTTTCCGTGTGGGCCCCTCAATTTTCAAATCTGTTCGCCCACATGGCGAGTAAATCCTAGAAATTGAAAGTACAGTTTTTAGTAAAAAATCTCTATATTTCTTTAGTTTGAGATCCTGTCTGAATCAGTATTTGGACTCTACGTATTTCTGCGGACGTTTGCCAAAAAACCCAAAGAGTTACGATTGTTAAAAAAATGTATCCTAAAATCAACTGTTCAATTTAACCTTTGTGTACAACATTTGGCTGTTCCTTCTAACGGTGTTACTCCTGGTAAATAAATTTTCTTTAAAGAATGACTCGTTCATAATTTATGTATAATTTTATTGTAAACATATCTGAATAAAATGTCTTTAATAACATTTAACTTAATCAGTTATTATCTCATCCATTCTAAATTTTTCTTCAAGATTGTTTTAAATCTAAAAATATTAATTACGGAAATCAACCGTATTTTTCCCGATCGGATTTCAATTTATATTCATTTGTTGATTTCCATTAATTACTGATCTTTCTGAATAGCATACTATGTCACAACAAATTAGTCTGGACAAATTCTTTCCTAATCGTAACGGGAACTCTCACTGTGAAACGGAAGGTCAAAGATAGACATGATTATTACAAGGACTGTGACAAAGTAAAAAGGTCGCGGCAGTTCAGCAAATCATGGCAAACAGATCGGATATCTGGTCTGTTCGCCCTGGTTTCGTTCGTCCAGAGTATTTCATGAACATAATGCATATTTTATTTTAAAATAAAGAAAAATGGTACATAGAAAATTTATAAGCTTTTAGAAATTAATTAAGTTCTTTTCAAGCAATTAAGGTGTGTATATTGTTTGAAATTCTTAATTGAAATTAATGATTGTTGATTTCATCATTACCACTGTTGATTGGGGATTATTGTATATCTTTGATCTCTTTATTTTCATTGATTGATGGCTTTGGTTCTGTAATTATACACTTTCAATGTACGCTTGGTATGAGTAAAACAACGTTGAAACAAACTGCAAGCATAAAATAATTATATACCTCACCTCTTGTGTTCTTTGATCTCATGAGTGTTTTGACAACTTTCTATTCACTTATCTTTAACTGCTTTAATTATTCCAAGGGACTGAAATGTTTAACTTTGCTCATTATCGAAACATGCACTTTAGCATGCCCCATATTTAAAATTTCTCAATATATTATCTATAAACCATCAAATATCATTTATACTTCATTTATTTTTAATATCCTACATTTTGTATGTACATGTATATATAATTATCAGGGCGAACGGACCTGGAACCAAACAGATCGACCATGGTTGGTGGATTCAACGGAAGTCGAAGGGATGATTTGTACATTTTGCCAAGAATATTGAACAATCCTAGACAGTGCATTACCAGTATCAATGTGTATTGATTGAATAAATTCAAAAAATGTAAATTGATTTTATTTCAATAAATTTCAGTGAATCGTTCACAAGGCAAATTCTTACAAACAATGCCCTGTCAACACACACAACAGTTCATAAAATACAGTAAAAAAGCACTCAAATTAAACACAACAACAACAAAAAACACCTAAGACATGACATATATGTAAATACATTACAAAAATGTGGGTTCCTAAATTTTGGTGTGGGCCCCCAATTTTATTATTTTAGGGCTATTTGAAAAAAAAGTTAAGTTCAAACCCTGTTGTGATGGAGAATAGTAGTATTTGATTTTCAATACCAAAAGGGCAAGGAATGGGCATAAAAGCAATAAGTACCATATTTTGGAAAAATGGATTGTGTGACACAGACTATCATTCAATTGCTTGTAAAAATATTTATTATTTCAGGCTGCAGCAGCAGGTCTCTTCTTCATTGGAGGATGGGTGTACAATACATACAACCATTATAATGAACTGACTACAGCCAATATAACATTGATTCCTGCATCCATAATACTGGCTGTTGGGGTGTTCATGTTTATCCTTGGTATATGTGGATGTGTGGCAGCTTGTAAAGAAAACAAAATCCTTTTGGCAGTTGTAAGTTATAATTGTTTTCAATGTCATGTGCATCTCTGTACATGCCTTTGTTTTCGTTAATATTCTTATTTTATAAAAAGCTATAAATGTTCTTGATATATGACTACATTGTAGCCAATTTGTAGGTACATTTTTGGGGATTAGTGACGATTCCTAGGTCTCAACCCAAAGAACTACCCAGCACAACCTCAGGTGGCAGATAGGGGATGCCCACTTGAAGGGGTCTGTTGGGTTATAAAACAGAAAGCCTAAACATGGACCAGCGTGGGTGTCATGTTCCCTGTGCTTTAAAGACTTATGTAGATTCTGAAAGTGAGTAGACTCACTGTAGGAATCTGCAGCTGATACAAAAACTTAATTTTTTTTTGCCTTGTGTTACTTGAGGATTCCCATCACTATTGAAAGTTTCTTTTTAATATGGTGAGTCTAGCTTGATAAATTTTGCTTCCATCTTCATTTTGTTATGTTTTTTATTAGATTCCATGTTACTATAATATCAGGACATTTTATTTTTCAGCTGTTCTCTGTATTACTGGTAATACTGTGTGCTGAAGTAACTGCTGCTGGACTGGCCTATGGCTTCAGAGAGGATGTAAGTATCCACACAGTTTGTTGTTGATATTACAATACACAATTTAAATTAAAAATCCATTGCAGATCCAATATGTTTGTTTTAAGCTGATCAAGAAACAAATGTTCATCCTCACTTCCAATTCACTGAAAAGAAGCATACCTGTAGACTAAGTTTTTAGATTTTCAACACAGCGACTAGTAAACAATCAATAGAAAATAGGGAGCCAGTGCAAGGTTCTAATTTTAATTAGATTGGCTTGGAATAAGAATAACGTGTTTGAGTGGGGCGACATGTCTATCTGCAGACTGTTGTTTCAGTCAGCTAGCACTATAAAAAATCTAACTAAGTGTGTTGGTCTAGTACAAAGCTGACCTCATCATCATCTCATTGAAAATTAACTGTTCTCGCCATGATACAATGTATTAAAACAGTATAGCTGAAAAAAATGCTTAGTTGGCATTAAACAACAATCACTCACTCAATAGTATGGGCCATTCACAAGTATAATATTTTCATCAGTGTGTTTGAACCACTAATTGTACCCAAAAGAATTATGCTATTTCAAGTTACAAACAAGAAAGTGGTCTAAATTTCTTAAATAAAGATGAAAGACATGATGGAAATGTAGTGAGAATGAACGGATCAAGTGAAGACACTTGCTACAGACTAAACAATAAATAGTGAAGCACATCTAAGCAGTAGTCAATAGCCTTATGCTGGCATTGTGTCGAAAAACGATACCATACATATAAAAATATTATTATATAACAATATATAATTGATAATTTTTTTCTATTTTAATGTTTGGAACAGGTTAAGAAAGCCGTCCGTGATGGACTGTATCATGCTCTTAATAATTATACTGGAACCCAGAAAGATCAGATTAACTATGTGCAAAAACAGGTAAGTTCATGGAGAAATAAATGCTATTCACAGAGCTTTATGACTGCGAAAAAAATCTGTTTCAGACAAGATCACATTGAAATGATGAAACATTCCATGTAAAAAAAAATGTGTCATGTGAAAAAATACATACTGCCATTGAACCAAATAATAGTAGCTTCTTATAGGGAGGAAATTTTTTTTGATTTAAACAATTAATGTAATAATTCAGTTTATGATAGACAGTAAAAACAGCAATAATTAATAGATACGATGGTCAAGATTTACATGCTTTATATACAATATAATAGAAAAAAAACCTTATTTTAAACTTGAGAAAATTAAGAAAAAAGTAACGAATGACGCATTTACTGTTCTTGAAGTAACACATGACTGGATTGATGAGCTCTAATTTTATCTTAAAATAGTCTTGTTAGATCTTTATGTGCAACCATATCAATTCAATTCAATTCTTCAATTCTCCAGAAGGAGATGATACACATACAACATGATAATTCAAATTCAAAGAAGAAAACAAAAAGTAATTATATATTATGTACAGGAGGGAAATTTAAAGTCAATAAAAAGGGGTTTATAATTATAATCGACAGTTCAAAAGAAATACTCCACTAACGGAGAGAATATTAACTGGATATTCAGCTTCAGTGTCATTGCCTAGGAGGATGTTACACAACTGAAACTTGTCTAGATGTAAAAGTTCGGTGCATTTGCTATGGCCAAGTAATTGAAACAGTTTGTTGACAAGATCTTGTCTTTGGTATCGAAGTTCTGCACAGATTGTGATTTGATGGCACAAAATGTCCTCGGAATATACTCCACACAAGGAACAGTTCTTTGCTTTCGGCGGAAAAGTTCATAGTTTTGAAACACTTCTAGCGACATGTAGTTTTTTGGTGGTAGTTCCATATCGCCAAATGTCTGCTGGATTTCCAAATTTGAAAAGTTCTATAAATCTATCGAAATCCCTATCTTCTTCCATTCTTAATAATTTAGCTTCGTGCTCAAAGTCATTGATAGTATGTTAATAAAGGTAATAACAAAATTACCGAACTCCGAACAATCTTACAAAGGGAAAGTCAAAACTCATAATTATATAAACAGACAAAATCAGTCAACAACCGGAAAACTGTGAAAACCGTAATGACCCTGACTTGGTACAGGCATTTCTAAAGAAATGGTGGGTTGAATCAGATTTTAAGGCGCCAAACCTCCCGCTCTCATTACGGTTCAAAGGTTCCGGCTGTCACTGTAACAGTATTTAAATACAGGAACAAAATAGGTAAAATAGTTGTCAAAGCAGTACCATATTCGGTGACGTAAATGTCAAAAATACTTTTACGTCACACATTGACAAAAAAATTCTTGACATTTTGGACTTCTTTATCTTTATACATTTTCACTATATGAAAATGCATCGCTTATAATTATTTCTGCAGAGACGGAATATATTTCGACAAGATATTGGTATCGGAATATAAACTTTTTAAGAGATCGAATAAGGCGAATCTTTTTATAGCCCTGGTCCAGTAGCCTGTTTCTCAGATGAAGATGACGTTTCAGGAAATCAGAATAATTGCTACTGGCCCTTGCATAGCGAATCAATTGCGAGATGTAAACACCATATGCAGGAGAAGCTGGTATATTGCTGCACATGTTTGGAAAATTTATGATTTTAAAATTGAAGTCGTCCCGCTTATCATAAATTTTAGTACTGAGTTGACCACTGTCGTCAAATTCGAGGTATAAGTCCAAAAATGATGCGGACGAAGCTGTATCGGTGGTCTCTTTAACTTCCAGTTCTGGAGGATATATCAATGGAAGAAATTCTGCAAATCTAGAATTATTGATAGATAAAACGTCATCAATATACCTGTATGTGAAATTAAAGGCTCTAGCCTCATGAATCTTCTTATCTTTTACAAGCTTTTGAAGAAACTCCGACTCGTATGAGTATAAAAATAAATCGGCTAGAAGAGGGACACAATTCGTACCCATTGGTATGCCGACGACCTGCTGAAACAGTGTCCCTCCAAAGGAGACAAATATGTTATCGATGAGGAACTCCAGCATACTGATCACTTGTTCCTCGGAGTAGCATGTTTTACCTTTATGAATTTTGTTTGAAAAATATGTGGAATTGTAGCCTAACACAACAAATTTTGAGCCATAGTTTCTATGACTAAAAGCTTTATGAATTGTTTCTTTTAAGCGGGTTTTTAATTTGTCATGTGGTAGGGTGGTATATAGAGTTGAAAAATCAAAAGTTTTGATGGAGGATACCTGAGAGAAAGATCTTGATTTCAGGTTATCCAAAAGATCTTTAGAGTTTTTCAAAATCCACATGTGATTTATGCCACTACGCGAGTAAACAGTTTCACAATATTTCTGTTGTCCCTCTTTTACTGTAGACAGAATCTTTGTCAGGTGAATAGACAATTCTTTCGTCGAACAAGTTGATGATCCCGCTATGTACCTTTCTTTGTATGGTGTCTTATGGAGTTTAGGTATCCAATATAAATAGGGTAAATCCTCAGACTCTTTACCAGAGGGAATGTTTAAAGAGGTCATGAATGATCTGTGGTTAGCTAGGATTTCATCTTTGTCGAACGAAGTTGGTTTGTATGTGGTATTACTAGAGGTGTTGCTATTTATGCCTAATTCCTTGATTAGACATTCGAAGTAATATGATTTACATACAAACACGATATTGTTGGAAGCCTTGTCCGCAGGAACGACAACATATTTGTCATGAAGAGAGGAAAGACACTTAACAGCTTCTTGGTCTTTAAATACAGACTTAGGTCGACTATTAACACAATTTTTTAGTTTGTGAATCCGACCTTGTACTAGAAACCTAATTGTTCTAACCCAGTCTGACAAGGACTCTAACTCAGGATCTTGGTCTACTTCTCTCTTTATCCACCTTCTGGCATAATCTTCAACAGCATCCATAATTATCTTGAAATTATGTTTCCAATTGATGTGTTGAGGTTCTCTGAATTTAGGACCATGAGAAATCACCTTTCGGAGACTCTCATGTTGAATGATATTCAGATCACCAGTGATTACATGTCCAGATGGGTTGTATTGAAAAGGAGAGTGGGAGCAGTCACAAGTCAGAGGGTTCTTAATGTACTCTTTTATGTTAATATCTTGCAATGCTTCTTTGTAGTTGAAAATTTTACGGCCAATGCTGTTAGTGTAGCTATAGGAGACAATGGGAACAGATTGATTTTTGAAATATGGTGGAATTTCTTTTATGACCTCTTTTCTATTAAGAATGTTGCTGATGTTAATAGCATCGATTCCTTTATTAGCAAACGGAATATGGAGGAATTTTCTGTTGTTATCATGAAGAGGTTCAGATCGAACTGGTTTAAAAAGACGAAAGGACGCCACGTCACATATAATACTAGACAATCTGTACTTAGGAGAAAAAGGATCTACGCCTCCTTTGTCAAGTCCAAAATCCCTAAGATCTTTGAGGTAGTTTACAGGTAGTGAAAATAAGATTGTACGAATATGATGAATTCCAAGAGGTTTCTGTATATTAGAAAGTAAATCATTAAAAGTATCTTGTAACGTTCTTGGTTTAGAGGACTTTTTAACATTAGGATGTTGAATTCTTTTATGACCATGGCTACGTTTAGTTCTTGGAATAGTATTAAAAAGGCTCATCACGTTGATTTCGTTGCATCCAGGACTTGACAAATTTCCCACTCCTTTGATGTTATCATTGCAACCGTAAGGCATTGCAGTGCCTAATTCTTTTATCCAGAACAACTCTCTATCGGTGCGGTAAGGTGTACTAAGAATAGGACCGTTTGTATGATGGTAAATCTTCTCGATGATTCGAACTTTCATCGTCAAACAGCGGTCATGACCCGGTTGATTGAAATGATTATACAAAATCCTGTATTTGGGATCTTTTGCATCATATCGATGTTGGCTCATCCTACTTCGCAATGTTTGACGAGTTTCACCAACATACAAAAGTCCACAGAGTGTACATTCTTTTAATTGGATTGCTTAAATATACTTCACTTTAAAGATTGTCAGCTATACTGTGAAAGGGAGATAATTCAAGGAACAAAATTACAAATATAATAAAAAAGAAATATTAACTTTGACACATTGGCAGAAATTAGCATAAGCATATACATATAATCATGTACATTACACTCTATATTTATCCTGCAATCAGTACATTTGCTGTACAAATATACCATACGAATAAATTTTTGCTTTATTCGTAGCCTACGAATAAACTTTTGAAGCCTACGAATAAACTTTTGAAGCCTACGAATAAACTTTTAAACCTACGAATAAACTTTTAAGCCCCGCCCATAGATTCCGGAACTACTTTTTTGTGTTTTTGCTCTCCTGTGAAGGAGTTAAAATATTAACCGTAACCAATGTCAATAATCAACGTCGTCTTTTTCTAATAAATGTTTTCGTTCTCACTATTTGTAAATTTACAAACCGACAAAATGAAACTAATAATTTTAAAATTTCATATTTTTTATACATATTTTACGATAAAAAAAATCCTAGAAGTCAATAAAAAACAAAACAAAAATCTTAAACAAATCCGAATCATTTATAACTTGAGTCTTGACAGGGAAGCTTTGAAAACAAAACAAAAGCAACTAAAACTACAGGACAAAGGGAATAAACCAAAGAGGGCATGCCCTCCAACAGATGAGGAAATTAACATCCTTTATAACAGAAACGTTCTGGGCAGTCACACACCACAATCTCACACTTATATGGTTAAATAACTCAGTACAGTTTGAACATCAAACTCTAAGATTACTACATATATTTTATTATAAAATTTCTTCATATTAAATGTTCAATTAATTCACATCAATTACATCAACATATCAGATAGTAGATTTCTTCAAGGTGAAAAGAACACATATTCCTGCTATTGCATCAAATCACTTTAAAATTATAGATAATTTTTTATATTCTGAATTCTTTATGACACCACAAAATATCTATATAATTTGTTTTAACCATTTGGAATAATTGTATTCAGTCACTTCCTCCAATCATTTTGCATCTTTTTTTCAAACATTTTTTTTCTTTTGCAAAATTCCAACAAAGTTGTATGATTTGTCAGTTGAAACTAGTGTTTTATCTGCTGGAATTCTACTCACTGTTGATCAGTATTACAGTACATTTTTTATTTTGTGCAATTCCATTTGAAACTGATTCACATACCCCTGGCCTGTGCAACAACTGAGTGATAGTTATTGAAAAATGTCCTTTGTTTAATCAGATCTTTATAAAATGTTCATAGGTTTTTATACAATTATTTCTTTCATATATATAGTCTTTGCACTTATTTCAAACATCACATGTACATTGTACACTGTTAGACCATCAATCCAGCCATTCATCTGATAGACATTAATATAGCATTGATTATAATTAAAATACATGTTATTATATATTTACTAATAAAATAACAAGAAAAAAGGAACAAAATGCAGACTAAATTAGCAATGTTTGAATATTTGAAACTTCAAGCTTTCATAATGCATTTTTGTATGATCCGACTCAGAAAATATATTCGCACATTAGTCATTACTCGCAACAGCCTACATTATAATGTAAATATTGTTCATTCCAGAAAAATATATCCTTCACTCTAATATTTTTCTGGTCACAACACTTATGCAATAAACCTATGTCCATAATATTCTTGGTTCCTTAATGACATCGCATTATGTAATTTACCAATCAATGGATTATGGTTTAATAATATCAAATTTGATATGAAGAAAATAGTTGGTGGGGATTCTACATACATGTAGACTTCAATGCATATTAATTCATTTGATTATGATATACAAACAGAAGTTAAATATAGTAATTAAAATCATATCTGGTGCTTGTTGACACTAAATCAGATCTCTATTTTGATTTTCTTCAATTTACCGTGTATATATGAAAATTTTATTTTATTCTATAAAAATAAATTCCAATTTTCCATTGAAACCTATGTAAAGTCCAGAAGATTGGTATTAGCTTCTTCTCCTTTATATACTTGCATTGTCGCAAAATAAATACATAATTTATTTGTACGAGCTTTAGAAACAGGTTGAAAAGTGCATGAAAGAAAACTTTCCAGTCTCATGAAAAAAATGAAGGAAAGTTGAAAATTAGACATTAATCAATCAGTGCCAGAAAATATCTTATCCCGTCCAGAAGTTAAGAGAAAACAATGTGGAGGGGATCTATAGATATTATGCAAATATCTGGGCCTAAAAATGTGGCATCTATTAATAATTACTCAACATTGAGTGAGGAAAGACACAAGAAAATATCAAACATCCTCTGCAACACTGAAAGTGAAACTAACAGAAATGCTTTTCAGCAAACTTACCTCGTAAAACCTCCACAAATTCTACAGCCAGTAGCACTTCTGATATTTCGTGTCGAAGCAATCCCGATGTTCCTTCTTACAGTTCCAATACAAATATATCAAGTCAAATTAGTTCTATGTTTTACGGCGTGGTCATCCATAACAAATGGTGAATGTGTACACAATTTTCACAAATGACTTATATCCCAATAACTGCGCATTTGAGTGTTTGACATCGTTGTTAAATACATTTCCGTGAATCAGTTCAGTTTGTTGAGATAAATGATTAATCTTTCTGTTTTCTCTACTCTACCTAGTTTACTTAAAACATGCTTGAATCGTCGATACATGTATGTGTGTGTTGCTTTCACATGTTTACAAACTGTGTGGGTCATACTTAAATACGCCTGCAGTAGTAACCAGGTAAATATATACGCCTGTGTGTCATACAAAGGTGGACGCCTGCAACTATATGGTTCTTTTTTATTTAATTTTTTTTTAATATAAACTAGTAAAAGGAATATATCGGATGTTTATTATTTGATATCAAAAAATAAAAATAAAAGTGAAACATATAGTTGCAGGCGTATACCTTTTCACACAGGCGTATATATTTACCAGGTTACTACTGCAGGCGTATTTAAGTATGACCGCATGTGACGTATGATCGATAAATTAATGTGTTTTCATATCTATGAAAAACATATTAAATATATATATTTCAGGTTCTAAACTATCAATTTTCTATATAGATTTTCATCTTAATCAATAAATCTTCATTTAAATAAAGTTATTTCACTTCCTTTTGAGAACTATTTGTTCGCGAATTTTTGTCGGCAAAAAAAATCTGGTATTTTATTACGCCAAATAGTGAGGATTCCGTTGCATTAAAAAATGCATTTTTACGAGTTAATATTATTTTTTAGGACATCGTGGATTGCAGGATAAATACAATATTGGTCTGTTGACGGTAAATATAGAATTTATTTGACTCAGTGCGAAACGGGGAGAAAGACTCGCTAAAAGCTCGTCTTTCACCCCGTTTCTCAGCCTTGTCAAATAAATTCTATATTTACCGTCAACAGACCAATATTGTATATATATTAGTGTGAAATTTACCATAATTTTAATCCTTATAGAGATTTAAAAGTGATTGATTATGTTTTAAAATTTATTTTAAAATGATTTAAAAGTGACTGATTGTATATTAGAATGTATTTTTAAATGATATTAAAGTGACTGATTATGTTTTACAATTTAATTTTAAAAAGATTTAAAAGAGACTGATTTATTTTTTAGAATTATATTTTTAAATGATTTAAAAGTGACTGATTATATATTAAAATGTATTTTTAAATGCTTTTAAAGTGACTTATTATGTATTAAAATTTATTTCAAAATGAGTTATATTTTAAAATTTATTTTAAATTGATTTAGTTGAAATGTTGTGGAGTGAAGAATGCTACTGATTGGAAGGATTCTGAAGGCTGGAATAGCACCTATGTTCCTGAAAGTTGTTGTATGGGAAGCAACTGTACAAAGCCTGAACTGAAACCAGACAGTAAAAAAATCTTTCAAAAGGTATTTTTCATCACACAAATTTATAAAAGAAATTGATCTTTCCTGTGTTTTATTAAAAGATGGTGGTGCCTAATCTATGTTTTTATTCCTCAGTAAGGACTGCTAGTTTGATATTTACAATATAAAATATAACATTTAAAAAAAAAGAGTACTAAGGGTGTAAATGTTGGTAAGATAAAGCATGCCACAATATTAAGAACAAAAGTACCAATTATTCCTTGTACAATTATACATTTCATTTCAAGGATAATTTTTATACATGCAGCATTACACATAATTCTTGGGACATTTCATATAGCCTGATATTTGAGAGCACTATTGAGTTTTGTTCAGTTAGGTTATCATCTCCTGGTAATTATAACTAATTTTGCCATTAAAATACGTTTTGATGTTTCTTTTTTTCTAATACATACAGATTAATGAACAGCTCCTGCTTTAAAATGACATAAGGACCCCAGGGTAGCTGAATTAGGACCCCTGTTCATTTACAAACTCATTTTCAACTCCATGTATACAAAATACACAATACACACATGTTTTGAAAAGTGATCTAATTTCATTACAAAAGAAAAAAATGTTCATACACTCACAAAAATAAATTTATCTTCAAAAGTTAAAAAAAGTGACCACAAAAAAAAAATTCTACAAAAGAAAAAAATGACCACATACTCACAATAAATATTTATCTACAAAAGAAAAAAATGACCACATACTCACAATAAATATTTATCTACAAAAGAAAAAAATGACCACATACTCACAAAAAAATATTTATCTACAGAAGAAAAAAATGACTATACACTTACAAAAATATCGTTTATCATATTTTTCATAACAATTTTCTAAATGCCTTTTGTTTATCTATATATTTTATAGGTATATTCCAATTTGCCATGTTTAATAATCTCTCGGAAAAAACCAAGACATTTATATATACATGTACCTTTGCATTAACATTTTTGTGTATTATTTTGAGCTACATTCCATTGATGCATATTTTGGTGTGTCTCTAATTTCAAAGCGCGATATATGAAAAACATGGAATGGTAACACAACATCCTTACCCAGTAGATGTATGGACTCCAATTTTGTAAATATTTATGCATTTGGATGATATTTTTATAGATGCTTTGCCTTAATAATATCTTAACATATGTGGTTAGTGCTTGTGTTGTTCCAGAAAAATATAGGAAAGAAATAGATAGCAAATGCTTCAAATTTATTTGGAATAATAAACCTGATAAAGTAAAATGAAACACTGTAGTAGGGAAACTTGGAAATGGGGGTCTTAAAATGATCGATATTCAAAGTTACTTTATGTCTCTTAAAGCATCTTGGGTAAGTAGACTTGTTAGTAATCAATTAGCTAATTGGAAAGTTATACCATGTAAGTATTTTGCAAAATTAGGAAAAAAATGGTTGGTATTCTCACAGAATTTAGATAATATTACAGTTAACAAATAGGCTAAACAGATTCCTGAATTTTATGGAGAAGTACTTCGAAGTTGGAACAAAATAGGAGGTGGTCAAACTAGAACACCCTTAAATTTTGCAGACATCAGAAAACAAATTATATGGGGAAACAAATTTATCAAGTTTGATTACAAAACTCTGTTTAATAATTGAATAATTTGATTTATGTAAATGATATTTTAGATGAAAATGGTGAGATATCACACAATTTTATTTTAAACCGTTGAATAATAAATCCAATTGGATCACAGAATTCACCATCATGAAAAAAGCAATTCCAAAAGAATGGGTAGATATAAGTAAAACAGAAAATTCCAAAAAAAGTGTAGTCAATATTTGTAAAAATTATGTATTAATTAAGGGAAATCCCTATAGATTTTCAATCCTAAAGAATAATTTTTTTTATGAATGAGAAATTTACAAAACCAATTGGTTTTAATACATGGAATACCTATTTACAAAAAGAACTACCAAAATGTGAAACAGTATGTTATTTTATATTTAATTATTTAAGTGAAAATAAGTTGAAGGTTTTCAGATGGAAATTATTACATTTCATTATTCCTACTAAAAAGCTACTTTTAAAATGGAAAATCATGAAAAATAGTTTATGCAATTTATGTAATATAGTGGAAGACTATAGTCACTACTTTAGGACTTGTATTTTTTTCAAAGATTTTTGGGGGAAAATAAAAGAATTGTTAAAAAAAAGTGGAATAGAAAATGATATAACTTTATATCATCTTGTATTCGGTTATAAAATATTCGATAAAAGCTATTATGACTTCAATTATTTTCTTACAATCATTGGATTTTCAATATATAAGGCATATTACATTTCAGAGCAAAAAACTAAAAGGCTTGATGTTTACTCATTGTTTGTTAGGGAATATCTTCAAATATATAGAGGAAATGAAATAATTCAGAAAAGTTCATTTCTAAAAAGACTACAGAATTATTTGTAAGCTATTTGAATATGAATTATTTTAATATAATTGTGTCGCAAATTTCTCTATATTTAGATTATATATATATATATATATATATATTGCTTCATAAGAAGCTTGGGCTTATGAAGCTGGTTGTAACAAGCATTTGAATAAAATATTATTGTTGTTGAAAAAAAAAAATTTTTAACAGGAGAGACAACTGTTAAGTCTTTTTATCTGTTTTGTAGGGATGCTTCCTAGAGTTGAATGACATCTTTGCTTCAAACCTTGGTTACATAGCTGGAGTATCACTGTCCTTTGCTGTACTGCAGGTAAATGATCCTTTATATTGTTTATTGAATTGTTATTTTTTTAGAAATGGATTTTAGACATGGACATTAAGACAATTTTCATTTGAAAAGACATTGTAATATTAATGAAAATGTACTCAGATCACAAATTCTCTGTGTTTTTTTAGTTTTAATTTTTGAATCACTCGACGTCTGTCAGCGTCATTAACTTTTTTCAAATATTTTATTAACTCACTTGGTCAAAGGCCATGTTAGCTTTTGCCATCACTTGGCATACGTAGTACATGTAAACTTTCACATTTATATCTTCTCCTCTGAAACCACAAAACTAAATTAAACCAAACATGGATGGGATGGTCCTTGCATGTCCCATTTCAGAATTGTGTATGACAGCCACACCCTCCGTTCATTACTAAAAATAGAAAATTCTTCAATTGCTTATTACTGCTTTAGTTTAAGTCAAATTGAACTCGAATTGAAATCCAGAAAAGCAATTACAAGCTCCTGGGAGTCTCGAGTTGACAGTCTACTCCATAGCTATAGATTCAGATCCTATCTTTGGTATGTAAATTGTATGTTCCTAAGGAGTAACCTTGGTAACACTCATCTGATCTTGTTAAGTTCCTGCAGGGGTTCGGTAATTTTGCTCCAGAAATTTGAAAATTGCATAAAATTAGCTTTCAGTAATATTTTTTTCTGAAAAGGAAGAGGTCTATGACCTATAAGTAGCAACATATTTAAAAAAAAAGAAATATATCGAGTAGAATTGTGAGTTCTTTTGAAAAAGGTCATGACCTAACCCAATGCCCGAAATGCCAGTGTAAATTTTGTGGTATAATACCACAGTCTTTGCCTTAATTTTTTTCACCTACTTGCCCGAAAGCCAAATTTAGAAAAAAATTATATTTATTGAAACAAATTTTTTTTTTTTTTTTTTTTTTTTTTATTATTTGTTTCTTCAATAGTCAGGAATTTACATTCATATAAAAGCCCATACATTACCACCTGACATAGATGTACAAGGATTTACAACATAATTATTATGTGACTATTGCATTTTTTTAAAGTTAATTAATAAGCAAAATATGACATGAATAAATAAATCAATTGAGACACATTCATTCTTTCACATTCTCTCTCTCCCTTTCATAAACAAAACACCCATTCCTTTACAATATCTGTCTTCTATTATTTTGTGACTTTAGTAACTTACTCCTAATTGATACAAATAAATACATAAACATAAATAACGTAGTGTACCCAGGTACCTATCCATAGTTAAAAATCTGGAAAAACATGTTTCACTGGGGTCCAGTATTTTTCAAAACCTTTTAAGTTGTTGTTCTTTATGGCTATAATATTGTTCAAGTGAATAGTAATTTTTAATTCGATACTTCAATTCTATGATATTTGGAATTTTTTCTTTTAGTTTACATTTATATATATAATTTTTAGCTATAAGGATCAGCAAGTTAAGAGTTAAACTTTCTTCTTTAAATCCAAGCAAAAATTGTTCTTTGTGAAATTCAATATTGTGAAAATAGCATTTAAGACAGTCATAGAAAGCTCTCAGGAAAGGAAATATCAAAGGACAATTAAAAAATAAATGTTCAACCGTTTCGTCTTCAACATTGCAAAATGAGCACAATTTTGTGTCTTTAATATGAATTTTGAATAAAAAGGTATTGGTAGGTATAACTCTATGTAAAAACTTATACTGAAAATTGATCAGATATGTATTCCTACAACACTTTTTAAGAATTCGAAAATATATAGACCAGTCTGCAATGTCAATCCCAAGTATTTCTTCCCATTTCAAAAATTTTTGAATGGGAAGATGAGTTAATGTCTGCAGTAAAGTAATATATACAAACTTTAAACTTTTTGTATATATTAGTCTGTCTAAAAAGTCATCTTTTGGATGAAAATTTTCTGTATTGATATTATCAATGTTATCCTTTAAGCACTTTTTAATATCAGTAGGAATGTTTGAGATTAATGTGTAATATCGAATGAAGTTGTTACTTTTAATTAATGTTTTAATCTTTTCAAAAGTCAAGAAATTTTTTGTAACAGTATCCATCATATGATTTAAGTTTGTTACACCTGCATTTTCCCATCTCATATAAAAAGGGAAATCATCAATCGATACAAAGTTAAGTAGATCAAGAGATAAACACTCCTTTATATTCAATTTTACAAGTGGCTTTGCTAAATACAAGCTATAAAAGACATCTTTCCAAAATGGGTTACTGAATATTTTAGAAATTTCAAGGATCTTTTCCTTTTGTAAGGAAAAAATTCTTTCACCCCCATAATATTTTATATTCTTTGCCATGATTTTTTGCCAGCCACCTTTCAAATTGGAAAAGAATCTTTTTATCCAGCTTATTTTGAGATAGGCATTGAACTGTTGTAAATGTATCATTTTTAACCCTCCATCTTCAAAATCAGCTATGAGTGTATTTCGTTTGATTTTTTCTGGTTTTCCATCCCATATAAAATTAAAAAATAGTTTATTTAGATCATTAAACAGTGATTGTTTTAAATTTGGCAGTGAGGTAAGTAAATGAATAAGTTTTGGAAGTGCAAGTGTTTTTATCACGGTTACCTTCCCAAGAAGGGTGAGTTTTCTATGTTGCCAGCTTTTTAATATTTTTGAAACATCTATAATTTTCTTTCTAAAATTAAGGTCAGGCATAGAACTGAGATCAAGAGAAAAATCTATACCAAGTAGTTTGAAATTGGATACAGACCAGTTCAATTTGAAATCTGGACAAAGAATTTGATTGGAATACCTTTTATTTCCCACCCATACTACCCTTGTTTTAGATGTATTAATTTTCAGACCTGAAGCTTTATAAAAGTTTTCAAAACAAATCAGGGTCTCCCTAAGTGATGTCTCACAACCATCAAGTACAAGGAATGTATCATCTGCATATTGACTAATGAGTGATTCAGTATCATTCACCAATGCTCCTTTTATTTTGGGATTTGATTTAATTTGTAGGGAAAGCAACTCAACACCAATAATAAATAAATAGGGAGATAGTGGATCGCCTTGATGACAGCCTCTTTCCAGATTGAAAAAGTTTGATATATGTCCATTATTTATCACACAACTTTTAGAGTCTACATAAAAAATTTCAAACCATTTGCAAATAGAAGGACCAAAATTAAAACTATTTAAAGCTTTCTGTAAAAATTTCCATTCAATAGAATCAAAAGCTTTTTCGAAATCAACTAATAATAATAACCCATCCATATCATTTTCTTCTAAATAGTGCATTAAGTCATAGAGAAGACGAGTATTTTCACCCATGAATCTGTCTTTCATAAAACCTTTTTGAGTATCACTAATAATACCACCTAAAACTTGTTTAAATCTATTTGCAATTGCTGCAGAGGCTATTTTTAAATCTGTATTTAGTAAACTGATTGGACGCCAGTTGCTCATATATCGCCTATCTTTATTCTCCTTAGGAATACAAGTAATAACTCCTTGAGTCTGAAATTGAGAGAAATGGCCTGTTTCATAGCCAAAATATAAAGACCGAAAAACAAAAGCACCAATATCGTTCCAAATGAATTTATAGAAATCTACTGTGAAACCATCTGACCCAGGGCTTTTGCCATTTTTCATTAATTTAAGAGATTCACCACATTCCTTGAATGATAAATTCCCCTCCAAAGAGTTTTTTTGTTCATCACTTAATTTGACATCATGCTGGAAGAAAAAATCATTATCTACACATAAATGATTGGATGAATACAATTTCCTGTAATATTGTTCCTGTTCAAATAGAATTTTTGATTGTTCTGAAATATGATTACCTTTTTCATTGATAAGTTCAGAAATGGTTTTGTTGATAGAGGACTTTTTTTCTAATTTACAAAAATATTCAGAGCATCTTTCCCCATTCTCATGCCAATTGGCCCGAGATCGAAGAAGTAAACCCTCTACTATATCCTGCCTCCGATTTTCTAATTCCCCCTTTTTCTGATTCAAAGATGCCTGAATAAACTCAGTAGGATTCAAATTCATTTGATTTTCTAAAATTTGTATGTCATTCTCAAGTTTTAATGTTTTTTCCTTTTCATCTCGAGATTTTCTTATACTGTAGGTTATGGAAACACTTCTGATTTTCATTTTCAATATTTCAAAAAACACCTGATCATTACATAATAATTCAACATGAAGAAAATCATCAATATTTCCAACTGAATAGTATTCAGATAATGTATCTCTAATGCATGTTTTAACTATATCAATATAATTTGAGTCCCTCAATAATTGGGAATTAAATTTCCAGTAGCCCTTTCCCCGATTAGCAGGAGAGGCAGAAAAACTAAAAACAATGGCAGAGTGGTCAGTTCTATAGCCTGGAATTATTTTGGTATACTCCATGAGAGAAAAAATATCTTCTGAGACAAGAAAGTAATCAATTCTGCTTTGTTTAATAGGAGAGGTTTGACGCCATGTGAACTTTTTATCCACAGGATAACAAGTTCGCCAAGGATCTAATAATTCAAATGTTTCTTTAAGTTCCTCTATTTTCTTATGTGCATTTTGGTTTCTGTCATGTATTACATTATAAGTATCATCAGATTTATTCTGTACTACATTCCAGTCACCACAAAATAAAAAACTAGTATTAGCAAATCCTGCAGACTTTTGCAGTATTTCAGTAAACAATTCAGGTTTGTCAGTGTTGTAACCATATAAACAAACTAGTGTTAAACGTTGTTCATAAACAGTTAAATCTAAAATAATATAGCGACCATTCTGATCTAATATAGAATCATTAACCTTAAAATCAAAACCATTTCTGAACATAACACTTACTCCGGCACTTTTACTATCACCATGACTAAAAAAACATTTACTACCCCATTCGTCCTCCCATTTGACTGCTACATCTTTGGTACTATGTGTCTCCTGAAAACAAACTATGGAGATTTTCTTTGCCTTGACCCAATTAAATACATCTGACCTCTTTTTAGTATTTGAAAAAAGACCCCTTACATTCATAGACAAAATTTGTATATGGTTATTCATTATGTTATATTAACATGTTGATATACCAATAGGAGCAAGTTACAAGTCAATACAACCAAGAACACAGATACACAAACCATACCACTACACTCATTCATACACTTAAGATAGCACATTTTATACATGTAAATAATTGAAACACGAGGGCAGTCAATCTGATATTTTACATATACATTTGAAAAAAAGAAAATTAGCACTGATTTTTAAAACCAAACCAAAAAAAGAGAGTTATACATTTTGTAAATTCATAGTTTTAAAGTATTTATTAAATCTTGCATAGAATTAATAAATTACTAATAAATGAAAATATCCAATATTAAAAAATAAACCGTTTTGAAAGGTTTCATTTGACGATTAGATATTTTTAGGGTACAGCCGAAAATTTAAGAGATTCATTGATTGGTAATATGATTTGAGTTATCTCCCTTTGGCTATAAAAATGATAACTGTAATTTACAGGTACCTGTATTACAATTTTATGCTCACAATATTTGTATTGTATATAATATAAAAGAAGTGGATTGAAAATGTTTAATTTTGATGATCATTTGGTGTGTTAACAATAAAAGATATTTTACTAATTTAACTTATCACCCTTTTTTACATTCATAAACAACAAAATTATATAATTGAAAAAAAAAAATGTAAATAAACTTACTGTTTATTGAATAAAAGTTCACTGTATTCCTTTATAGTACATATAAATCCAGAGCAAATGGTTAATTTAGTGTCTTTTTGCAATTTTGTTGTTGATGTCATCAAAAATATCAAATTTTATTCTCTTTTCGTCAAAAGTTTTACCATACACAGAACAATTAAAGTACCAGGCACTTTCAAGTTCTTTACAATTTCTCAGTCTTGTTATAAGTCCCATATTGTGTTTTGTAACATCGTCTTCCAGTCTTACAGTCTCTTTCTTTGGCAAGTTCTTTTTTGCCCTCATAATCCTGTATTTCACTTCAGAATTGACTAATTTCACAATTACAGGTCTTGCTTCACCGATCTTCCCTGGTATCCTATGTATAGCCTGGATCTCTGATGAATCAACTTTTACATTTAGTTTGTCCTTTACAATATCCTTGACAAATATATCTCTTATTTTTTCGTCTTTATTCTCAGGATAGTTCATGATTTTGATGTTAAATTTCCTGGAGTATTGCTGGTTATAATTAGACATTTGTAGTGCCTCTTTTGATATGATTTCGTTATCAGCTACCTGTTTCTGAATCTCACTCATTTTTTTTCTTTGTCCAGCTATTTGTTCTCTCAACTCCTCATTCTCCTTAGTTAAATTTTCAATAGCCTTTGTCTGTTTGTTTGACTTTTCACTAATTTTTTCGTTTATTTCTTTCTTGAAGCTATCAAGTAATTTGGTGACAATTGAAGTGACTACAGTTTCTAAATCACTTTTCTTTACAATGTCAGCAAGAGATTTGTCAAGATCTGTTTTTGTAACAACACCCTCCAGGCTATCCTTGATAATGTCCAGATCATTTTGGAAATTTGTCAATTCAATTGTCAAATCTGAACTACTATCCATTGAAACTTCTATATTAGGCCTTTTAGGAGTTTTCTTCTTTTGTTTTTCATTTCCATTTTTTGCTGCAAGCAGTGTTTGTACAGTTTGAACAGGTTTTGGTTTCTCACTACTTTTATCACTATTCCCAGGCATGTTATATATGTTGTGAGTTATAATCCAATCCAAATTGTAAAGTGTTTGTAGATTGTAACTGAGTTCTGTTCACAAGACAAAGGTTAAATATATTTCCATCAAATTTAAGAATTTAAAGTTCAAATATTTAACATAAAGTTTCCATAACTTGTAGATAATAATGTCCTGAGCATGTAGATATGAATAATTTTCTTAATTTCATTCCATAACACAGTGAAATTATCAGAAAACTGCAGAGCAAAAACTCAGGTGACTAGCTTGTCGGCCATCTTAAATCTTCTCGAAACAAATTTTTTAATAATTTTCATTTGTCCGAATCCAGTTTTACTTGTCCTGGGCTTCGAACAAGTGGGTTAGCGTGAAGACTGATTCTAACATCACTTGTTTGGTTCATATAATTTGACAGTCTTTAGGTATCAAGTGTATTATATACTAATATTTTTTTTAATTCCATTTCAGTTACTTGGTATGATATGTAGCTGTATCTTGTTCTGTAGATCAAAGGAGGTACGATATGAAGTCCTCGGAGGACCAAACTCTGGCCTCAGAGTGTGAGAATTTACAGAATCTCTGTAACAAAAACATAGAATCCCACTGAATATCATTATCATACTCCATAATCTCTATTTTTCTCTTTATGTAGTTGATTTTATGCTGCATGTTCAATGCACTAAAATATGCAATATTTAGAAGCTCAACTTTAGGAGAATAATTTCATTTCTTAATAACATTAACTTGAATATATACAATATAATATCTTCAAACATTTTTCATACAACAAAAAAGTTTTTTTTATTTATCATGATTAATTGTAGTTTTATGAGAAAAAAAAATCTTTAAAGTCAGATTTAATTACAAAATTATTAAATTAGAATACAGTCAAATGTGTTTTACATGACCTTCCAAAGGAACAATAAAATAGGGTTACATAAGACAGGTGGTCACTAAATACAGGTGTAATTAATATGGAATGTACTGTGAAAGAAATTAAAATTAAGGTCACATAAAACAAGTTATTAGCTTATATTAAAATGGTCACTAAAGCATGTTTGACTGTATATTACCTGTATTAACTGTATAAATTTATTATCATTTAACATATCACACAATAAAAGGTGCACATGAAAATTAGACCTTTACAAAATCTCAATATTTTAGTGTAAGGGTGATATACTATATACATTTATCATTGATAACAATACTTGTATATATTTCATGTGATACATGTATTTGTTAAATTGGACTCTCTATTAAGATTAGCCCCTATATAGAGACTATAGTAAATGTTTTGTTATGGATGCTGGTAGAATTTGCTGCAGATAAAAAAAAAGTTCGGGAAAATGGATATTAGCCCTATATAGAGACAAGGTCAAGATGGCTACACTAGTAAATGTTTTGTTATGGCTGCAGGTAGATTTTGCTGCAGATGGAAAAAAGTGTGGGGAAATAGGGTATTAGTTAGTAAATAAATTGTTTAAAGTAAAGAAAGCAATTTGTTTTTGTTAAAGTACATTTGTGAAGGAGGTTCTCTTAATATCACAATTTGTTTATTGTGATTTGTTGGGGCATTTTCTTTTAAAGGGTAAATAGGAATGAGCAGTAAATTCACCATTTAAGTGTAAGCAACCTGAATGTGCTTTTTGATAGTTTACCACTATTTTGTAAAATAGCACAATTTATAGTGCTTTTTTGTTTCCTAATGTGGAAAAAAATGTTATTAAATATATATATATATAGATCTGATTTATTTAATGTTGTATCACATAATTTCTATGTATTTGTTCATAATGACAAGTCTGATGTATTTAAAATAAGAAGGAATAATTACTTATGTGACCTGCAAAAAATACTCCTGGTAACTTTTGGACGAGGAATTTGAACTCTATGTGTATGTCACCAATGTGGAGTAATGTTTATCAAACAATTACATGTACAGGCATTTAAATCCTTACTATTTTACCTTATAGCCTTCTTTCAAAATTTGCCATTAGAAAAAAAACCTTTATCTTTTGTTTGCATAGAAATATGATAAACTTTTTTTACCTAATTTATTTTCAATGAAATTAGGTCAGTGTAATTGTTTAATTTGATCTGATTTTGTTTTAAACCTTAAAGTGCTAAGTAGTTGAGATTTTCAGTAAAAACATTTTATTTACTAAATTACCAACATTGTTAGACCTGATGTGAAAACTTCCATCATATTTCCTTTTGAATATGCATACAGAAAAATATGACATCCAATTATATCATCTGAGCATTTACAGGGCATTCCACTCGTTTTCAAGTAGGAGGTGATAATTCTAAAGTAGAAGGGCAGGAATTTTTCTAGCCTTCACCAGGGTCCGGTAATAGGACCCTTTCTCAATGAAAAATATTCTAAAATCTTGCAAAATTTACAAAATATTCATTCTTATCCCCTTATTTTGATTCCCAATTTGAGCAATTTAGATTGCAAAAGATAAATCAGTATACAAAACAAAGCAATGTTTTATTTTCACTTTGACATTTTCATTTTTGAAAACAACGTATCGGGGGAAAAATGCAAAAGACGGACAATTTGTCCTGTTCCTGTGGAATGCCCTGGATTTAGACAAGATTTTACCAATTTGTTCTTTGTTGTTGACCTTTAAAATGTTATTATTTATTAATTAACATGTTATTTGAATTATATTTATGAATGTACTTGTTTAAACACAGCCCTCTGAACAAGGCTACTTTGTTTAATATGGCCCATTGAACAGGCCTACAAGGTTTAAGATGGCCCTCTGAATAAGCTATTTGGTTTAACGTGACCCTCTGAACAAGCCTACTTGGTTTAACATGGTCGTCTGAGAATAAGGCTCATTAGTTTAACATGGTCTTCTGAACAAACCTACATAGTTTAACATGGCCCTCTGAACAAATTTAATTGGTTTATATAATAGTTGTAATGTTAGGCTTTTGATTGGCTGTGCTTTTGTTCAACATGTATCATACCGTAAATCGGGAAATTTTGGTCATGGTTTTATTTTGGCCCCTAAATACAAAGTGCCAAAATTAAACACACCAAAATATGTCGCACTCCAAAAATTAACCACCAAAATAAATTGAACACTGCCTTAATATCTTTTTATATTTATATTCCCTAGTCTGTACCTTTTTGTCTTACTTCTTTCCTAAGTAAAACTTTGTCAAACTGAAAAGTGTTCACATGTGAAATCGTTGGCTTGGATGACAAGAGAGAAATTACAGGTAAATAAAGTACATTGATAAAAACCATGCAATACCAATAAAATTTATTCAATCAACAAAATGTCAAATATCATTAAAATGACAATTACCTATAGAAAAAAGAAAAATCAATAAACATGTAATTAGTGTCTTATGGGTTTTATTTTATAACAACATAAAATTCACAGTCAATAATAAAATAGATTTACAGGTACAAAATCCAATTATAAAGGTGTGATCTGTCGTATACATTTTTTTGTAACCTTTGATCTGTTTATTATGTATAATTGTTGTGTAAACAAATACATGTACTGACCATTATAATAAGACTGTTTACCTGTACAAGGGATGATTAATACCTGTGCAAAATTATTATTTGTTGTTTTTATATTAAATGCATTTTACTTTATGCTGTTTAAATATTTAATTTCCTAGTTTTGATAAATATCACAATTTATCCATAATCGATTTGGTTTTTAGGTAAGTAACAGTGAAAACGTAGTATCGCTGGTTGAAATGAGCACGCTTCCATTTACGTTCTGAATTAACCGACAAAACCATTAAACACATGGGAACCAAAAGTGGCCAAAATTAAACACACTAGAAACGAAAATGGCCAAAATTTCACACATCAAAATAAAACAACCCTCTTTTGGAGAAAAAAGGCCAAAATTAACCTACACCAAAATTTCCTGATTTACGGTATAATGCTTTACATTGCTATTATTGGGCTCAATGGCTTCTATTCAAAGATATAAGATAACTTTTGTCAGCTAGTCTTTGGAGGTTAATCTGTATCCTTAGGTTATATATTTTTATGTAGTCACCAATCAATGCAAACTTTATTTCTATTACTATTACAAAATGTATTAATCATTATTTAAAAAGATTTAAAAAATACTCCTTACCGAATAATAAAAAAAATAACAAAATATTTCCCCCTTGAATAATTAAAAAAATCCTTGTTTAAAATTATTAAAAACATTATCACCCTGTATTTGCCTAAAAACTGGTAATTTAATATTTATATAATTTTTTTTTGTAAGTTATTATGTAGAGAATATCTCGAAGCTAAAAAAAAATTCTTCAATTTATCAAATTAAAGGCAAAATTGTAAAGTATGTAATTAAAAGATCCATGGAACAATATAGAGACACAAAGATGTAGGCATTTACAAAAAAAAACTGACTGCACATCTTTTTTAATTAGGAGAAAAAAGAATCATATACCATCAGATAGAAACAATTGCCATTTACATAATGGCTATCATATATAATTGTGAACTTTCTGTTCTATATTTGAGATTTTGTTGTTATTCAGCAAATTATTTCTTTTATTTATATGTGGTGTCATAATTTTACCTCGTTTTTGATAATTGTTTCTATGGCTTATATGTGTTTACTTGAAATAAAATGTTGTGCGAATTTGTGTTTATTTCTAGCTCAAATGGCCAAAAAGGAACAAAACTAGGCAGAAATTGGATTTTGGTGATCCTCGGCATTGTATCAGATTTTTCCATTTAAGAATATTCAAGGAGTACGGAAGTCACATTTTTCAACAAATCATCAGCATATCCATGGGAACTAACTGTGCTCCTCTCCTTGGAGATCTTCTCCTTTACTGTTATGAGACAGAATTTATGCAAAAACTTATCATAGACAAAATGTGTAGGCTAAAACATTTAATCTTGTATTCAGTCAGGTATATTGATCAGGTTCTGTCAATCAATAATCCAAGCTTTGCTGTGGTCTGATCTATAATAATTGGATTTACAACTACAGTACCTGTGCAATCAGTGTCTATTACCATTAATGTTGTGAGTTCAAATCCCAAGATGTACCCGATGCAACATTATGCAATACTTTTGTCAGTGACTTGTGTAAGGTCTGTGGTTTTCTTCAGGTACTCTGATTTCTCCACTAATATAGCTGACCACTACCATATAACTGAAATATTGTTGAATGTGGCATAACCCAATTCAATCTGTGCTGATATAACCCTTTATGGCAAGAAATGTTCAAAGCATGGACTGAGTTAAAAGAAACAAATACAAATGTTCCATTAAGTGCTGTTTTCTAAATACCAGCAGTATGGGGAACATTGAAAAAATTAAAATGGACAATCAAACTATTGTATAAACATTTGATTGACAAAGGAGTATTTTTTCTAAATAATTTGATGATATATCAGACCAGCTAATGATTTTCGAAAGAATAAAGAAACTTCCTCAGTTACCAAGGTGTGATTTCAGCAGTCACTTTTAAAATAGTTGCACATACACACATATATATATAGTGATGATTTACAAAAAGTGAATAGCTCCTTATTACCAAACGATATGAAAAATTTTATAACTAAAAGAAAACAAGTAAACTTGAAATATGAAGAGAGTAGGTCAAAATATGGCAAAGGCAAAGTTTACAACCTTACAAGGTACAATGTATACATATCTACAAATTATAAGAGAATTATAATTAAATTATTTTTCTTTTGTGTTGCTCTTACTAGAAAGGGCATCATTTTCCTGGTCCTAATGGAATTAACTACTATAAAAACATGTACAAGCATATAATTTAGAATGTGCTAAGGATCTATTAGTGCAAGTAATTTCTGTAGCATTAAATATAACATTTAACCATTAGATAATAAGTTTAATTATTGTCAATGAAGTTATATACCGTCTGTTGGACAAATAAAAATGTTTTTTTGCTTCGTTTGATGCACGTCTCATATCTAAAGAAATAATCCCCAGACTGATTCTACACTTTACATTATCTTAATGCATAGTTGTAGTATTATTGAGATAATGTAATCTCTCGTTTCATTCCCTTTGAACTATTAAACTACCTGATAAAGCTGATTAACTCAATAGTCTGTTCCAGTTAGTTCGACTAAAATGTTTGTCCTAATTATTATTCGAACAGAAAGATGGAATAAAATGAAAAACATCGTACAGTCGTGACCGGAAACGTTGTAAACTAGTACTCTAATCATAAAATTAATAGGAAGAGACAAAATTGACATCCCAAACATACATACATGACCGCTTTCCTATCTGGATACAGGTATTTCAATAAAAAGTGACGGGTTTAAGCTATTTTTATGGGTCCAAAAATAATGCATAGGCTTGTCTTTCTTCATTGAATACTGTATGTCTGAATTAGTAATAAAAGATATTGA
The DNA here is from genome assembly GCA_963680875.1 of Bathymodiolus brooksi. NCBI lineage: Eukaryota > Metazoa > Mollusca > Bivalvia > Mytilida > Modiolidae > Bathymodiolus > Bathymodiolus brooksi. Next base: position 91,549,066 of record OY804577.1, read on the forward strand.
TGTAAATAAACATGTGAGAGTAAGACACAAATTAAAGTAAAGGAACATTACTGTTCTGTGTTTCACAGTCACAGTATCGTCTCCAATAATGAGCATAGCTCATACGTATACGCTAAAGTGGGTGTGAATCGGCCCTGGTGGAGAAGACAATATTAAGATGAACAACTTGTGTCTCCTCCTTTTGTCATGTAGACAGTAAAGTATGTTTATATTAAATCAGTCCCTAGTCTGCAGTTTGTAGACAGTAAAGTATGTTTATATTAAATCGGTCCCTAGTCTGCAGTTTGTAGACAGTAAAATATGTTTATATTAAATCAGTCCCTAGTCTGCAGTTTGTAGACAGTAAAATATGCTTATATTAAATCGGTCCCTAGTCTGCAGTTTGTAGACAGTAAAATATGTTTATATTAAATCAGTCCCTAGTCTGCAGTTTGTAGACAGTAAAATATGTTTATATTAAATCGGTCCCTAGTCTGCAGTTTGTAGACAGTAAAGTATGTTTATATTAAATCAGTCCCTAGTCTGCAGTTTGTAGACAGTAAAGTATGTTTATATTAAATCAGTCCCTAGTCTGCAGTTTGTAGACAGTAACATATGTTTATATTAAATCAGTCCCTAGTCTGCAGTTTGTAGACAGTAAAATATGTTTATATTAAATCGGTCCCTAGTCTGCAGTTTGTAGACAGTAAAGTATGTTTATATTAAATCGGTCCCTAGTCTGCAGTTTGTAGACAGTAAAATATGTTTATATTAAATCAGTCCCTAGTCTGCAGTTTGTAGACAGTAAAATATGTTTATATTAAATCGGTCCCTAGTCTGCAGTTTGTAGACAGTAAAGTATGTTTATATTAAATCAGTCCCTAGTCTGCAGTTTGTAGACAGTAAAATATGTTTATATTAAATCGGTCCCTAGTCTGCAGTTTGTAGACAGTAAAGTATGTTTATATTAAATCAGTCCCTAGTCTGCAGTTTGTAGACAGTAAGATATGTTTATATTAAATCAGTCCCTAGTCTGCAGTTTGTAGACGGTAAAGTATGTTTATATTAAATCGGTCCCTAGTCTGCAGTTTGTAGACAGTAAAATATGTTTATATTAAATCGGTCCCTAGTCTGCAGTTTGTAGACAGTAAAATATGTTTATATTAAATCAGTCCCTAGTCTGCAGTTTGTAGACAGTAAAGTATGTTTATATTAAATCGGTCCCTAGTCTGCAGTTTGTAGACAGTAAAATATGTTTATATTAAATCAGTCCCTAGTCTGCAGTTTGTAGACAGTAAAATATGTTTATATTAAATCGGTCCCTAGTCTGCAGTTTGTAGACAATAAAGTATGTTTATATTAAATCGGTCCCTAGTCTGCAGTTTGTAGACAGTAAAATATGTTTATATTAAATCAGTCCCTAGTCTGCAGTTTGTAGACAGTAAAATATGTTTATATTAAATCGGTCCCTAGTCTGCAGTTTGTAGACAGTAAAATATGTTTATATTAAATCAGTCCCTAGTCTGCAGTTTGTAGACAGTAAAATATGTTTATATTAAATCGGTCCCTAGTCTGCAGTTTGTAGACAGTAAAGTATGTTTATATTAAATCAGTCCCTAGTCTGCAGTTTGTAGAGAGTAAAATATGTTTATATTAAATCAGTCCCTAGTCTGCAGTTTGTAGACAGTAAAGTATGTTTATATTAAATCAGTCCCTAGTCTGCAGTTTGTAGACAGTAAAATATGTTTATATTAAATCGGTCCCTAGTCTGCAGTTTGTAGACAGTAAAGTATGTTTATATTAAATCAGTCCCTAGTCTGCAGTTTGTAGACAGTAAAGTATGTTTATATTAAATCAGTCCCTAGTCTGCAGTTTGTAGACAGTAAAATATGTTTATATTAAATCAGTCCCTAGTCTGCAGTTTGTAGACAGTAAAATATGTTTATATTAAATCAGTCCCTAGTCTGCAGTTTGTAGACAGTAAAATATGTTTATATTAAATCGGTCCCTAGTCTGCAGTTTGTAGACAGTAAAATATGTTTATATTAAATCAGTCCCTAGTCTGCAGTTTGTAGACAGTAAAATATGTTTATATTAAATCGGTCCCTAGTCTGCAGTTTGTAGACAGTAAAGTATGTTTATATTAAATCGGTCCCTAGTCTGCAGTTTGTAGACAGTAAAATATGTTTATATTAAATCAGTCCCTAGTCTGCAGTTTGTAGACAGTAAAATATGTTTATATTAAATCGGTCCCTAGTCTGCAGTTTGTAGACAGTAAAATATGTTTATATTAAATCAGTCCCTAGTCTGCAGTTTGTAGACAGTAAAATATGTTTATATTAAATCGGTCCCTAGTCTGCAGTTTGTAGACAGTAAAGTATGTTTATATTAAATCAGTCCCTAGTCTGCAGTTTGTAGACAGTAAAATATGTTTATATTAAATCGGTCCCTAGTCTGCAGTTTGTAGACAGTAAAGTATGTTTATATTAAATCGGTCCCTATTCTGCAGTTTGTAGACAATAAAATATGTTTATATTAAATCGGTCCCTAGTCTGCAGTTTGTAGACAGTAAAGTATGTTTATATTAAATCAGTCCCTAGTCTGCAGTTTGTAGACAGTAAAGTATGTTTATATTAAATCGGTCCCTAGTCTGCAGTTTGTAGACAGTAAAGTATGTTTATATTAAATCGGTCCCTAGTCTGCAGTTTGTAGACAGTAAAGTATGTTTATATTAAATCGGTCCCTAGTCTGCAGTTTGTAGACAGTAAAATATGTTTATATTAAATCAGTCCCTAGTCTGCAGTTTGTAGACAGTAAAATATGTTTATATTAAATCGGTCCCTAGTCTGCAGTTTGTAGACAGTAAAATATGTTTATATTAAATCGGTCCCTAGTCTGCAGTTTGTAGACAGTAAAGTATGTTTATATTAAATCAGTCCCTAGTCTGCAGTTTGTAGACAGTAAAATATGTTTATATTAAATCGGTCCCTAGTCTGCAGTTTGTAGACAGTAAAGTATGTTTATATTAAATCAGTCCCTAGTCTGCAGTTTGTAGACAGTAAAATATGTTTATATTAAATCGGTCCCTAGTCTGCAGTTTGTAGACAGTAAAGTATGTTTATATTAAATCAGTCCCTAGTCTGCAGTTTGTAGACAGTAAAGTATGTTTATATTAAATCAGTCCCTAGTCTGCAGTTTGTAGACAGTAAAATATGTTTATATTAAATCGGTCCCTAGTCTGCAGTTTGTAGACAGTAAAGTATGTTTATATTAAATCGGTCCCTAGTCTGCAGTTTGTAGACAGTAAAGTATGTTTATATTAAATCGGTCCCTAGTCTGCAGTTTGTAGACAGTAAAATATGTTTATATTAAATCAGTCCCTAGTCTGCAGTTTGTAGACAGTAAAATATGTTTATATTAAATCGGTCCCTAGTCTGCAGTTTGTAGACAGTAAAATATGTTTATATTAAATCGGTCCCTAGTCTGCAGTTTGTAGACAGTAAAGTATGTTTATATTAAATCAGTCCCTAGTCTGCAGTTTGTAGACAGTAAAATATGTTTATATTAAATCGGTCCCTAGTCTGCAGTTTGTAGACAGTAAAGTATGTTTATATTAAATCAGTCCCTAGTCTGCAGTTTGTAGACAGTAAAATATGTTTATATTAAATCGGTCCCTAGTCTGCAGTTTGTAGACAGTAAAGTATGTTTATATTAAATCAGTCCCTAGTCTGCAGTTTGTAGACAGTAAAGTATGTTTATATTAAATCAGTCCCTAGTCTGCAGTTTGTAGACAGTAAAATATGTTTATATTAAATCGGTCCCTAGTCTGCAGTTTGTAGACAGCAAAGTATGTTTATATTAAATCAGTCCCTAGTCTGCAGTTTGTAGACAGTAAAGTATGTTTATATTAAATCGGTCCCTAGTCTGCAGTTTGTAGACAGTAAAATATGTTTATATTAAATCAGTCCCTAGTCTGCAGTTTGTAGACAGTAAAATATGCTTATATTAAATCGGTCCCTAGTCTGCAGTTTGTAGACAGTAAAATATGTTTATATTAAATCAGTCCCTAGTCTGCAGTTTGTAGACAGTAAAATATGTTTATATTAAATCGGTCCCTAGTCTGCAGTTTGTAGACAGTAAAGTATGTTTATATTAAATCAGTCCCTAGTCTGCAGTTTGTAGACAGTAAAATATGTTTATATTAAATCGGTCCCTAGTCTGCAGTTTGTAGACAGTAAAGTATGTTTATATTAAATCAGTCCCTAGTCTGCAGTTTGTAGACAGTAAAGTATGTTTATATTAAATCAGTCCCTAGTCTGCAGTTTGTAGACAGTAACATATGTTTATATTAAATCAGTCCCTAGTCTGCAGTTTGTAGACAGTAAAATATGTTTATATTAAATCGGTCCCTAGTCTGCAGTTTGTAGACAGTAAAGTATGTTTATATTAAATCGGTCCCTAGTCTGCAGTTTGTAGACAGTAAAATATGTTTATATTAAATCAGTCCCTAGTCTGCAGTTTGTAGACAGTAAAATATGTTTATATTAAATCGGTCCCTAGTCTGCAGTTTGTAGACAGTAAAGTATGTTTATATTAAATCAGTCCCTAGTCTGCAGTTTGTAGACAGTAAAATATGTTTATATTAAATCGGTCCCTAGTCTGCAGTTTGTAGACAGTAAAGTATGTTTATATTAAATCAGTCCCTAGTCTGCAGTTTGTAGACAGTAAGATATGTTTATATTAAATCAGTCCCTAGTCTGCAGTTTGTAGACAGTAAAGTATGTTTATATTAAATCGGTCCCTAGTCTGCAGTTTGTAGACAGTAAAATATGTTTATATTAAATCGGTCCCTAGTCTGCAGTTTGTAGACAGTAAAATATGTTTATATTAAATCAGTCCCTAGTCTGCAGTTTGTAGACAGTAAAGTATGTTTATATTAAATCGGTCCCTAGTCTGCAGTTTGTAGACAGTAAAATATGTTTATATTAAATCGGTCCCTAGTCTGCAGTTTGTAGACAGTAAAATATGTTTATATTAAATCGGTCCCTAGTCTGCAGTTTGTAGACAATAAAGTATGTTTATATTAAATCGGTCCCTAGTCTGCAGTTTGTAGACAGTAAAATATGTTTATATTAAATCAGTCCCTAGTCTGCAGTTTGTAGACAGTAAAATATGTTTATATTAAATCGGTCCCTAGTCTGCAGTTTGTAGACAGTAAAATATGTTTATATTAAATCAGTCCCTAGTCTGCAGTTTGTAGACAGTAAAATATGTTTATATTAAATCGGTCCCTAGTCTGCAGTTTGTAGACAGTAAAGTATGTTTATATTAAATCAGTCCCTAGTCTGCAGTTTGTAGACAGTAAAATATGTTTATATTAAATCAGTCCCTAGTCTGCAGTTTGTAGACAGTAAAGTATGTTTATATTAAATCAGTCCCTAGTCTGCAGTTTGTAGACAGTAAAATATGTTTATATTAAATCGGTCCCTAGTCTGCAGTTTGTAGACAGTAAAGTATGTTTATATTAAATCAGTCCCTAGTCTGCAGTTTGTAGACAGTAAAGTATGTTTATATTAAATCAGTCCCTAGTCTGCAGTTTGTAGACAGTAAAATATGTTTATATTAAATCGGTCCCTAGTCTGCAGTTTGTAGACAGTAAAATATGTTTATATTAAATCAGTCCCTAGTCTGCAGTTTGTAGACAGTAAAATATGTTTATATTAAATCGGTCCCTAGTCTGCAGTTTGTAGACAGTAAAATATGTTTATATTAAATCAGTCCCTAGTCTGCAGTTTGTAGACAGTAAAATATGTTTATATTAAATCGGTCCCTAGTCTGCAGTTTGTAGACAGTAAAGTATGTTTATATTAAATCGGTCCCTAGTCTGCAGTTTGTAGACAGTAAAATATGTTTATATTAAATCAGTCCCTAGTCTGCAGTTTGTAGACAGTAAAATATGTTTATATTAAATCGGTCCCTAGTCTGCAGTTTGTAGACAGTAAAATATGTTTATATTAAATCAGTCCCTAGTCTGCAGTTTGTAGACAGTAAAATATGTTTATATTAAATCGGTCCCTAGTCTGCAGTTTGTAGACAGTAAAGTATGTTTATATTAAATCAGTCCCTAGTCTGCAGTTTGTAGACAGTAAAATATGTTTATATTAAATCGGTCCCTAGTCTGCAGTTTGTAGACAGTAAAGTATGTTTATATTAAATCGGTCCCTATTCTGCAGTTTGTAGACAATAAAATATGTTTATATTAAATCGGTCCCTAGTCTGCAGTTTGTAGACAGTAAAGTATGTTTATATTAAATCAGTCCCTAGTCTGCAGTTTGTAGACAGTAAAGTATGTTTATATTAAATCGGTCCCTAGTCTGCAGTTTGTAGACAGTAAAGTATGTTTATATTAAATCGGTCCCTAGTCTGCAGTTTGTAGACAGTAAAGTATGTTTATATTAAATCGGTCCCTAGTCTGCAGTTTGTAGACAGTAAAATATGTTTATATTAAATCAGTCCCTAGTCTGCAGTTTGTAGACAGTAAAATATGTTTATATTAAATCAGTCCCTAGTCTGCAGTTTGTAGACAGTAAAATATGTTTATATTAAATCGGTCCCTAGTCTGCAGTTTGTAGACAGTAAAGTATGTTTATATTAAATCAGTCCCTAGTCTGCAGTTTGTAGACAGTAAAATATGTTTATATTAAATCGGTCCCTAGTCTGCAGTTTGTAGACAGTAAAGTATGTTTATATTAAATCAGTCCCTAGTCTGCAGTTTGTAGACAGTAACATATGTTTATATTAAATCGGTCCCTAGTCTGCAGTTTGTAGACAATAAAGTATGTTTATATTAAATCAGTCCCTAGTCTGCAGTTTGTAGACAGTAAAGTATGTTTATATTAAATCAGTCCCTAGTCTGCAGTTTGTAGACAGTAAAATATGTTTATATTAAATCGGTCCCTAGTCTGCAGTTTGTAGACAGTAAAGTATGTTTATATTAAATCAGTCCCTAGTCTGCAGTTTGTAGACAGTAAAATATGTTTATATTAAATCGGTCCCTAGTCTGCAGTTTGTAGACAGTAAAGTATGTTTATATTAAATCAGTCCCTAGTCTGCAGTTTGTAGACAGTAAAATATGTTTATATTAAATCAGTCCCTAGTGTGCAGTTTGTAGACAGTAAAGTATGTTTATATTAAATCGGTCCCTAGTCTGCAGTTTGTAGACAGTAAAGTATGTTTATATTAAATCGGTCCCTAGTCTGCAGTTTGTAGACAGTAAAATATGTTTATATTAAATCAGTCCCTAGTCTGCAGTTTGTAGACAGTAAAATATGTTTATATTAAATCGGTCCCTAGTCTGCAGTTTGTAGACAGTAAAATATGTTTATATTAAATCGGTCCCTAGTCTGCAGTTTGTAGACAGTAAAGTATGTTTATATTAAATCAGTCCCTAGTCTGCAGTTTGTAGACAGTAAAATATGTTTATATTAAATCGGTCCCTAGTCTGCAGTTTGTAGACAGTAAAGTATGTTTATATTAAATCAGTCCCTAGTCTGCAGTTTGTAGACAGTAAAATATGTTTATATTAAATCGGTCCCTAGTCTGCAGTTTGTAGACAGTAAAGTATGTTTATATTAAATCAGTCCCTAGTCTGCAGTTTGTAGACAGTAAAGTATGTTTATATTAAATCAGTCCCTAGTCTGCAGTTTGTAGACAGTAAAATATGTTTATATTAAATCGGTCCCTAGTCTGCAGTTTGTAGACAGCAAAGTATGTTTATATTAAATCAGTCCCTAGTCTGCAGTTTGTAGACAGTAAAATATGTTTATATTAAATCGGTCCCTAGTCTGCAGTTTGTAGACAGTAAAGTATGTTTATATTAAATCAGTCCCTAGTCTGCAGTTTGTAGACAGTAAAATATGTTTATATTAAATCAGTCCCTAGTCTGCAGTTTGTAGACAGTAAAGTATGTTTATATTAAATCGGTCCCTAGTCTGCAGTTTGTAGACAGTAAAGTATGTTTATATTAAATCGGTCCCTAGTCTGCAGTTTGTAGACAGTAAAATATGTTTATATTAAATCAGTCCCTAGTCTGCAGTTTGTAGACAGTAAAATATGTTTATATTAAATCGGTCCCTAGTCTGCAGTTTGTAGACAGTAAAATATGTTTATATTAAATCGGTCCCTAGTCTGCAGTTTGTAGACAGTAAAGTATGTTTATATTAAATCAGTCCCTAGTCTGCAGTTTGTAGACAGTAAAATATGTTTATATTAAATCGGTCCCTAGTCTGCAGTTTGTAGACAGTAAAGTATGTTTATAGTAAATCAGTCCCTAGTCTGCAGTTTGTAGACAGTAAAGTATGTTTATATTAAATCGGTCCCTAGTCTGCAGTTTGTAGACAGTAAAGTATGTTTATATTAAATCGGTCCCTAGTCTGCAGTTTGTAGACAGTAAAGTATGTTTATATTAAATCGGTCCCTAGTCTGCAGTTTGTAGACAGTAAAGTATGTTTATATTAAATCGGTCCCTAGTCTGCAGTTTGTAGACAGTAAAGTATGTTTATATTAAATCGGTCCCTAGTCTGCAGTTTGTAGACAGTAAAATATGTTTATATTAAATCAGTCCCTAGTCTGCAGTTTGTAGACAGTAAAATATGTTTATATTAAATCGGTCCCTAGTCTGCAGTTTGTAGACAGTAAAATATGTTTATATTAAATCGGTCCCTAGTCTGCAGTTTGTAGACAGTAAAGTATGTTTATATTAAATCAGTCCCTAGTCTGCAGTTTGTAGACAGTAAAATATATTTATATTAAATCGGTCCCTAGTCTGCAGTTTGTAGACAGTAAAGTATGTTTATATTAAATCAGTCCCTAGTCTGCAGTTTGTAGACAGTAAAATATGTTTATATTAAATCAGTCCCTAGTGTGCAGTTTGTAGACAGTAAAGTATGTTTATATTAAATCAGTCCCTAGTCTGCAGTTTGTAGACAGTAAAGTATGTTTATATTAAATCAGTCCCTAGTCTGCAGTTTGTAGACAGTAAAATATGTTTATATTAAATCGGTCCCTAGTCTGCAGTTTGTAGACAGTAAAGTATGTTTATATTAAATCAGTCCCTAGTCTGCAGTTTGTAGACAGTAAAATATGTTTATATTAAATCGGTCCCTAGTCTGCAGTTTGTAGACAGTAAAGTATGTTTATATTAAATCAGTCCCTAGTCTGCAGTTTGTAGACAGTAAAATATGTTTATATTAAATCAGTCCCTAGTCTGCAGTTTGTAGACAGTAAAGTATGTTTATATTAAATCGGCCCCTAGTCTGCAGTTTGTAGACAGTAAAGTATGTTTATATTAAATCGGTCCCTAGTCTGCAGTTTGTAGACAGTAAAGTATGTTTATATTAAATCAGTCCCTAGTCTGCAGTTTGTAGACAGTAAAATATGCTTATATTAAATCGGTCCCTAGTCTGCAGTTTGTAGACAGTAACATATGTTTATATTAAATCAGTCCCTAGTCTGCAGTTTGTAGACAGTAAAGTATGTTTATATTAAATCGGTCCCTAGTCTGCAGTTTGTAGACAGTAAAATATGTTTATATTAAATCAGTCCCTAGTCTGCAGTTTGTAGACAGTAAAATATGCTTATATTAAATCGGTCCCTAGTCTGCAGTTTGTAGACAGTAAAATATGTTTATATTAAATCAGTCCCTAGTCTGCAGTTTGTAGACAGTAAAATATGTTTATATTAAATCGGTCCCTAGTCTGCAGTTTGTAGACAGTAAAGTATGTTTATATTAAATCGGTCCCTAGTCTGCAGTTTGTAGACAGTAAAATATGTTTATATTAAATCGGTCCCTAGTCTGCAGTTTGTAGACAGTAAAGTATGTTTATATTAAATCAGTCCCTAGTCTGCAGTTTGTAGACAGTAAAGTATGTTTATATTAAATCAGTCCCTAGTCTGCAGTTTGTAGACAGTAACATATGTTTATATTAAATCAGTCCCTAGTCTGCAGTTTGTAGACAGTAAAATATGTTTATATTAAATCGGTCCCTAGTCTGCAGTTTGTAGACAGTAAAGTATGTTTATATTAAATCGGTCCCTAGTCTGCAGTTTGTAGACAGTAAAATATGTTTATATTAAATCAGTCCCTAGTCTGCAGTTTGTAGACAGTAAAATATGTTTATATTAAATCGGTCCCTAGTCTGCAGTTTGTAGACAGTAAAGTATGTTTATATTAAATCAGTCCCTAGTCTGCAGTTTGTAGACAGTAAAATATGTTTATATTAAATCGGTCCCTAGTCTGCAGTTTGTAGACAGTAAAGTATGTTTATATTAAATCAGTCCCTAGTCTGCAGTTTGTAGACAGTAAGATATGTTTATATTAAATCAGTCCCTAGTCTGCAGTTTGTAGACAGTAAAGTATGTTTATATTAAATCGGTCCCTAGTCTGCAGTTTGTAGACAGTAAAATATGTTTATATTAAATCGGTCCCTAGTCTGCAGTTTGTAGACAGTAAAATATGTTTATATTAAATCAGTCCCTAGTCTGCAGTTTGTAGACAGTAAAGTATGTTTATATTAAATCGGTCCCTAGTCTGCAGTTTGTAGACAGTAAAATATGTTTATATTAAATCAGTCCCTAGTCTGCAGTTTGTAGACAGTAAAATATGTTTATATTAAATCGGTCCCTAGTCTGCAGTTTGTAGACAATAAAGTATGTTTATATTAAATCGGTCCCTAGTCTGCAGTTTGTAGACAGTAAAATATGTTTATATTAAATCAGTCCCTAGTCTGCAGTTTGTAGACAGTAAAATATGTTTATATTAAATCGGTCCCTAGTCTGCAGTTTGTAGACAGTAAAATATGTTTATATTAAATCAGTCCCTAGTCTGCAGTTTGTAGACAGTAAAATATGTTTATATTAAATCAGTCCCTAGTCTGCAGTTTGTAGACAGTAAAATATGTTTATATTAAATCAGTCCCTAGTCTGCAGTTTGTAGACAGTAAAGTATGTTTATATTAAATCAGTCCCTAGTCTGCAGTTTGTAGACAGTAAAATATGTTTATATTAAATCAGTCCCTAGTCTGCAGTTTGTAGACAGTAAAGTATGTTTATATTAAATCAGTCCCTAGTCTGCAGTTTGTAGACAGTAAAATATGTTTATATTAAATCAGTCCCTAGTGTGCAGTTTGTAGACAGTAAAGTATGTTTATATTAAATCGGTCCCTAGTCTGCAGTTTGTAGACAGTAAAGTATGTTTATATTAAATCGGTCCCTAGTCTGCAGTTTGTAGACAGTAAAATATGTTTATATTAAATCAGTCCCTAGTCTGCAGTTTGTAGACAGTAAAATATGTTTATATTAAATCGGTCCCTAGTCTGCAGTTTGTAGACAGTCAAATATGTTTATATTAAATCGGTCCCTAGTCTGCAGTTTGTAGACAGTAAAATATGTTTATATTAAATCAGTCCCTAGTCTGCAGTTTGTAGACAGTAAAATATGTTTATATTAAATCGGTCCCTAGTCTGCAGTTTGTAGACAGTAAAGTATGTTTATATTAAATCAGTCCCTAGTCTGCAGTTTGTAGACAGTAACATATGTTTATATTAAATCGGTCCCTAGTCTGCAGTTTGTAGACAGTAAAGTATGTTTATATTAAATCGGTCCCTATTCTGCAGTTTGTAGACAATAAAATATGTTTATATTAAATCGGTCCCTAGTCTGCAGTTTGTAGACAGTAAAGTATGTTTATATTAAATCAGTCCCTAGTCTGCAGTTTGTAGACAGTAAAGTATGTTTATATTAAATCGGTCCCTAGTCTGCAGTTTGTAGACAGTAAAGTATGTTTATATTAAATCGGTCCCTAGTCTGCAGTTTGTAGACAGTAAAGTATGTTTATATTAAATCGGTCCCTAGTCTGCAGTTTGTAGACAGTAAAATATGTTTATATTAAATCGGTCCCTAGTCTGCAGTTTGTAGACAGTAAAATATGTTTATATTAAATCGGTCCCTAGTCTTCAGTTTGTAGACAGTAAAGTATGTTTATATTAAATCAGTCCCTAGTCTGCAGTTTGTAGACAGTAAAATATGTTTATATTAAATCGGTCCCTAGTCTGCAGTTTGTAGACAGTAAAGTATGTTTATATTAAATCGGTCCCTAGTCTGCAGTTTGTAGACAGTAAAGTATGTTTATATTAAATCGGTCCCTAGTCTGCAGTTTGTAGACAGTAAAGTATGTTTATATTAAATCGGTCCCTACTCTGCAGTTTGTAGACAGTAAAATATGTTTATATTAAATCAGTCCCTAGTCTGCAGTTTGTAGACAGTAAAATATGTTTATATTAAATCGGTCCCTAGTCTGCAGTTTGTAGACAGTAAAATATGTTTATATTAAATCGGTCCCTAGTCTGCAGTTTGTAGACAGTAAAGTATGTTTATATTAAATCAGTCCCTAGTCTGCAGTTTGTAGACAGTAAAATATATTTATATTAAATCGGTCCCTAGTCTGCAGTTTGTAGACAGTAAAGTATGTTTATATTAAATCAGTCCCTAGTCTGCAGTTTGTAGACAGTAAAATATGTTTATATTAAATCGGTCCCTAGTGTGCAGTTTGTAGACAGTAAAGTATGTTTATATTAAATCAGTCCCTAGTCTGCAGTTTGTAGACAGTAAAGTATGTTTATATTAAATCAGTCCCTAGTCTGCAGTTTGTAGACAGTAAAATATGTTTATATTAAATCGGTCCCTAGTCTGCAGTTTGTAGACAGTAAAGTATGTTTATATTAAATCAGTCCCTAGTCTGCAGTTTGTAGACAGTAAAATATGTTTATATTAAATCGGTCCCTAGTCTGCAGTTTGTAGACAGTAAAGTATGTTTATATTAAATCAGTCCCTAGTCTGCAGTTTGTAGACAGTAAAATATGTTTATATTAAATCAGTCCCTAGTCTGCAGTTTGTAGACAGTAAAGTATGTTTATATTAAATCGGCCCCTAGTCTGCAGTTTGTAGACAGTAAAGTATGTTTATATTAAATCGGTCCCTAGTCTGCAGTTTGTAGACAGTAAAATATGTTTATATTAAATCAGTCCCTAGTCTGCAGTTTGTAGACAGTAAAATATGTTTATATTAAATCGGTCCCTAGTCTGCAGTTTGTAGACAGTAAAGTATGTTTATATTAAATCGGTCCCTAGTCTGCAGTTTGTAGACAGTAAAGTATGTTTATATTAAATCGGTCCCTAGTCTGCAGTTTGTAGACAGTAAAGTATGTTTATATTAAATCGGTCCCTAGTCTGTAGTTTGTAGACAGTAAAGTATGTTTATATTAAATCGGTCCCTAGTCTGCAGTTTGTAGACAGTAAAGTATGTTTATATTAAATCGGTCCCTAGTCTGCAGTTTGTAGACAGTAAAGTATGTTTATATTAAATCGGTCCCTAGTCTGCAGTTTGTAGACAGTAAAGTATGTTTATATTAAATCGGTCCCTAGTCTGCAGTTTGTAGACAGTAAAGTATGTTTATATTAAATCGGTCCCTAGTCTGCAGTTTGTAGACAGTAAAGTATGTTTATATTAAATCGGTCCCTAGTCTGCAGTTTGTAGACAGTAAAGTATGTTTATATTAAATCGGTCCCTAGTCTGCAGTTTGTAGACAGTAAAGTATGTTTATATTAAATCGGTCCCTAGTCTGCAGTTTGTAGACAGTAAAGTATGTTTATATTAAATCGGTCCCTAGTCTGCAGTTTGTAGACAGTAAAGTATGTTTATATTAAATCGGTCCCTAGTCTGCAGTTTGTAGACAGTAAAGTATGTTTATATTAAATCAGTCCCTAGTCTGCAGTTTGTAGACAGTAAAGTATGTTTATATTAAATCGGTCCCTAGTCTGCAGTTTGTAGACAGTAAAGTATGTTTATATTAAATCGGTCCCTAGTCTGCAGTTTGTAGACAGTAAAGTATGTTTATATTAAATCGGTCCCTGTCTGCAGTTTGTAGACAGTAAAGTATGTTTATATTAAATCAGTCCCTAATCTGCAGTTTGTAGACAGTAAGGTATGTTTATATTAAATCGGTCCCTAGTCTGCAGTTTGTAGACAGTAAAGTATGTTTATATTAAATCGGTCCCTAGTCTGCAGTTTGTAGACAGTAAAGTATGTTTATATTAAATCGGTCCCTAGTCTGCAGTTTGTAGACAGTAAAGTATGTTTATATTAAATCGGTCCCTAGTCTGCAGTTTGAGTGGTACTATTTACTTCTGTCTGGTATTTGTTATACGATTTAATCATATTTACCTTCGAAATTACATAATTGTTAAGTAAACAGTTGCTAAATAATCTTAATGCATCTTCAGTTAATTGTAGTACCATACAATAATAAGAGTGTTGTACAAAACATGTGTCATGTTGCGATATCGTCAACATTAATAAGAGCAATGACTCAGATAATATATTTTATGAGTTTTGACCAATAATGAGATCTATTAAATTTTCGAACGGACTGAAGTTTGCCAACTCTGTTGGACAAAGCATAAAATAAAAGTTCAGATATCATGCCCTTAATGTTTTATAAAATAAAAGTTCAGATATCATGCCCTTAATGTTTTATAAAATAAAAGTTCAGATATCATGCCCTTAATGTTTTATAAAATAAAAGTTCAGATATCATACCCTTAATGTTGTATAAAAGTTCAGATATCATACCCTTAATGTTGTATAAAAGTTCAGATATCATGCCCTTAATGTTTTTCATCCTTTATTTTTTTTTCTATTATCGTTTTGAAGTTATTCTAATCTAAGATGTGACCGTGGACTTTACAGTCTTATCTATTTCAAGGTTGAATGATAAGAAGACCAATTGGGAATACCCAGGGCCGCCAAGATAATTTTTGGGCCCATGGGCAAAAGGAAACTTGACCCCTCTCCTCCAATTCTCCAAATAATGATACTCAAACTAAGTCCACCACGGTGTGTCATAAGCAAGGAATCAGTACAGCAAAAGTGAATTGATGAATTGTGATTTAGAAAACAGCTTTCTACTTGTTTATTTGTCTGGACCCTTAATTATAACGCATGGGCCCCGGCTGACTCCACTTCTTAGTGGGCCTGGGAATACCATTGATGTTTACGAATTATTATTTTAAAGTTTTATCTGTAAACGTTTCCGTCAAGTTTCCAAAGGGTAATGCCCATTAAAGACTCGTTGTGCATTCTTTTGGTCAAAACATGACAAAGTTGCGGTATAATATTCCAAAACATTTCCACTGTTTTCGAGTTATACAGATAATAAATGAAAGGTCAAAATCAAGATGTGACCTTTTAATTGTTTTTATCGAAGTTAGGCGGCAAATAACATGTAAACAATAGCAATGTTGATGTCACCGGTCAATTTGTTAGTTTCATTCTCTCTGTTTCTGAAGTTAACCTCATTAATCATTAAAACAACGAAAGATGAAACAAAAACAACTAATTATATCTATTTCTCGTTGGAGGGTGATTCTCTTTTACAGTCATACCCGAGACATCTGTCCTCTGTTCATGTTGTTTCTCTTATCAAAACGTTCTTTTTCAGTACACGTATTTGCTTTGCTTATTAACTGACAGAACATCATCAATACACCTGAATGTGAAATTAAAGGCTTTAGTTTCTGTACGTATTTCTTTTAATTTTTGATAACTTTTGAGCATAAACTCTACCTATAGAAATAAAGGAAGAGATCGGCAAAGAGACAAATATGTTATTGACAAGGCTCCTCGGTATACTGATGACTTTATTTTCTGTGTAGCACTTTTTACGTTTTGTTTCGTGCTTGACAAAATAAGTTAATTTGTGACTTAAAATTATAAACTGGTAACATTACTTACCACGTTTAAAGTAAAATGTGCTGTGAATTATTTCTTTTAAAAAGTTTTTCTTTAATTTTCACGAGTAATGGTAGTGTAAAATGTAGAAAATTCTAATGTTTGGATAGATGAATTTTTTTTTTAAAGGATCGGGAATTATCCAGAAGGTCTTTAGAGTTTCTCAGTATCCACATTTGATTGATGCTACTACATGAATAGACTTTGTCACACTATGATTGTAGTCCCCCTTTGACTACAGAAAAAATAGTTGCCTATCTTTGTAGCCAATGTTAATTCAATTTTCAATGGTACCATTTAATACTCTTGTACAAGTAGCCACTTAATTATCGAGAATATTAACATGCTATGAGATTGTAAGTAAGCATGTTCATATCTTAATTTTAAGTTAATAGCTAATCTTAAATTGTCTGTGTATTCATTACGTAGTTATTAGTCATCAATTACGTATAAAACTGATTAAGTTCTATTTTTATCATGTATATTGCAAAATTTAACCACATTCATAACAAATATATTTGATATAATCTAAAAATAACATCTTTACATATTATGTCTTTAAATAATAATATTATAAATCATTCAACAAAATATTTTAATGGCAATAATATAATATTTAATTTAGATATATTTTGTTTTCGGAGGTAGTCATTTCTCCTTCAATAGTAACATTCTTGTTATGATTTTATATGTATGATACTCAAACGATTTGGAGTTTAAATTAAATGTTTTAAGCGATGAACTATGTATACGTTTTTAAGCAACATAACTCTGCATACTTTTCCAAGTACCAGTCAAAACTCGTTGCCCCGATTGTCTCATATATCATTCATTTCACTTGTCTGTCATTCAAATCTTTTGATTATGAGCGTACCTTATGGAAATTATTTCCGAAATGCGTCGTGAACTCTAAATTGGATATCTATGTTTTATTCTGTACAGTTCTTAGATACTGATGAACTGGTTCTCGTACTGAAGATAGTTAAAATACTGCACACTGGGCGTTAAGCAATAATCAATCAATCACATTGTTTACGTCACTGGTCCTCTGACGTCAAGGAGAAACATGATACTGAGCTTGATATAATTATACTGATCATTAGGAGGTGTTTATTATTGCTTCATAAACGAACAAAAATACATAAAAATTATCTTAATTTATCTTTTATTACCTTGATTACAATTTTATGAGTATTACGAACATTAATTATGTTGTGGCTACGTTTATCTGGGTTCGAATCAAAACCATACGTTTACGCCTATCATCATACGAAAATGAAAAGCGAAAACAAAAATTGTACCTAATTAAAATAGTGGATTACATGGACTGTAAAGGGGATAGTCAACATGACCCCGATTAAATTACAATTAAGTGACTTGTAACATAAGAAGATTGAAAAAAGTAAATTATTGATATTTTAACCAAGACAAGACAAGTTTGAAGATACCAAAGAGGTTATGAAAAGTTGTAATTAAAGGAAGGACATACACAGCAATAACCAAAATAAAAACAAGAAGACAAAAGGACAATCAATGATCTACAAAACATATACAACTAAAGGTTAATTACTATTTGGAGAACAGATTCACTACAAATTGTCAAATGTAGAATTAAAGATTAATGGAGATCTACACATCAAGAAGGGATCGATTGGAATTCATATATCGGTTTGATTCCGCCACAGTTTTGTGCATGTCCAAAGCCATTTTCAACGGGTTCTGTTGCAATGTCTGTGCTAAGAAGTTTGCGATTTTCTAAAAGAGTGGTCCACGTAATTCATGTTAGTTATACTGTGGACTGTTACTGGTTATATTTTCAATAGATAAGAGACAAATATCCAAGAGATTTGTCATTAGGCGACATTTGTAACAACTATACTACGATAGCACCCTACATGCCATATCTACAGAGAATGACAGAGAACAAAATACAACAGAGCGAAAGGAACTTTTCTTATTTTTAAACTCGGAGTGGTGAATTATACCCAGCATTTTTTTATCGATTGTGAATGCTTTACAACATCTTTTACAATATTATAGGTATGTAAGTTTTATTGGTGGAAGAAAACAGACGACACAGAGAAGACAACCGAATTACTGCAATCAACGAATAATCTTTATCTTTTTTTTGTCAGATTTCTTTTTAAAGTCTATTAAGTTCAAGGACCCGGGTGGCTCAATGAGGTAGGTAGTTGGATTTACCTAACAATTCATACAAGCCTATCACCAATACGGTGTGGGTTCGCGCCAGGCTTTGTAAATTACAAAAAGGTGCACTCGACTCGCAGCCGCAAGTGATAAAGTTTACCAGTTACTTGCCCATGGTCGGTGGTTCTCTCCGGCTTCTTCTACCACTCAAACTGGTCGCCATGATATAGCTGAAATATTGCTGAAAGTGGCGTTATGCACAATAAATCAAGCAATCAATGATTATGTGTACGACGGTGATTGATTATGGGTGCTTTACGACACTTTTTACTATATTACAGGTATGTAACTTTTATTGGTGGAAGAAAGCAGAGAGAACCACCAAATTACCACAATCAACTGGCAATCTTTATATACTTTATCAGAGTTCATTTTATGTCCTAAAGTCGATCTCCCCAATACATAGGTAATCTTAGTAGAATTTGGCTCTCCTGTTTAGATCCTATTAGTTGTCTTGCTCTCAAAGAGATTTAAATTAATAGGCTTTTAGTCTACTGACCATTAGTCTACTGACCATTAGTGTGCCTGATGAAGATTTTAGTCTACTGACCATTAGTGTGCCTGATGAAGATTTTAGTCTACTGACCATTAGTGTGCCTGATGAAGATTTTAGTCTACTGACCATTAGTGTGCCTGATGAAGATTTTAGTCTACTGACCATTAGTGTGCCTGATGAAGATTTTAGTCTACTGACCATTAGTGTGCCTGATGAAGATTTTAGTCTACTGACCATTAGTGTGCCTGATGAAGATTTTAGTCTACTGACCATTAGTGTGCCTGATGAAGATTTTAGTCTACTGACCATTAGTGTGCCTGATGAAGATTTTAGTCTACTGACCATTAGTGTGCCTGATGAAGATTTTAGTCTACTGACCATTAGTGTGCCTGATGAAGATTTTAGTCTACTGACCATTAGTGTGCCTGATGAAGATTTTAGTCTACTGACCATTAGTGTGCCTGATGAAGATTTTAGTCTACTGACCATTAGTGTGCCTGATGAAGATTTTAGTCTACTGACCATTAGTGTGCCTGATGAAGATTTTAAATTGGATCTCTGCGGGATTTTTTTTTCACTTGAACAATGCTGAATCAAATATTACAGTCACCTAATTCGTGTAAATGCGTCGTGACAGAAACACAAAGAGAAGTCCGTTACGATTAGATAGAAGAAGGTTTTTTTTAAGTAGAGAAAAAAACATATTAGGAGGGATAGTAACATTTTCAGTTTCCTTTCGGGATGGTCTAGGTGAAAGTCAGGATGTACATACTTCTACCTACCACTTAATGTTCAGTTATAGACAATACATTGTATCAGGATATATGTTACATCAGGAAAACATTCTAATTTCAATAATTATTCATTGTTATAGACCACATCATCGCACGAATTGGGGATTTAGTATAGTTTTTAACACCGGACGTCTGTCGTGTTTTATACGTGATTAGTATTGTGCATCTTATTGTTCTTTTTGATCTACTCGTCTAAGTTACCAATAATACTTCATTGACTATCCTGTATAAAATGTCTATGTATGTCTTCAATATGTCGATAGTGGAAATTATGCTTTTTAGATTATACTGAACTTTTATTTTATTCATAAATTAATTTATATTTTACGTAATTCGATTGCTGTAATGAATATAATAGTCACTCTATACTAATGTTTTTAGTATAGTAAGTCATTAAGTACCCACCGGAGAATACATTCATAGTTAGATATACTTCTACATCATCCAAAACTTATATGTTACTGCAGTTCATTGTAAAATCATTTTCCTAGATGCAATAAACTGCTTCAGCCAATATTGTATTTCTTGTCTTGCTTTTTAAATAGTTTTATTCGATTTTGAAAGTCAATTTGAAAAATAAAGACGACTATTAGAAATTCATGCTATTTTAAAATTGAAAATAAACTTGTTATTTATGACCATTGTATATGCTCTTGTTTCATGATATAATATATCGAAGATGGACTTCTGCAGACATTTTGAATTTTAATTATTTATACATAAAAACATCATTTTTTTTTATGTTGAAATTTAACAAATCTTACTTGTACAAAATCCGGTAATAAAAAACAAATACGAGATTTTAGAAATCGACTTATTTCGTTAATATTTTTTCTTCAATAAATTCAATTGTGCATCGACACGACGAAGAATATTTGCATCGATGAATTCATTTTCTGAAAATCGATAAACATTTGTTGGTAATGTTTTATTCTTTTCGGCCATTTGTTTCCTATTTTTAATGACCGTTCCCCGAAAACATCGCTTCTGTGTATGTTATTTCCATTGTGGTTTTTAACGATTTGAGTAGTTTCAAAGAAAACTTATTTGTTAATATCTAACATTAGTGAAATCGTACTACATAACTGTATGTGGATTTGATAAGATCAGGACATGCGTAGCTATCTGTATTTTATCTGATATCTATATTTAGCAGTTATTAAAATTTTTGGATGAGAGGAAAACAAATTAGGGGAAAAACCTAATTGTTTTTTTTTAAATGTATCACGTCCATTTGCATATGTTGGCAAATGATCCATTTTTAAGCTACAAGACAATTTCTAGTTTATCACAACTTTTACTGATAAACAAGAACAAAGCGAATATAAAATACGAAAGCTTAAGTTTAAAGACAAAGGGAAGAATGAATCCCACAATGCTGGTGCGGTGGTTAGTTATTTTGTCGACCATTAATGTTAAGCGTTTTATTTTCAAACTGTTCTCGTCATCAATAGTTTGTTATTTCGTTTTCTATTTACTAATATAGCTTCTGTTTGTACTGTTGTTTTATATCAGTAATATCCCTTTGATTGAAAATCTCTTTTAATTTGAGTATTGCATTCGTCTTGATAAAAACTTATATATCAAATTCAGTGCGTACGACACGTTTCTATTAAAACCTTCATCAGGTACGCTCAAAGCCAAAATAGTTGAAAGACAAATAAATTAAAAGTCTTTGGAAGCAGGAAATCAAAGAGCCTAAACGGGATAGTCAAGACACAACAGGTATTCTAGTGATCAAATCACTATATATTCAGGTGCATCTCTTAGAAGTACACTGACCATTAGTGTGCCTGATGAAGATTTTAGTCTACTGACCATTAGTGTGCCTGATGAAGATTTTAAATTGGATCTCTGCGGGATTTTTTTTTCACTTGAACAATGCTGAATCAAATATTACAGTCACCTAATTCGTGTAAATGCGTCGTGACAGAAACACAAAGAGAAGTCCGTTACGATTAGATAGAAGAAGGTTTTTTTTAAGTAGAGAAAAAACCATATTAGGAGGGATAGTAACATTTTCAGTTTCCTTTCGGGATGGTCTAGGTGAAAGTCAGGATGTACATACTTCTACCTACCACTTAATGTTCAGTTATAGACAATACATTGTATCAGGATATATGTTACATCAGGAAAACATTCTAATTTCAATAATTATTCATTGTTATAGACCACATCATCGCACGAATTGGGGATTTAGTATAGTTTTTAACACCGGACGTCTGTCGTGTTTTATACGTGATTAGTATTGTGCATCTTATTGTTCTTTTTGATCTACTCGTCTAAGTTACCAATAATACTTCATTGACTATCCTGTATAAAATGTCTATGTATGTCTTCAATATGTCGATAGTGGAAATTATGCTTTTTAGATTATACTGAACTTTTATTTCATTCATAAATTAATTTATATTTTACGTAATTCGATTGCTGTAATGAATATAATAGTCACTCTATACTAATGTTTTTAGTATAGTAAGTCATTAAGTACCCACCGGAGAATACATTCATAGTTAGATATACTTCTACATCATCCAAAACTTATATGTTACTGCAGTTCATTGTAAAATCATTTTCCTAGATGCAATAAACTGCTTCAGCCAATATTGTATTTCTTGTCTTGCTTTTTAAATAGTTTTATTCGATTTTGAAAGTCAATTTGAAAAATAAAGACGACTATTAGAAATTCATGCTATTTTAAAATTGAAAATAAACTTGTTATTTATGACCATTGTATATGCTCTTGTTTCATGATATAATATATCGAAGATGGACTTCTGCAGACATTTTGAATTTTAATTATTTATACATAAAAACATCATTTTTTTTTATGTTGAAATTTAACAAATCTTACTTGTACAAAATCCGGTAATAAAAAACAAATACGAGATTTTAGAAATCGACTTATTTCGTTAATATTTTTTCTTCAATAAATTCAATTGTGCATCGACACGACGAAGAATATTTGCATCGATGAATTCATTTTCTGAAAATCGATAAACATTTGTTGGTAATGTTTTATTCTTTTCGGCCATTTGTTTCCTATTTTTAATGACCGTTCCCCGAAAACATCGCTTCTGTGTATGTTATTTCCATTGTGGTTTTTAACGATTTGAGTAGTTTCAAAGAAAACTTATTTGTTAATATCTAACATTAGTGAAATCGTACTACATAACTGTATGTGGATTTGATAAGATCAGGACATGCATAGCTATCTGTATTTTATCTGATATCTATATTTAGCAGTTATTAAAATTTTTGGATGAGAGGAAAACAAATTAGGGGAAAAACCTAATTGTTTTTTTTTAAATGTATCACGTCCATTTGCATATGTTGGCAAATGATCCATTTTTAAGCTACAAGACAATTTCTAGTTTATCACAACTTTTACTGATAAACAAGAACAAAGCGAATATAAAATACGAAAGCTTAAGTTTAAAGACAAAGGGAAGAAAAAATCCCACAATGCTGGTGCGGTGGTTAGTTATTTTGTCGACCATTAATGTTAAGCGTTTTATTTTCAAACTGTTCTCGTCATCAATAGTTTGTTATTTCGTTTTCTATTTACTAATATAGCTTCTGTTTGTACTGTTGTTGTTTTATATCAGTAATATCCCTTTGATTGAAAATCTCTTTTAATTTGAGTATTGCATTCGTCTTAATAAAAACTTATATATCAAATTCAGTGCGTACGACACGTTTCTATTAAAACCTTCATCAGGTACGCTCAAAGCCAAAATAGTTGAAAGACAAATAAATTAAAAGTCTTTGGAAGCAGGAAATCAAAGAGCCTAAACGGGATAGTCAAGACACAACAGGTATTCTAGTGATCAAATCACTATATATTCAGGTGCATCTCTTAGAAGTACACTGACCATTAGTGTGCCTGATGAAGATTTTAGTCTACTGACCATTAGTGTGCCTGATGAAGATTTTAAATTGGATATCTGCGGGATTTTTTTTTCACTTGAACAATGCTGAATCAAATATTACAGTCACCTAATTCGTGTAAATGCGTCGTGACAGAAACACAAAGAGAAGTCCGTTACGATTAGATAGAAGAAGGTTTTTTTTAAGTAGAGAAAAAAACATATTAGGAGGGATAGTAACATTTTCAGTTTCCTTTCGGGATGGTCTAGGTGAAAGTCAGGATGTACATACTTCTACCTACCACTTAATGTTCAGTTATAGACAATACATTGTATCAGGATATATGTTACATCAGGAAAACATTCTAATTTCAATAATTATTCATTGTTATAGACCACATCATCGCACGAATTGGGGATTTAGTATAGTTTTTAACACCGGACGTCTGTCGTGTTTTATACGTGATTAGTATTGTGCATCTTATTGTTCTTTTTGATCTACTCGTCTAAGTTACCAATAATACTTCATTGACTATCCTGTATAAAATGTCTATGTATGTCTTCAATATGTCGATAGTGGAAATTATGCTTTTTAGATTATACTGAACTTTTATTTTATTCATAAATTAATTTATATTTTACGTAATTCGATTGCTGTAATGAATATAATAGTTACTCTATACTAATGTTTTTAGTATAGTAAGTCATTAAGTACCCACCGGAGAATACATTCATAGTTAGATATACTTCTACATCATCCAAAACTTATATGTTACTGCAGTTCATTGTAAAATCATTTTCCTAGATGCAATAAACTGCTTCAGCCAATATTGTATTTCTTGTCTTGCTTTTTAAATAGTTTTATTCGATTTTGAAAGTCAATTTGAAAAATAAAGACGACTATTAGAAATTCATGCTATTTTAAAATTGAAAATAAACTTGTTATTTATGACCATTGTATATGCTCTTGTTTCATGATATAATATATCGAAGATGGACTTCTGCAGACATTTTGAATTTTAATTATTTATACATAAAAACATCATTTTTTTTTATGTTGAAATTTAACAAATCTTACTTGTACAAAATCCGGTAATAAAAAACAAATACGAGATTTTAGAAATCGACTTATTTTGTTAATATTTTTTCTTCAATAAATTCAATTGTGCATCGACACGACGAAGAATATTTGCATCGATGAATTCATTTTCTGAAAATCGATAAACATTTGTTGGTAATGTTTTATTCTTTTCGGCCATTTGTTTCCTATTTTTAATGACCGTTCCCCGAAAACATCGCTTCTGTGTATGTTATTTCCATTGTGGTTTTTAACGATTTGAGTAGTTTCAAAGAAAACTTATTTGTTAATATCTAACATTAGTGAAATCGTACTACATAACTGTATGTGGATTTGATAAGATCAGGACATGCATAGCTATCTGTATTTTATCTGATATCTATATTTAGCAGTTATTAAAATTTTTGGATGAGAGGAAAACAAATTAGGGGAAAAACCTAATTGTTTTTTTTTAAATGTATCACGTCCATTTGCATATGTTGGCAAATGATCCATTTTTAAGCTACAAGACAATTTCTAGTTTATCACAACTTTTACTGATAAACAAGAACAAAGCGAATATAAAATACGAAAGCTTAAGTTTAAAGACAAAGGGAAGAAAAAATCCCACAATGCTGGTGCGGTGGTTAGTTATTTTGTCGACCATTAATGTTAAGCGTTTTATTTTCAAACTGTTCTCGTCATCAATAGTTTGTTATTTCGTTTTCTATTTACTAATATAGCTTCTGTTTGTACTGTTGTTGTTTTATATCAGTAATATCCCTTTGATTGAAAATCTCTTTTAATTTGAGTATTGCATTCGTCTTAATAAAAACTTATATATCAAATTCAGTGCGTACGACACGTTTCTATTAAAACCTTCATCAGGTACGCTCAAAGCCAAAATAGTTGAAAGACAAATAAATTAAAAGTCTTTGGAAGCAGGAAATCAAAGAGCCTAAACGGGATAGTCAAGACACAACAGGTATTCTAGTGATCAAATCACTATATATTCAGGTGCATCTCTTAGAAGTACACTGACCATTAGTGTGCCTGATGAAGATTTTAGTCTACTGACCATTAGTGTGCCTGATGAAGATTTTAAATTGGATCTCTGCGGGATTTTTTTTTCACTTGAACAATGCTGAATCAAATATTACAGTCACCTAATTCGTGTAAATGCGTCGTGACAGAAACACAAAGAGAAGTCCGTTACGATTAGATAGAAGAAGGTTTTTTTTAAGTAGAGAAAAAAACATATTAGGAGGGATAGTAACATTTTCAGTTTCCTTTCGGGATGGTCTAGGTGAAAGTCAGGATGTACATACTTCTACCTACCACTTAATGTTCAGTTATAGACAATACATTGTATCAGGATATATGTTACATCAGGAAAACATTCTAATTTCAATAATTATTCATTGTTATAGACCACATCATCGCACGAATTGGGGATTTAGTATAGTTTTTAACACCGGACGTCTGTCGTGTTTTATACGTGATTAGTATTGTGCATCTTATTGTTCTTTTTGATCTACTCGTCTAAGTTACCAATAATACTTCATTGACTATCCTGTATAAAATGTCTATGTATGTCTTCAATATGTCGATAGTGGAAATTATGCTTTTTAGATTATACTGAACTTTTATTTTATTCATAAATTAATTTATATTTTACGTAATTCGATTGCTGTAATGAATATAATAGTCACTCTATACTAATGTTTTTAGTATAGTAAGTCATTAAGTACCCACCGGAGAATACATTCATAGTAAGATATACTTCTACATCATCCAAAACTTATATGTTACTGCAGTTCATTGTAAAATCATTTTCCTAGATGCAATAAACTGCTTCAGCCAATATTGTATTTCTTGTCTTGCTTTTTAAATAGTTTTATTCGATTTTGAAAGTCAATTTGAAAAATAAAGACGACTATTAGAAATTCATGCTATTTTAAAATTGAAAATAAACTTGTTATTTATGACCATTGTATATGCTCTTGTTTCATGATATAATATATCGAAGATGGACTTCTGCAGACATTTTGAATTTTAATTATTTATACATAAAAACATCATTTTTTTTTATGTTGAAATTTAACAAATCTTACTTGTACAAAATTCGGTAATAAAAAACAAATACGAGATTTTAGAAATCGACTTATTTCGTTAATATTTTTTCTTCAATAAATTCAATTGTGCATCGACACGACGAAGAATATTTGCATCGATGAATTCATTTTCTGAAAATCGATAAACATTTGTTGGTAATGTTTTATTCTTTTCGGCCATTTGTTTCCTATTTTTAATGACCGTTCCCCGAAAACATCGCTTCTGTGTATGTTATTTCCATTGTGGTTTTTAACGATTTGAGTAGTTTCAAAGAAAACTTATTTGTTAATATCTAACATTAGTGAAATCGTACTACATAACTGTATGTGGATTTGATAAGATCAGGACATGCATAGCTATCTGTATTTTATCTGATATCTATATTTAGCAGTTATTAAAATTTTTGGATGAGAGGAAAACAAATTAGGGGAAAAACCTAATTGTTTTTTTTTAAATGTATCACGTCCATTTGCATATGTTGGCAAATGATCCATTTTTAAGCTACAAGACAATTTCTAGTTTATCACAACTTTTACTGATAAACAAGAACAAAGCGAATATAAAATACGAAAGCTTAAGTTTAAAGACAAAGGGAAGAAAAAATCCCACAATGCTGGTGCGGTGGTTAGTTATTTTGTCGACCATTAATGTTAAGCGTTTTATTTTCAAACTGTTCTCGTCATCAATAGTTTGTTATTTCGTTTTCTATTTACTAATATAGCTTCTGTTTGTACTGTTGTTGTTTTATATCAGTAATATCCCTTTGATTGAAAATCTCTTTTAATTTGAGTATTGCATTCGTCTTAATAAAAACTTATATATCAAATTCAGTGCGTACGACACGTTTCTATTAAAACCTTCATCAGGTACGCTCAAAGCCAAAATAGTTGAAAGACAAATAAATTAAAAGTCTTTGGAAGCAGGAAATCAAAGAGCCTAAACGGGATAGTCAAGACACAACAGGTATTCTAGTGATCAAATCACTATATATTCAGGTGCATCTCTTAGAAGTACACTGACCATTAGTGTGCCTGATGAAGATTTTAGTCTACTGACCATTAGTGTGCCTGATGAAGATTTTAAATTGGATCTCTGCGGGATTTTGTTTTCACTTGAACAATGCTGAATCAAATATTACAGTCACCTAATTCGTGTAAATGCGTCGTGACAGAAACACAAAGAGAAGTCCGTTACGATTAGATAGAAGAAGGTTTTTTTTAAGTAGAGAAAAAACCATATTAGGAGGGATAGTAACATTTTCAGTTTCCTTTCGGGATGGTCTAGGTGAAAGTCAGGATGTACATACTTCTACCTACCACTTAATGTTCAGTTATAGACAATACATTGTATCAGGATATATGTTACATCAGGAAAACATTCTAATTTCAATAATTATTCATTGTTATAGACCACATCATCGCACGAATTGGGGATTTAGTATAGTTTTTAACACCGGACGTCTGTCGTGTTTTATACGTGATTAGTATTGTGCATCTTATTGTTCTTTTTGATCTACTCGTCTAAGTTACCAATAATACTTCATTGACTATCCTGTATAAAATGTCTATGTATGTCTTCAATATGTCGATAGTGGAAATTATGCTTTTTAGATTATACTGAACTTTTATTTTATTCATAAATTAATTTATATTTTACGTAATTCGATTGCTGTAATGAATATAATAGTCACTCTATACTAATGTTTTTAGTATAGTAAGTCATTAAGTACCCACCGGAGAATACATTCATAGTTAGATATACTTCTACATCATCCAAAACTTATATGTTACTGCAGTTCATTGTAAAATCATTTTCCTAGATGCAATAAACTGCTTCAGCCAATATTGTATTTCTTGTCTTGCTTTTTAAATAGTTTTATTCGATTTTGAAAGTCAATTTGAAAAATAAAGACGACTATTAGAAATTCATGCTATTTTAAAATTGAAAATAAACTTGTTATTTATGACCATTGTATATGCTCTTGTTTCATGATATAATATATCGAAGATGGACTTCTGCAGACATTTTGAATTTTAATTATTTATACATAAAAACATCATTTTTTCTTATGTTGAAATTTAACAAATCTTACTTGTACAAAATCCGGTAATAAAAAACAAATACGAGATTTTAGAAATCGACTTATTTCGTTAATATTTTTTCTTCAATAAATTCAATTGTGCATCGACACGACGAAGAATATTTGCATCGATGAATTCATTTTCTGAAAATCGATAAACATTTGTTGGTAATGTTTTATTCTTTTCGGCCATTTGTTTCCTATTTTTAATGACCGTTCCCCGAAAACATCGCTTCTGTGTATGTTATTTCCATTGTGGTTTTTAACGATTTGAGTAGTTTCAAAGAAAACTTATTTGTTAATATCTAACATTAGTGAAATCGTACTACATAACTGTATGTGGATTTGATAAGATCAGGACATGCATAGCTATCTGTATTTTATCTGATATCTATATTTAGCAGTTATTAAAATTTTTGGATGAGAGGAAAACAAATTAGGGGAAAAACCTAATTGGTTTTTTTTAAATGTATCACGTCCATTTGCATATGTTGGCAAATGATCCATTTTTAAGCTACAAGACAATTTCTAGTTTATCACAACTTTTACTGATAAACAAGAACAAAGCGAATATAAAATACGAAAGCTTAAGTTTAAAGACAAAGGGAAGAAAAAATCCCACAATGCTGGTGCGGTGGTTAGTTATTTTGTCGACCATTAATGTTAAGCGTTTTATTTTCAAACTGTTCTCGTCATCAATAGTTTGTTATTTCGTTTTCTATTTACTAATATAGCTTCTGTTTGTACTGTTGTTTTATATCAGTAATATCCCTTTGATTGAAAATCTCTTTTAATTTGAGTATTGCATTCGTCTTGATAAAAACTTATATATCAAATTCAGTGCGTACGACACGTTTCTATTAAAACCTTCATCAGGTACGCTCAAAGCCAAAATAGTTGAAAGACAAATAAATTAAAAGTCTTTGGAAGCAGGAAATCAAAGAGCCTAAACGGGATAGTCAAGACACAACAGGTATTCTAGTGATCAAATCACTATATATTCAGGTGCATCTCTTAGAAGTACACTGACCATTAGTGTGCCTGATGAAGATTTTAGTCTACTGACCATTAGTGTGCCTGATGAAGATTTTAAATTGGATCTCTGCGGGATTTTGTTTTCACTTGAACAATGCTGAATCAAATATTACAGTCACCTAATTCGTGTAAATGCGTCGTGACAGAAACACAAAGAGAAGTCCGTTACGATTAGATAGAAGAAGGTTTTTTTTAAGTAGAGAAAAAACCATATTAGGAGGGATAGTAACATTTTCAGTTTCCTTTCGGGATGGTCTAGGTGAAAGTCAGGATGTACATACTTCTACCTACCACTTAATGTTCAGTTATAGACAATACATTGTATCAGGATATATGTTACATCAGGAAAACATTCTAATTTCAATAATTATTCATTGTTATAGACCACATCATCGCACGAATTGGGGATTTAGTATAGTTTTTAACACCGGACGTCTGTCGTGTTTTATACGTGATTAGTATTGTGCATCTTATTGTTCTTTTTGATCTACTCGTCTAAGTTACCAATAATACTTCATTGACTATCCTGTATAAAATGTCTATGTATGTCTTCAATATGTCGATAGTGGAAATTATGCTTTTTAGATTATACTGAACTTTTATTTTATTCATAAATTAATTTATATTTTACGTAATTCGATTGCTGTAATGAATATAATAGTCACTCTATACTAATGTTTTTAGTATAGTAAGTCATTAAGTACCCACCGGAGAATACATTCATAGTTAGATATACTTCTACATCATCCAAAACTTATATGTTACTGCAGTTCATTGTAAAATCATTTTCCTAGATGCAATAAACTGCTTCAGCCAATATTGTATTTCTTGTCTTGCTTTTTAAATAGTTTTATTCGATTTTGAAAGTCAATTTGAAAAATAAAGACGACTATTAGAAATTCATGCTATTTTAAAATTGAAAATAAACTTGTTATTTATGACCATTGTATATGCTCTTGTTTCATGATATAATATATCGAAGATGGACTTCTGCAGACATTTTGAATTTTAATTATTTATACATAAAAACATCATTTTTTTTTATGTTGAAATTTAACAAATCTTACTTGTACAAAATCCGGTAATAAAAAACAAATACGAGATTTTAGAAATCGACTTATTTCGTTAATATTTTTTCTTCAATAAATTCAATTGTGCATCGACACGACGAAGAATATTTGCATCGATGAATTCATTTTCTGAAAATCGATAAACATTTGTTGGTAATGTTTTATTCTTTTCGGCCATTTGTTTCCTATTTTTAATGACCGTTCCCCGAAAACATCGCTTCTGTGTATGTTATTTCCATTGTGGTTTTTAACGATTTGAGTAGTTTCAAAGAAAACTTATTTGTTAATATCTAACATTAGTGAAATCGTACTACATAACTGTATGTGGATTTGATAAGATCAGGACATGCATAGCTATCTGTATTTTATCTGATATCTATATTTAGCAGTTATTAAAATTTTTGGATGAGAGGAAAACAAATTAGGGGAAAAACCTAATTGGTTTTTTTTAAATGTATCACGTCCATTTGCATATGTTGGCAAATGATCCATTTTTAAGCTACAAGACAATTTCTAGTTTATCACAACTTTTACTGATAAACAAGAACAAAGCGAATATAAAATACGAAAGCTTAAGTTTAAAGACAAAGGGAAGAAAAAATCCCACAATGCTGGTGCGGTGGTTAGTTATTTTGTCGACCATTAATGTTAAGCGT
Source organism: Bathymodiolus brooksi (assembly GCA_963680875.1). Classification (NCBI taxonomy): domain Eukaryota; kingdom Metazoa; phylum Mollusca; class Bivalvia; order Mytilida; family Modiolidae; genus Bathymodiolus; species Bathymodiolus brooksi. The sequence continues at coordinate 91,580,268 of OY804577.1, forward strand.
TTTATTTTCAAACTGTTCTCGTCATCAATAGTTTGTTATTTCGTTTTCTATTTACTAATATAGCTTCTGTTTGTACTGTTGTTTTATATCAGTAATATCCCTTTGATTGAAAATCTCTTTTAATTTGAGTATTGCATTCGTCTTAATAAAAACTTATATATCAAATTCAGTGCGTACGACACGTTTCTATTAAAACCTTCATCAGGTACGCTCAAAGCCAAAATAGTTGAAAGACAAATAAATTAAAAGTCTTTGGAAGCAGGAAATCAAAGAGCCTAAACGGGATAGTCAAGACACAACAGGTATTCTAGTGATCAAATCACTATATATTCAGGTGCATCTCTTAGAAGTACAGTAACACGGTTAATCTTAGAACACCTAAGTCATATGAGTAGGTTTAATATATAGCTGTCTATCTGTCTTATGTGTAACACATAATACGTCATCTTAGTCTGAGAAAAACAAAGGAAATAGCAACATGTATCACTGATCGATTGAAGTATCATATGTATTATGTAATAGTACTGTAAAGTAGTAACGGTACTAGTGCAGATACCAGTCATATCTCAAACATTCGTCAAGAATATCCCAAGTATCAAATATACTAGTACGCTCTGGTAGATATCAATCATAACACATTCAATTCTCTTATCAAATCGATATCAATAAAAACGTAGATATCAAAATTAGTACGCTCAAAGTCGAAAGTTTAGGAAACCAAATAATTTTAAAAGTTTTGGGAGCAAGTAAGCCAAAGGGCCTAAACAGGATCGCCAAAATCGGCTAAGGTCGCCTATGCCTGATGGGGGGGGGAAGGGGAAAGAACCTTAGTTTTAGTCATAATCACATTATTTAGTAACTGTAAATTTCAATAACAAATATATCTAATAAAAACACTGACTACTGGGCGGATGATACTCTCGGGAACTAATAGTCTATCAGTAGAGGTATCGACCCAGTGATAGGAACACTGACTACTGGGCGGATGATACTCTCGGGAACTAATAGTCTACCAGCAGAGGTATCGACCCAGTGATAGGAACACTGACTACTGGGCGGATGATACTCTCGGGAACTAATAGTCTACCAGCAGAGGTATCGACCCAGTGATAGGAACACTGACTACTGGGCGGATGATACTCTCGGGAACTAATAGTCTACCAGCAGAGGTATCGACCCAGTGATAGGACGTGATAGTAATAAAAACGTAGATATCAAAATATTCTACCTATGGATCTCCCTAATTTAGCCTCTTTTTAAAATTAAAATTTTGGATAGACTTGAATCAATTGTTTAGAAATAGAAATAAAATATTCCAGAGTTTTCAGCTATAGTTTCTTCACAAACAAATATTACATTTAAAAGTTCTTGCAAATTAGGATTTTTGAAGACACATGCGTTTTTAACCATATGAAAAAAACTCCGTATAATGTTATTTGCTACATGTAGTTTTCCTTACAATTACAACGTTAATTGGAAAATATAAGTTTACCAAAGACAATTACACTAAATGCGCAAGAATGCGCTCAACTTGTATGAGTAATTAATTATTTTACGAATTAATCTTGTTTTGATCATTGAATATTCCTTACATTATATATGCAACTATAGGCATTTTCCTCACTGATATTATATAAAAACACACAAGGTTTCCATCTTGGTTTTCCTGCATATAACCAGGTTTGACGTGCAAGTGTCAATTGATGCTGTAAAGCATTGACAAAGGTCCCCCAATGAGGTTTTAGATGCTTAACGAGGGATCGATTTGTTTGTAAGAGTGACAAGATAAGCGCACATAACAATATCGTCACAATACTGGTCAATATCCTGGTTTGGTCACTGTATGTTTGACAAATTAACATCCCACGGGTATTGTGACGTAATAAAAGTATTCATTCAACTAACACAGGGCACCAATGTAATATATGTTTCGTATTAAGGAAATTAGTATTGACATTTGTGATATACAGAAGCTTCGGATTCCTGTTTAAGATTATATGCATACTACACACTACCGACGAAATATTCCATTTCTGTACTTTAGAGTTTCCACAGCGATTCTAAACTAATGTTTTATTACAATGTATTAATTTTCACACCAAAAATAAAAACAATAAGTTTTTCTTGGCAATAATGATGAACTTCCACGAGTTAATTACATTTTTGCACTTAAAGGTTTTACACCCCATGCGATATTCCCCTGAGTATTATATTACCTATTTAGCTAACAGGTGAGTTCTGGTATGTTATTCAAAGATTACCCTGGAAGTCGCATTGCGGATTATGTTGAATTTGTGTATGTGTATGTGTATGTATGTACAAGGGTTACTTTTGTATAAACATCATATATGTTGTCAGAATGAGTTCTTGTCCACAATCGGATTCGGTTAGCAGCAGTAATGTAGCTCCTGTGACAAACTTGTGTCTCGGCGAAGTAAGCGAGCATTTAGGGTTTTATTATTAGAACTAGATTCGGTGACCAAATTAAATACAACACAATGAACCTTTCAAGAAATTCCTTTCGTTGATCCGTAAAAAAACAGCTGATTTCAAAACGGCAAAGCTGTTCTGTCAATATGATCAGAATCGGAAAATATTTTACCATATTAACGGCCTCTGATAATATTTTTATATAAATTTACAAGAATTTTCGATGTAATTGAAAACTGCACATGAAATATGAAAAAAACCATCAACGTAATAAAATGTGTAGATATCAAATTTAGTGTGTTTGACACGTTTCTGGAATAACCTTCATTAGGTGCTGAAAGTCAAAATAGTTGACAGCCAAATAATTAAACAGTCATTAGAGGCAAGAAAACCAAAGGGCCTTAACACGATAGCCAAACATTGGGAAACTACGAAGAATTTTCTTTCTCCTGTCATCTATCTTTAACGAATTGTGAAATATTCCATCATATTTAACTTAGTTCTTCGTAAACAAATGCTAACATTGACATGACACAAAAGTGGAAATAACTCTAAAAATAAAAAAGACAAAATTCAAAATCGATAAAACTAAAAATAGAATTCTGATGAATGGACGAACAAACAATGTAACATCATAAATACAATCGTCAAATAGACGGGCTTATTCTTACAGTAGACTTTTATAACAATATGATACGTTGTAATTGGGACATTAAGTGAAATTATTTTGCATCAAATATCCGTAACAAACATCTGTTTGTCTGGTTATCAAATATACAGAAAATATAACTCATTAAATTGGATCCTTAGAAAATGAAAACATTAGCAGTTTGGTCAGTTTTAAAGGTTTTCATGGTAAGAATTTATAAAGACATATATTTTTCTATTTTCCTCTAGTTAATCAGATTCTTAAATAATTCCATATATATATATATATATATATTTAAATATATTGTATATCGGATTTTCTGATCAGCAGGGGTTCATCATTTTGGTTATCCAAAAAGGGTTTTACAAATGAAAACTAACAGTGTCTGCATGCAAACTCATATTTGTAATAAATGAATTTAATTTGAATTCAATGATATAGAAATAGGACCTAGTATCTCTCATGGAGGTACACTACTCACGCAAGAGTCGTCCGCTTGTTGTGGTGGAGGAATCAAATGAACAACCTACCCTTTCAGACAGCTCCTCGAATATGGGGAATTACACAGCCTTTGACACAAAAATGGATCTTGTCGCAGCTGCTAATGATCAACATGTTTTTTGAAGTGGCTGTTTGTGGTCCCATTGGAAGCCACAATTGTTCATTAACCTAATACTCTCACTTATCTGTGGCAATCGGAATATCCGCAAATGTACACATATCTTTACTTACATAAGTTCTTGTTTGTTAAGCTTTTTCTCGCCATGAGGATAGTATGACGGTAAGCAACAATCAATCAATCAATCAATCAATCAATCAATCAATCAATCAATCAATCAATCAATCAATCAATCAATCAATCAATCGATAAGTCATGTTTGTTAGCGCGTGTATACTTTGAATGAAACATTGGTACAGGGACCAGAAAAAATGACCGAAGTTATAAATTCCTATTCACATTTTGCGTCTGAGCAGGATTTGGCTAAATGTCAAATACAATGATAAAATATAATAGATGCATTCTCTTTTCTTTTATGCCCATATGAATTCCGACTGTCTGTTGTAAAACACGTCCTCCAAATATAGCAAGTATCTTTATGTAGTTGATAAAAACAAATCGAGCGTTTTAATGATGTCAGTTTCAGAGACATTTTTATTTGAATCAGAGACGAGGTATTTGTATCAACGTTGGCCATTATATTTTTACGAAACTCAGTTGAACTTATTCGTTTAATCTGTGTTTTAGTTTTGAGTGTGAAATACCTGTATAGAGTGTAGAGATGTTAAATGGTTTAATGAGGATTGCATGAGGAATAGAGAACTTGATTGTATATACTCTAACATATCTTTAGAGGTTTCAGAATCCACATCTGATTCACACCTTCCATTGAGTAACTAATGTCACAGTAACTCTGAAGCCTGGTTTGGACTATCGAGTCGCATTCGATGTCCTTTCTTTAATTATCTAATTAAAATTAAGGAGATCGAATATGAATCGAGAAAGTAAAACAAGGAATAAAATAGTTGAAGTCAACATACTACATTATTTAGCAGTATTACAAAAACAAAGTTCAACTAAAAAACATCACTTTATATACCAGTATATATGATAAATTTGTGAGGGTCAACTTTGTGCAGAAAACTGTACTAAAACAACGAAAAACTTTATAAAGAATACTACTTTCAGTTGTTATGTAAATGCAATCTAAAGCTAATCAAGTTATTTAGCAAATCTTGTGATTAAGCCAATAAATGAGTGATGTTCTATCACCCCCGAAGAAATTGTTTTCTCCTCTGATAAAGTGGTATAAATTTAAATGATCCAATATAGTTCTCGTCAGTATAAAACAATCGTCAAGGATTATAGATAAAACACAAGGAAGGTGGTTAATTTCTTTATCTGCTTAACTGTGTTATATAGATACAATTTCTAGTAAGATTTTGCTATAGTATCAGACAGAATAAAAGTTGTCGATCTATGATTAAAATTGCTTAATCAACTAATCAAAGACGGAAGATTAAGCAAAACAAAGATAGGTGGAAACAGTTTATAAGAAGTGTTTACTTGAATAAAGCTGGTTGGGCTTTATTTCTATCAAACAACTAAAACCGGTAATATCTGAAGGCTTTACAGTATAAAACCACTATGTGAATTCAACATTACATGGTTTTAAGATTACTATGCGAATTCAAAAATAGAAATGATATTATTCCGGATTTATTGTCATTCTGGAAAATTCAAGGTTTTTTCCCGCAGTTGAAATAATATATATAAAGATCGTACTTTTTACCGGAAGGATATTGTATTAACGAACCACTTGTATTTTAAGTATTGCAACTCCCAATAATATGATAGATACCACATTACATTCAAATCAGATTCAAACAGATAAATATAATTTTTAATGAAAAACGTATATAAAGAAATAATTTGAAAATACGACATAAACAAAGAAGAATGAGCACGTAACCAGGAGGAACGTGGACAGAGATACTTTATGTAACTAGCTATTGCTTTAAAAAAATACAAAATGGACGTAATTGTGTGGTCAACGTCTTCAATATTACTTTCATTTCTAGTAAGTATATTATATTACATTTACATATATAATTGTCAAATATATGCTTTAGTATACACAAGGGACGTAAAGTTAAAGTTCTTAAGACAAAGCCAAATCACATAAAAGCAATTGTTTTGAGCCATTTTTGTTGTAAAAATATATTTTATGATATTTACTGTTTTGTGATATACTTGTATATTATTTTACATTTAAATGATGATTAAGGCAATTAATTCTCTTTATTAGAAATAAATATTATACATATGTCAACTATTGTGAAACGACGAACAGAAATTAAATATTAGGTCAATAACGCTACTCACTCAGTTACATGGTTTGCAGTTTACTCACATGGGGAAAACACTTGCACGACCAAATCATTTAACTAAGAGGGAAAGTTTAGGCCCATAAAACTATTTAAACCACGCCACTGTTTATTTTCTTGAAGTACATGTACCTAGCCAGAAAAGTGAGCTGTCATATATATGTGTTAGGTAGATCGAATAATCTGTCTCTTGTGTGTCTATATTTCCTTTTTATTTATTCTTTTTATCTTTTTTTCTGTGTGTCAAAAAAAAATAAATAAAAAGGAAATATAGACACACAAGAGACAGATTATTGGGTCTAATGTGTTAGGGTATTGATTTGCATCTGTTTGAACTCTTCCGACTGTGGAAGTTTTAGGGTTTCATTCTATATCTACGATTTTTCCATTAAATGTTGGAACTGTTCTGATGGTGTAGTATCTTTCGTTTTTCATTTCAATACATGTATATATGGAGTGTATATATTGTGATCAGTAGCAATTATTCTGATTTCCTGAAACGTCATCTTCATCTGAGAAACAGACTACTAGACCAGGGCTATAAAAAGATTCGCCTTATTCGATCTCTTAAAAAGTTTATATTCCGATACCAAGATCTTGTTGAAATATATTCCGTCTCTGCAGAAAAGATTATAAACGATGGATTTTCATATAGTGAAAATGTATAAAGATAAAGAGGTCAACAAAAATGTCAAAAATATTTTTTTATCAATGTGTGACGTAAAAGTGTCTTTGACATTTACTTCACTGAGTTTGGTGCTGTTTTGACAACTGTTTTACCTGTTTTGTTCAAGTATTGTTATAAATACTGTTATAGTGACAGCCGGAAACTTTGAGCCGTAATGAAAGCGGGAAGTTTAGCGCTTTAAAATCTGATTCAACCCGCCATTTCTTTAGAAATGCCTGTACCAAGTCAGGGTCATTACGGTTTTCACAGTTTTCCGGTTGTTGACTAATCTTGTCTGTCTATATACTTATGAGTTTTGACTTTCCCTTTGTAAGATTGTTCGGAGTTCGGTAATTTTGTTATTACCCTTATTTTCCAAATAAATCAGTATACTTCATAGATATAGTGTAGTAACAAAACATGTAGTAGCTACTCACACACAACAAAATATGCCCTACTTGAATTGTGCACCATAATTATGCAGTTATTCTGTAACAAAAAATATCACGATACATCATCGTGGTGTCAATAGCATAACATATCTATAATATAACTGACATATGAAAAAAAAAAAAAAATAAAATAAAATGTCATCTCATCACACGGCTGTGTTAATTATTATCATCATCATAATGCTTTTGAAAGATGACTTCCCTATTTATTATAAACAAAATATTACAAATATAATTAACTACTGTCATTTGAGATAATCGCATATTTAATACAATGGATCAGTATTTTAGATACTGTCGGCAGAATTAATAACGAACACGACAGTTTATTTCAAAGACAATTAACCTGTTATGGGAACCGCTTTACTATGTCTCAGAATTATCAAATAAAATCATAGATATCTAATATAGACCGTACCTGATGAAGGTTATTACAGATATCTAATATAGACCGTACCTGATGAAGGTTATTACAGATATCTAATATAGACCGTACCTGATGAAGGTTATTACAGATATCTAATATAAACCGTACCTGATGAAGGTTATTACAGATATCTAATATAGACCGTACCTGATGAAGGTTATTACAGATATCTAATATAGACCGTACCTGATGAAGGTTATTACAGATATCTAATATAGACCGTACCTGATGAAGGTTATTACAGATATCTAATATAGACCGTACCTGATGAAGGTTATTACAGATATCTAATATAGACCGTACCTGATGAAGGTTATTACAGATATCTAATATAGACCGTACCTGATGAAGGTTATTACAGATATCTAATATAGACCGTACCTGATGAAGGTTATTACAGATATCTAATATAGACCGTACCTGATGAAGGTTATAACAGATATCTAATATAGACCGTACCTGATGAAGGTTATTACAGATATCTAATATAGACCGTACCTGATGAAGGTTATTACAGATATCTAATATAGACCGTACCTGATGAAGGTTATTACAGATATCTAATATAGACCGTACCTGATGAAGGTTATTACAGATATCTAATATAGACCGTACCTGATGAAGGTTATTACAGATATCTAATATAGACCGTACCTGATGAAGGTTATTACAGATATCTAATATAGACCGTACCTGATGAAGGTTATTACAGATATCTAATATAGACCGTACCTGATGAAGGTTATTACAGATATCTAATATAGACCGTACCTGATGAAGGTTATTACAGATATCTAATATAGACCGTACCTGATGAAGGTTATTACAGATATCTAATATAGACCGTACCTGATGAAGGTTATTAAAGATATCTAATATAGACCGTACCTGATGAAGTTTATTACAGATATCTAATATAGACCGTACCTGATGAAGGTTATTACAGATATCTAATATAGACCGTACCTGATGAAGGTTATTACAGATATCTAATATAGACCGTACCTGGTGAAGGTTATTACAGATATCTAATATAGACCGTACCTGATGAAGGTTATTACAGATATCTAATATAGACCGTACCTGATGAAGGTTATTACAGATATCTAATATAGACCGTACCTGATGAAGGTTATTACAGATATCTAATATAGACCGTACCTGATGAAGGTTATTCCAGAAACGCGTCGTGCGCACTAAATTAGATATCTACATGATCATAGATTTCTGGAATAACCTTTATCAGGTACGCTCAGTCAAATGTTGATTGTAAATTTGTTAATATTCAGCTTTGGAAATTGAAAATAAGCACTTCATCTAGATATCAAATGTTTTGAAAATGGTCGAATTCTCTACGACACGTTTGTTAAAAGTTGGCCAAACAAATACGTGAATCATTTAGTGCATTCAATATTTGTATGTGTGGGAATCCCGCACCCACACATTTAAATGTGTAGCAAACCATCACCTCCATGCTTCATGTATGTATTGTCTTGTTCCGTGATATTTCTCGCCTGACTTGGACGTATCTTTGTAGAAATATGTATACTGTTATTACATTAGAGTGAACAATAACGATTTGTAATCATTTGTTAGTCTTCGTGAAACATGTACCCCAGCTTACATCCATAGTTTTCCCGCTGTGAGATACAATGCCCCCAAAAGAAGCTAGTTGTGCGAGTCTAACCAAATCAAATACACAACTATGCCTTAGAACGGGATATAAATGAGTGCCTTTTGAATAGACAATGTGGGGGGTCTTTGCACATAAAAGACGAAATAGAACATTTTCTATTAGACAACAGTTTGTTTGAAGTGATCGTTCGTTGGTGGCGCTTGCCAAGATTAAATTTTTCCATCCCTGTCCATTACTTTCTCATGTTCCCGTCGTAATCTAAATTTACGCCTATATCCCAGTACCACTTGATTAGCCTACATCTTCTTTTCGGTATGATTATGGCTGCATTACTGCCCACTTGACGTAAAACAGCAACAAATCACCAACAATCCGTATTCTATGAATACATAAATATTTACATTGATGTAACTTATCAAATTTCTACCAGCTGAAGTAATTAATCGAATTCTAGAGTAATCTTGTTGTTTTATTGCTACAAATCATAAGAAGTACTAGCATTCTGATATAACATGTTTTGCCTATCAATGAATATAAGTCTGTATTAATATATCAATTAGGTAAAGTTTAATTGACTCTTGAATGGCTCGATCTATACTTGATTTTAAACTTTCATCCGTAGAACGATATTAATAATCTTATTTTAATAATGAAAACTAGCTGGAAGCAAATTTTGAAAACGAAAACGCCCAAATATTTTATATGTAACTAAAAGTAAAGTTAATAATTGTTTTGTTTATATTAAAACTATACAATCAAGATAGTTTACCTACGTAACTGCCAACTGATTTTAAATTGCAATCAGTGCATCTACTGCATATATAAAGGTGTACTTATCAATCTAAATAAGAAATAAATCATGACAGCCAGAATGTGTTTTGCGTTTTAGCATAGATTGGCTTCCATGAATTATTTCGATTCTGATATGTCTAAGAGTACAAATACGGTAGTATACTTTGATTGGAAGACGGTAATTTATATTTACGTTTGCGGACAATATCGCACACAAGTTTTTATGCTGCCAAATTCGAGCAGACGATAATTTTACGACGGGAAAGTCAGTCACATGCACCGGCGCATGTCCTAATGAGATTATACCCGTCATGTTAGAATTAGAATTAGATGTTTGTTGTATGTATTGTGTATTTATTTGTTTTTAATGCAACACACTAACATCTAACGACATCCCGCATGGGGTCATGTCGACTGACGTTTCTCTCATCTTTGATCGTCCAATCATTCGTAAGATTATTAAATATATTGACCAATCGAACAATATCTCTCGGCGTGCATTTAGTTTTAAAATGTAGGCTCATCGCTGATTGGATGGTTGAAAAAACGAATCATGACGTGACCCCATAAATGCAACAAACGTCTAATTTTAAATAATTCCTAACCCCCCTCATGGAGGGTGTGCCGGGAGTAGAATATGCACCAGGTTTCTCCGCCCTAGAGGCACTAGTCCTCTAAAAGGGGGTCAACCCCGCGGGAACCCCGGGGTATATAAATGGGACCGAGAGCTTCTTCGGCTTGAAGGGGCGTCCGTCGGTTGTGCGGGATGTCAAAATTCACAACCAACCCGTCCTGCGGATGAGACGTAAATAAAACCGAGGTCCCGTGTTGAGAGATTGCCACCCTCTCCGTACGTTAAAGAACCCAGTGTAACAGCTCATTATGAGCAATATGCTCATGATGAGTGGTCTATAAGATACCTGTTGCACTGGGAAAATTATCCGTCCCTACCCATCATCTTGTTTCGAGTCCCGTGGCGTTTAAATTTTTAAATGTTCTCGTCCTGAATATAGCTGAAAAATTGCTCGCTGGACGTTAAACAACAATCAATCAATCAATCAAATATTCCTTAATTAGATTGGTGTACGTGTGTACCCTTGCTCTACTAGATTGTGAAGTTTTTTGGCCGAGTTAGAGCGAAGTGCAATAGACACTGGTCTAACATGGACCGTTAAGGAGACATACAATAGGAAATTTAATTGGTATTTTTTATTTCTTCATTTTATCTGTACGAAGCAGGAAGAAAAACGAACATCTGGCTCGTAAAACTTAAATTTCTATTTATGTACATATATTGTCTATTTATACGGTACATGTATATGTTTTAATCTCCGTGGTATTTTGTTAGCTAATATGTTCAAGGTTTACTGTTTGTTTATATCCAGCTATCCCTTGGGGATCTGGAAATCTGGAAAGGTTGCGATTCCATTAGCCAATTTAATCCCGCCACAATGAATGGTAAGACCGACTTTTCAATCGGCTTCTGTCGTAATTTTAGTTTTAATGAGGTTTAGGTTAAAGGACGATGAGTGAATCGTTTTGTTAGTTATATTGTCAATTATGTCTGACTAACAATTTATTTACAGATTAAATGAAAATGATATGTACTTTTTTCGACATGTAGTTTAGTGAGTGAGTGATTGTTGTTTAACGCCAATTCAGCAATTTTTCAGCTATATCATGGCGAGGACAAGTTAATTTTCGATGAGATCATGATGAGGTCCTCTTCGTACTAGACCAATACGCTGAGTTGGATTTTTATAGTGCTAGTTCACTGAAACAACAGTCCGCGGGTAGACATGTCGCTCCACTCGGACACATTATTCTGATTCCGAGCCAACCAGTCTTTGCTCTTTCTCCTTAATGCTGCGTGCTTAGCGGAAAAGCAACAAATACCAATTTTATAGTCTTTGGTTTGACCCGACCGGGGCTCGAACCCACGATCTACCGCACTCGAGACGAGCACTTTAACCATTACGCCACCGATGCGGTTGCCATGTGGTTTAGATAACATATATTTTTAACAGCAGTAAATATTTAGATAATAGGACGAATAACATTTAAAAATGCAAAGATATTTATATCTATTTACTTATAATGCATATGTTATGCAATATGGTATAATTATACTAAAACCCAAAGGAAATTATATTTTGACCTTACTAATGAAGTATACATCAATTATGCAATAATAACAAAGCTTTTAGATGTATCACTCAGGTAAATGAAAACAATCTGGTTTATACGAAAACATACTTATGTATTTACATGAGATTTATCTTATATATTCCATCAAAGTAACAGCCATTGTCCAGTTTTCATATAGATACTAATCCGAATTTTAAATATGTAGTGTATGACACAAGAAAAGTTTAATAATCTTTCCTGAATTACAGTTTTCTGTGTGCAACGTTTGATCACACATTTGATTGTTTTCAGAACACGTATTCTGTTCTCTTTCTCAATTTTTCTTAGCATCTGTTCTTTTGTGTTTTTTCCTATTTTATCATATTCTATATGCTATCCAAGTACATAATTGTTCTCAAATCCTTTACAGATACCAGGATTATCCTTTTGTTATGTCTCATCTTTAGTTCGAATAACTGGTCCTCAATTTGGTGGTATAATGTTTATTTAATTTTCCTTCATTATGGTTTATAAAGATATATCCGTTCTTAAATGCAAAGAAAAAGATTGATTTGATTTAGTGTGTTTAACGCCACTTGCAACTTTTAAAAATAAGAGAAAAAAAAGAAAAAAAAAGAGAGAATAGTAAAACATGTATTTATATTATAATATTAGATTATTGTTCATGTTTTCTTTATTTTCATATATCGTCTTTGACAAAATGTCTGATGGAAGATACATTACTTTTTCAGTTTGTAAATGCCGAAAACACAATATGGTTGACAGGGACAGAAACAAAGACGCCACCTAGTGAGTACATGCATGGATACTTTAGGTTCATCAACTTCTAAGCATTTCATCTCCATTTGCAAATGATTAATTGTTAAAAGAAAGATTAAACAAGGATTATCAGCAATATCACAAGTATAAAAAAAGCAAAAAACCAACCCTCACCTCAAACCTCAATGGGGTGGGATTAAACTGGACCCAAACCCTCCAACGGTAATACAGAGCTAACAATAACAAAAAATAGATATATTCGTAATAATTTAAATACTTTCAATATGTATTTATGAAACTGTTAAAATGCATATGACAATTAAGAATAGGTACCCAACGCCAATAGGATATGACCAAATATGACCAAATATAGCAGGGCTTTAATGTTAGCACCGTGCTATTTCATGAAGTTTAAAAAGTATTAAGAAGAAAAAAAATCGCTTATAAAATTTAAAGAATTTAAACTCCTTACGATAATTGGCTTTTTAGGTGAGTTCAATTGATCATATGACATGGGTGTAAATATAACAAACCTACGTATTTATTTTTAACGATTATGTGAAAACGACAAATTAATGTAACATGATAATCACCGCTTCTAAACACACGTTTAGTCATATAAGGGAAGTAAGGTAACTGGCATATCAGTATTCCTGCACACTTCTCAGAGAACACTTGTCAAACAAGTGTTGAATATTATAACAATAACCAATTAAGATAGTGATCACTGTCATTGATAAGTGTATTTATAGTATCCTAGAACACTTTACGTCCACGTAAAAGAGGAAAGATAAACTGTTGATAAATATGAAGATTGTAAACAAAACATAAAAAAAAAATTTGGTCAAGTGGAATGAAAACATATGACAAATGACCAAATGTTGTCAACAAATACTACTGATTGAAGAAGATAACGGTGGCTAGAGGTGAGGGTTATGGTATTTAACACCATTTTCAACAATATTTCAGTTATATCGTGGCGGTAAGATTTATTGGTGGAGGAAACCGGAGTACCCGGAGAAAACCACCTACCTGTCGAAAGTCACTGACAAACTGTATCACATAATGTTGTATCGAGTACACCTCGCCTTGGGCGGGATTCGAACTCACAACGTTAGTGGTGATAGGCACAGAGGTAGTCATAAATCCACCATACGATCATCACGACGACGACGGTCCCGAAAGTTAACATGGAATAACTTATATATACATGTACATATGATCAGACGAATAACTTATATATACATGTACATATGATCAGACGAATAACTTATATATACATGTACATATGATCAGACGAATAACTTATATATACATGTACATATGATCAGACGAATAACTTATATATACATGTACATATGATCAGACGAATAACTTATATATACATGTACATATGATCAGACGAATAACTTATATATACATGTACATATGATCAGACGAATAACTTATATATACATGTACATATGATCAGACGAATAACTTATATATACATGTACATATGATCAGACGAATAACTTATATATACATGTACATATGATCAGACGAATAACTTATATATACATGTACATATGATCAGACGAATAACTTATATATACATGTACATATGATCAGATGTATGGAGTGTTTGATTGTTGTTAAACGCCAAGTGCTGGATATTGGTGGTGATTCCTAGAGATACATAGCGCCTCCCCACGTGTTGCCCATACCATAACTTTGCTGTTGTGAATTCAGTTTGAAGTTTAACACAAGTGTATATTTTGTTGTGGTTGGTTATATTTTTTCGGTTATTACGATGTAACTTTTTATGTTCAAAACACAATAAATACAATTTCTAATCAAGTAACGAACTTTTATCACAATTTTTTTTTTTTTATCTTCTGTTAAATGAAAATCAAGCTACAATTCTTTTGAAATTGAGACGTTTTGAAGATGAATCCATGTAATCTGTTTGCAATTATTCAAAATATGGTCAATGAAAATCAAATGCGCCAGAAGGAGCAATTCATGACCTTAAAGGAGAGTTCAACAATAAAAATGTAGAAATCAAATTTATTGCGCACGACACGTTGCTGGAATAACCTTCATCAGGTACACTCAATATCGAAATATTTATATAGTCTGAAGATTACCTTTTTCCATTTCTTAAGCATCTTAGATAAAACACGATTTGAAAAAAATGTTGAAAACAAAGGTAAAATTCTTTTTTATGAAATTTTCTCTCTACCTTATCTTAACATTCACCACCCACACAAATCTGTTACTCATGACTTCAATCGACACAATATGAATAATAGAAATGATGTTATTGATGTTTTATAATTGTGATCTGGTATCAATGCCAATCATATAATTATTTTATCTTATTTACTTTTATATATATGATTGCATGGTAGAGCCATATGATGTAATGATACATATATATTAAGGAATCATCGACTTATTTTTGTAATAAGAAAGAGATGTTGAAGTCATCGATACAAACATTCTACAGTCATCATCACGAACTGGTTGACTATTACGAAATACGCATTTGGCATTGGATATGTTCCCTTTATGTATATTGTTTTCTTTCCTCTTTTACCGACGAGACTTTTACAGGACTTTGAGTATCACAGTGTGTGGAATACTAGTCCTCGAAGGCCAAGCAGTCAGTGCCTCGTCGCTTGCATGATTTGTTGAATATATTTAATATTGAAATGTATTGTTCGTATATACTATAATTGATTAAATCTAAAGAAAGTCTCCATCAGGTTTAGGCAAACTTAACCGATGTTGGTTATCCTGTTTATTTCCTTTGAATTACTTGCTCTGAAAGCCTATACATTAGTTTACACTCCTATCGTTTGAATATGAGAGTATTTAATGAATGTTATTCTAAAGACACATCCTACGTACTAAATTATATATACTTTTTGATTATGCAAATTCTTGAAAATATGTGAACCCTTTTCTGCCCATTACCAATGATCAAACATGACTCAAATCATATTCTGGACATTAAACAGTATGTTGCAATATAAGAATGAATTATATAATAACATTAGATTTACGATCTCTTGTTATAATGTGTTTTAAATCTATGAAAGATATAAAAAAAATGATCAACTGTTTTGGAAAGTTTAGATACAACATCCACCTTAATTGTTTCTATATTATATTATTCAAGGCTATTACTGGTAATATACAGAAAGTAATGAGCGTTTTGAATTCTTTGCTGCTTCTATAACATTGTGACGGAATACGGTTTATCTAAAAGCAGTTCATCTGAAAATCTCTTCACGATACGCTTTAATTATCAGGAGAATGAATGTAAATAATGGAAAGAAATATCTGTATATGAACTTATGAATTGAATGAAATCCTCATCCAATAATAAAATTGATTAGAAAATATGATTCCATCATATATTTAATATCAGAATTAAGATAAGTATTCATGAAAACATGTCTTGATAAAAGCGAATATTGTATGTTAAAAGAAAGATAAAATTGTTTCTAATTTATTCTATAATAGAACAGCAAACATGATAAAAACAGAACCCAATCTGATTAAAATCATATTCTCATCTTGCTCCCGTTTTCTGATATGTCGCTGCGTTTGACAGCGACATATCAGAAAACGGATGATAATATGATTTTAATCAGATTGAACAGAACCTTACATAATATTTAGTAAAATATATTAAAAAAAGACCTGCATTTATTTAACTGCCAAAGTATGATTGCATCGACAAATTCAAGGCGAAATTTGATGACATTCGTGTTATTTAACAGTAACATGAAGGGTGTCACGTGTGGAGCAGGAACTGGTTACTCTATTTGGTCTGTTCTTCGATTTATGGCTTCTGAATACCCGTTAGGTATCTTCAAACTTTATTAGAAAAATGAGAAATATGTTGGAAAAAAGAAGCTCAATTACAATTAAACATGCATATATGACAAACTGAATTGTAAATATATAAAACACTCTTATGTTGGACTAATTGGAATCAAACATATCGGTTCCTTCTGAAAGAAATTTCCAAAATAATGACCATTGGCTTTGTAACTAACCTTGGCTAAATGAGCATGGTGATGGCCTATGATACAAAGTTCAAAATTAGTCAGGCATCTGGAATGTTTTTTTCTTTTTTAAATAGATAACATATATAAAAAAAACAGTAAATAAACATCAGTGTACATGTACTAAGAGGTATAAAATAAAATACGCTCTGGATATTTATGATTTTCAGTTTTGGTTAGATAAATTTTCAAATTAATGTTGGAAATGCTAAAATATTCACATATCGGAACTTAAAAATAAACACTAAATACAATGTATATATATTTTGTGACTTTAAAATTGTAGTTTTGTATGCTACAATGCTAAACACAAATAATGTTGGTTTTTTTTCGATTTACGGATTCTGATTACCCATTTGGTATCTTTAAACTTATCTATACTAATGTTGGTTTACATTTGATGTTGTTGTTCAAATAATTTTGTACTTTTCAAACTGATATTTCTGAGTATCAAAGTTGCTATGCTATGTGCTATCCCCTTACAGTGGTATTTAGCTTTTCATATAATGCTATTATACTAGCTATAGTTTAGTACAATGTTTACACTTATAATGACATTTTATTTTTATATATATTTCTTACGGTAAGGGGCGTTAGTGACATGAAATCTTTTCCCTATAACAAAAAAGTTAATAATATATCGAGGGGGATAAATAATCTGTTCACTATAAGTGGACTTGGATATATGTAAATCGCACAATTCTAACAAAATATTTTGCTTAACTAAGTACTCCTATCAGCTATTTTAGTGGATGTTTTCGTAATTATAAATATTTTGAACTCTTTAACATTCTAACCATTCAAGATTACTACTAGATATAATTTATCGACATATGCTATAGTACAGGTATGTTCCTATTGTCTTCGACTCCTAAAACATCTGCACACCACATTGCTCACAATATGTCTGTTATATTCACTAATCTTAATGTTGGTAATTGGGTCAGTAGGAAACCATGTGTTTATTGGATAACGGTCTAATGAAGGCTTTGAATAATCAATTAACAACTCAATAGTTATTTTTTAATTAAATTAAAATTATAAAGTTGAGGAATGCGACTACATGTGTTATTCTTAAGAAAAAATCGCCTTAGTTCACCGCAGTTTTGATTTCAGTTCGAGTTCCTCAGTCTTTAGTGTTTTGTGTAGTGCTTTGTATATCATTGTTTGTCCTTTTTCTTTTGGCGCATTGTATTGTCTGTCCTGTGATTGACCACTTCTGATTACCCCATTGTATTGTCTGTCCTGTGATTTACCACTTCTGATTACCCCATTGTATTGTCTGTCCTGTGATTTACCACTTCTGATTACCACATTGTATTGTCTGTCCTGTGATTTACCACTTCTGATTACCCCATTGTGTTGTCTGTCCTGTGATTTACCACTTCTGATTACCCCATTGTATTGTCTGTCCTGTGATTTACCACTTCTGATTACCGCATTGTATTGTCTGTCCTGTGATTTACCACTTCTGATTACCCCATTGTATTGTCTGTCCTGTGATTTACCACTTCTGATTACCCCATTGTATTGTCTGTCCTGTGATTTACCACTTCTGATTACCCCATTGTGGTGTCTGTCCTGTGATTTACCACTTCTGATTACCCCATTGTGTTGTCTGTCCTGTGATTTACCACTTCTGATTACCCCATTGTGTTGTCTGTCCTGTGATTTACCACTTCTGATTACCCCATTGTGTTGTCTGTCCTGCGATCTACCACTTCTGATTACCCCATTGTGTTGTCTGTCCTGCGATTTACCACTTCTGATTACCCCATTGTATTGTCTGTCCTGTGATTTACCACTTCTGATTACCCCATTGTATTGTCTGTCCTGTGATTTACCACTTCTGATCACCCCATTGTATTGTCTGTCCTGTGATTTACCACTTCTGATTACCCCATTGTATTGTCTGTCCTGTGATTTACCACTTCTGATCACCCCATTGTATTGTCTGTCCTGTGATTTACCACTTCTGATCACCCCATTGTGTTGTCTGTCCTGTGATTGACCACTTCTGATTACCCCATTGTATTGTCTGTCCTGTGATTGACCACTTCTGATTACCCCATTGTATTGTCTGTCCTGTGATGTACCACTTCTGATTACCCCATTGTATTGTCTGTCCTGTGATTGACCACTTCTGATTACCCCATTGTATTGTCTGTCCTGTGATTTACCACTTCTGATTACCCCATTGTATTGTCTGTCCTGTGATTTACCACTTCTGATTACCACATTGTATTGTCTGTCCTGTGATTTACCACTTCTGATTACCCCATTGTGTTGTCTGTCCTGTGATTTACCACTTCTGATTACCCCATTGTATTGTCTGTCCTGTGATTTACCACTTCTGATTACCGCATTGTATTGTCTGTCCTGTGATTTACCACTTCTGATTACCCCATTGTATTGTCTGTCCTGTGATTTACCACTTCTGATTACCCCATTGTATTGTCTGTCCTGTGATTTACCACTTCTGATTACCCCATTGTGGTGTCTGTCCTGTGATTTACCACTTCTGATTACCCAATTGTGTTGTCTGTCCTGTGATTTACCACTTCTGATTACCCCATTGTGTTGTCTGTCCTGTGATTTACCACTTCTGATTACCCCATTGTGTTGTCTGTCCTGCGATTTACCACTTCTGATTACCCCATTGTGTTGTCTGTTCTGTGATTTACCACTTCTGATTACCCCATTGTATTGTCTGTCCTGCGATTTACCACTTCTGATTACCCCATTGTATTGTCTGTCCTGTGATTTACCACTTCTGATTACCCCATTGTATTGTCTGTCCTGTGATTTACCACTTCTGATCACCCCATTGTATTGTCTGTCCTGTGATTTACCACTTCTGATTACCCCATTGTATTGTCTGTCCTGAGATTTACCACTTCTGATTACCCCATTGTATTGTCTGTCCTGTGATTTACCACTTCTGATCACCCCATTGTATTGTCTGTCCTGTGATTTACCACTTCTGATTACCCCATTGTGTTGTCTGTCCTGTGATTTACCACTTCTGATTACCCCATTGTGTTGTCTGTCCTGCGATCTACCACTTCTGATTACCCCATTGTGTTGTCTGTCCTGCGATTTACCACTTCTGATTACCCCATTGTATTGTCTGTCCTGTGATTTACCACTTCTGATTACCCCATTGTATTGTCTGTCCTGTGATTTACCACTTCTGATCACCCCATTGTATTGTCTGTCCTGTGATTTACCACTTCTGATTACCCCATTGTATTGTCTGTCCTGTGATTTACCACTTCTGATCACCCCATTGTATTGTCTGTCCTGTGATTTACCACTTCTGATCACCCCATTGTGTTGTCTGTCCTGTGATTGACCACTTCTGATTACCCCATTGTATTGTCTGTCCTGTGATTGACCACTTCTGATTACCCCATTGTATTGTCTGTCCTGTGATGTACCACTTCTGATTACCCCATTGTATTGTCTGTCCTGTGATTGACCACTTCTGATTACCCCATTGTATTGTCTGTCCTGTGATTTACCACTTCTGATTACCCCATTGTATTGTCTGTCCTGTGATTTACCACTTCTGATTACCACATTGTATTGTCTGTCCTGTGATTTACCACTTCTGATTACCCCATTGTGTTGTCTGTCCTGTGATTTACCACTTCTGATTACCCCATTGTATTGTCTGTCCTGTGATTTACCACTTCTGATTACCGCATTGTATTGTCTGTCCTGTGATTTACCACTTCTGATTACCCCATTGTATTGTCTGTCCTGTGATTTACCACTTCTGATTACCCCATTGTATTGTCTGTCCTGTGATTTACCACTTCTGATTACCCCATTGTGGTGTCTGTCCTGTGATTTACCACTTCTGATTACCCAATTGTGTTGTCTGTCCTGTGATTTACCACTTCTGATTACCCCATTGTGTTGTCTGTCCTGTGATTTACCACTTCTGATTACCCCATTGTGTTGTCTGTCCTGCGATTTACCACTTCTGATTACCCCATTGTGTTGTCTGTTCTGTGATTTACCACTTCTGATTACCCCATTGTATTGTCTGTCCTGCGATTTACCACTTCTGATTACCCCATTGTATTGTCTGTCCTGTGATTTACCACTTCTGATTACCCCATTGTATTGTCTGTCCTGTGATTTACCACTTCTGATCACCCCATTGTATTGTCTGTCCTGTGATTTACCACTTCTGATTACCCCATTGTATTGTCTGTCCTGAGATTTACCACTTCTGATTACCCCATTGTATTGTCTGTCCTGTGATTTACCACTTCTGATCACCCCATTGTATTGTCTGTCCTGTGATTTACCACTTCTGATCACCCCATTGTGTTGTCTGTCCTGTGATTTACCACTTCTGATTACCACATTGTATTGTCTGTCCTGTGATTTACCACTTCTGATTACCCCATTGTGTTGTCTGTCCTGTGATTTACCACTTCTGATTACCCCATTGTATTGTCTGTCCTGTGATTTACCACTTCTGATTACCGCATTGTATTGTCTGTCCTGTGATTTACCACTTCTGATTACCCCATTGTGTTGTCTGTTCTGTGATTTACCACTTCTGATTACCCCATTGTATTGTCTGTCCTGCGATTTACCACTTCTGATTACCCCATTGTATTGTCTGTCCTGTGATTTACCACTTCTGATTACCCCATTGTATTGTCTGTCCTGTGATTTACCACTTCTGATCACCCCATTGTATTGTCTGTCCTGTGATTTACCACTTCTGATTACCCCATTGTATTGTCTGTCCTGAGATTTACCACTTCTGATTACCCCATTGTATTGTCTGTCCTGTGATTTACCACTTCTGATCACCCCATTGTATTGTCTGTCCTGTGATTTACCACTTCTGATCACCCCATTGTGTTGTCTGTCCTGTGATTTACCACTTCTGATTACCACATTGTATTGTCTGTCCTGTGATTTACCACTTCTGATTACCCCATTGTGTTGTCTGTCCTGTGATTTACCACTTCTGATTACCCCATTGTATTGTCTGTCCTGTGATTTACCACTTCTGATTACCGCATTGTATTGTCTGTCCTGTGATTTACCACTTCTGATTACCCCATTGTGTTGTCTGTTCTGTGATTTACCACTTCTGATTACCCCATTGTATTGTCTGTCCTGCGATTTACCACTTCTGATTACCCCATTGTATTGTCTGTCCTGTGATTTACCACTTCTGATTACCCCATTGTATTGTCTGTCCTGTGATTTACCACTTCTGATCACCCCATTGTATTGTCTGTCCTGTGATTTACCACTTCTGATTACCCCATTGTATTGTCTGTCCTGAGATTTACCACTTCTGATTACCCCATTGTATTGTCTGTCCTGTGATTTACCACTTCTGATCACCCCATTGTATTGTCTGTCCTGTGATTTACCACTTCTGATCACCCCATTGTGTTGTCTGTCCTGTGATTGACCACTTCTGATTACCCCATTGTATTGTCTGTCCTGTGATTGACCACTTCTGATTACCCCATTGTATTGTCTGTCCTGTGATTTACCACTTCTGATTACCCCATTGTATTGTCTGTCCTGTGATTTACCACTTCTGATTACCCCATTGTATTGTCTGTCCTGTGATTTACCACTTCTGATTACCCCATTGTATTGTCTGTCCTGTGATTTACCACTTCTGATTACCACATTGTATTGTCTGTCCTGTGATTTACCACTTCTGATTACCCCATTGTGTTGTCTGTCCTGTGATTTACCACTTCTGATTACCCCATTGTATTGTCTGTCCTGTGATTTACCACTTCTGATTACCGCATTGTATTGTCTGTCCTGTGATTTACCACTTCTGATTACCCCTTTGTATTGTCTGTCCTGTGATTTACCACTTCTGATTACCCCTTTGTATTGTCTGTCCTGTGATTTACCACTTCTGATTACCCCATTGTATTGTCTGTCCTGTGATTTACCACTTCTGATTACCCCATTGTGGTGTCTGTCCTGTGATTTACCACTTCTGATTACCCCATTGTGTTGTCTGTCCTGTGATTTACCACTTCTGATTACCCCATTGTGTTGTCTGTCCTGTGATTTACCACTTCTGATTACCCCATTGTGTTGTCTGTCCTGCGATTTACCACTTCTGATTACCCCATTGTGTTGTCTGTTCTGTGATTTACCACTTCTGATTACCCCATTGTATTGTTTGTCCTGCGAGTTACCACTTCTGATTACCCCATTGTATTTCCTGTCCTGTGATTTACCACTTCTGATTACCCCATTGTATTGTCTGTCCTGTGATTTACCACTTCTGATCACCCCATTGTATTGTCTGTCCTGTGATTTACCACTTCTGATTACCCCATTGTATTGTCTGTCCTGAGATTTACCACTTCTGATTACCCCATTGTATTGTCTGTCCTGTGATTTACCACTTCTGATTACCCCATTGTATTGTCTGTCCTGTGATTTACCACTTCTGATTACCCCATTGTATTGTCTGTCCTGTGATTTACCACTTCTGATTACCCTATTGTATTGTCTGTCCTGTGATTTACCACTTCTGATTACCCCATTGTATTGTCTGTCCTGTGATTTACCACTTCTGATTACCCTATTGTATTGTCTGTCCTGTGATTTACCACTTCTGATTACCCCATTGTATTGTCTGTCCTGTGATTTTCCACTTCTGATTACCCCATTGTATTGTCTGTCCTGTGATTTACCACTTCTGATTACCCAATTGTATTGTCTGTCCTGTGATTTACCACTTCTGATTACCCTATTGTATTGTCTGTCCTGTGATTTACCACTTCTGATTACCCCATTGTATTGTCTGTCCTGTGATTTACCACTTCTGATTACCCTATTGTATTGTCTGTCCTGTGATTTACCACTTCTGATTACCCCATTGTATTGTCTGTCCTGTGATTTACCACTTCTGATTACCCCATTGTATTGTCTGTCCTGTGATTTACCACTTCTGATTACCCCATTGTATTGTCTGTCCTGTGATTTACCACTTCTGATTACCCCATTGTATTGTCTGTCCTGTGATTTACCACTTCTGATTACCCCATTGTATTGTCTGTCCTGTGATTTACCACTTCTGATTACCCCATTGTATTGTCTGTCCTGTGATTTACCACTTCTGATTACCCCATTGTGTTGTCTGTCCTGTGATTTACCACTTCTGATTACCCCATTGTGTTGTCTGTCCTGTGATTTACCACTTCTGATTACCCCATTGTGTTGTCTGTCCTGCGATTTACCACTTCTGATTACCCCATTGTGTTGTCTGTTCTGTGATTTACCACTTCTGATTACCCCATTGTATTGTCTGTCCTGTGATTTACCACTTCTGATTACCCCATTGTGTTGTCTGTCCTGTGATTTACCACTTCTGATTACCCCATTGTGTTGTCTGTCCTGTGATTTACCACTTCTGATTACCCCATTGTGTTGTCTGTCCTGTGATTTACCACTTCTGATTACCCCATTGTGTTGTCTGTTCTGTGATTTACCACTTCTGATTACCCCATTGTATTGTCTGTCCTGCGATTTACCACTTCTGATTACCCCATTGTATTGTCTGTCCTGTGATTTACCACTTCTGATTACCCCATTGTATTGTCTGTCCTGTGATTTACCACTTCTGATCACCCCATTGTATTGTCTGTCCTGTGATTTACCACTTCTGATTACCCCATTGTATTGTCTGTCCTGAGATTTACCACTTCTGATTACCCCATTGTATTGTCTGTCCTGTGATTTACCACTTCTGATTACCCCATTGTATTGTCTGTCCTGTGATTTACCACTTCTGATCACCCCATTGTGTTGTCTGTCCTGTGATTTACCACTTCTGATTACCCCATTGTATTGTCTGTCCTGTGATTTACCACTTCTGATTACCCCATTGTATTGTCTGTCCTGTGATTTACCACTTCTGATTACCCTATTGTATTGTCTGTCCTGTGATTTACCACTTCTGATTACCCCATTGTATTGTCTGTCCTGTGATTTACCACTTCTGATTACCCTATTGTATTGTCTGTCCTGTGATTTACCACTTCTGATTACCCCATTGTATTGTCTGTCCTGTGATTTACCACTTCTGATTACCCCATTGTATTGTCTGTCCTGTGATTTACCACTTCTGATTACCCCATTGTATTGTCTGTCCTGTGATTTACCACTTCTGATTACCCCATTGTATTGTCTGTTCTGTGATTTACCACTTCTGATTACCCCATTGTATTGTCTGTCCTGTGATTTACCACTTCTGATTACCCCATTGTATTGTCTGTCCTGCGATTTACCACTTCTGATTACCCCATTGTATTGTCTGTCCTGTGATTTACCACTTCTGATCACCCCATTGTATTGTCTGTCCTGTGATTTACCACTTCTGATTACCCCATTGTATTGTCTGTCCTGCGATTTACCACTTCTGATTACCCCATTATATTGTCTGTCCTGTGATTTATCACTTCTGATTACCCCTTTGGTATCTTTTGGCCATTGTATTGTCTGTCCTGTGATTTACCACTTCTGATTACCCCTTTGGTATCTTTTGGCCATTGTATTGTCTCCTGCAATTTACCACTTCTGATTACCCCTTTGGTATCTGTTGGCCATTGTATTGTCTGTCCTGCGATTTACCACTTCTGATTACCCCTTTGGTATCTTTTGGCCATTGTATTGTCTGTCCTGCGATTTACCACTTCTGAATACCCCTTTGGTATCTCTTGGCCATTGTATTGTCTGTCCTGCCATTTACCACTTCTGATTACCCCTTTGGTATCTTTTGGCCATTGTATTGTCTGTCCTGCGATTTACCACTTCTGATTACCCCTTTGGTATCTTTAGGCCATTGTATTGTCTGTCCTGTGATTTACCACTTCTGATTACCCCTTTGGTATCCTTTGGCTATTGTATTGTCTGTCCTTCAATTTACCACTTCTGATTACCCCTTTGGTATCTTTTGGCCATTGTATTGTCTGTCCTGTGATTTACCACTTCTGATTACCCCTTTGTCTGTCCTGCAATTTACCACTTCTGATTACCCCTTTGGTATCTTTTGGTCATTGTATTGTCTGTCCTGCGATTTACCACTTCTGATTACCCCTTTGGTATCTTTTGGCCATTGTATTGTCTGTCCTGTGATTTACCACTTCTGATTACCCCTTTGGTATCTTTTGGCCATTGTATTGTCTCCTGCAATTTACCACTTCTGATTACCCCTTTGGTATCTGTTGGCAATTGTATTGTCTGTCCTGCGATT
This sequence comes from Bathymodiolus brooksi, assembly GCA_963680875.1. NCBI lineage: Eukaryota > Metazoa > Mollusca > Bivalvia > Mytilida > Modiolidae > Bathymodiolus > Bathymodiolus brooksi. Next base: position 91,606,452 of record OY804577.1, read on the forward strand.
TACCACTTCTGATTACCCCTTTGGTATCTTTTGGCCATTGTATTGTCTGTCCTGCGATTTACCACTTCTGAATACCCCTTTGGTATCTTTTGGCCATTGTATTGTCTGTCCTGTGATTTATCACTTCTAATTACCCCTATGGTATCTCTTGGCCATTGTATTGTCTGTCCTGCCATTTACCACTTCTGATTACCCCTTTGGTATCTTTTGGCCATTGTATTGTCTGTCCTGCGATTTACCACTTCTGATTACCCGTTTGGTATCTTTAGGCCATTGTATTGTCTGTCCTGTGATTTACCACTTCTGATTACCCCTTTGGTATTCTTTGGCTATTGTATTGTCTGTCCTTCAATTTACCACTTCTGATTACCCCGTTGGTATCTTTTGGCCATTGTATTGTCTGTCCTGTGATTTACCACTTCTGATTACCCCTTTGTCTGTCCTGCAATTTACCACTTCTGATTACCCCTTTGGTATCTTTTGGTCATTGTATTGTCTGTCCTGCGATTTACCACTTCTGATTACCACTTTGGTATCTTTTGGCCATTGTATTGTCTGTACTGCGATTTACCACTTCTGAATACCCTTTTGGTATCTTTTGGCCATTGTATTGTCTGTCCTATGATTTACCACTTCTGATTACCCCTTTGGTATCTTTTGGCCATTGTATTGTCTGTCCTCGATTTACCACTTCTGATTACCCCTTTGGTATCTTTTGGTCATTGTATTGTCTGTCCTGTGATATACGACTTCTGATTGCCCCTTTGGTATCTTTTGGCCATTGTATTGTCTGTCCTGTGATTTACGACTTCTGATTGCCCCTTTGGTATCTTTTGGCCATTGTATTTTCTGTCCTGTGATTTACCACTTCTGATTACCCCTTTGGTATCTTTTGGCCATTGTATTGTCTGTCCTGCGATTTACCACTTCTGATTACCCCTTTGGTATCTTTTGGCCACTGTATTGTCTGTCCTGCGATTTACCACTTCTGATTACCCCTTTGGTATCTTTTGGCCATTGCATTGTCTGTCCTGCGACTTACCACTTCTGATTACCCCTTTGGTATCTTTTGGTCATTGCATTGTCTGTCCTGCGACTTACCACTTCTGATTACCCCTTTGGTATCTTCAAACCGTTATTGTTTTCAAAATATTAGTTGTGGCTTTGATCTTTGAGTGTACCCAATTGACTGGAAGTAACTTTGACATAAATGCTAAATGGAATGGTTTTGTTTCATTTCATTAATAAAGTACCGGAATATACTACCCTAATGTAGAATAAGTTTAAGACGAATGTATATAATAGAAATGCGAAGAAATTTACAAATAAAAGAATGATGAATGTTGCTCTACACAAATAAAAAAAAATGACCATCATGTTATAACTGATATTATTTTGCAAGTGGTGTTAATAACCAAAAACCTAATATAATCTAAGTCAATTAGACAAATAATCAAGTTCTAATTCTCAATGCCAGACTGACATGATTATATTGTAAATCCATTATCTAGCAGTTTAGGCTTAGAATTTACCTATGTGTAAATCATTTCATAAATTGGAATTTCTGAAATGATTATTTGAACGTGTTCTCGCAACTTTTCTCGAGTAAGAAATATATCCTTCTATTGACATTGTACCAACAGCAATAATAGGCTGTAAAATATTGAATGTATTGTGCTATCAACAACCCAATAGGAGCAACAGCGTTATTACTCAAATGAATATTTATTATTTAATTGGAAACTAAGAATTACTTATTGTTACTGCCGTTGAGATCCATCTAATGGTTACAATCTACCAATTAATGCACGTGTATGTTACAGGGGCGGATCCAGGATTTTTAGTTAGGGGGGCGCACTTACAAAAATTGCGCCGAGCGGAGGGAGGCGCGAAAATCATTGGGGTATTTCCTGTGAAAAATCACGATTTTACGCCAAAAAATCATATTTTTTCCAATTTTAGGCCGGGTGCGCCCCCCCTGGATCCGCCCCTGTGTTAGCTTCAGCATATTGTATTGTCTTATACAGGACAATCGGATCGAGCACAAATTATACAAATTGGGTTGACGTCTTCATTATTTACAGAATATATACACATTGGTAAATACTGTCTTAAACTACATATCATTTACATGAGAGAATATGAAGGTTAGAAAGAAGTTTGAAGTGACCAATGTTGCAATCAGAAGCCGGAAATCGAAGAATAGACAATATAATCGCCAAAAAAGATAGGGCAAACAATGATTTACAAAACACTACACAGAAAACTAAAGATTAGACAACATGATCAACACAAAAAGCAAAAGGGATGAACTCAGGTGGTGTTCAGGTGAGGTACACAGTTTCAGCTCTAATCGTAGCACCCGTCGTTTGACAGGTTTCTCGCTTTCTCTTTGAAATGGTATCTCCTATGATAATGTTTCGACACGAATGTGTTACAGCAAAAGCGCAGATTAAATACAAAGGAACTATAAAATTTAGATATATTTCTTTGTTTCACATAGAAAAAATGATAAAACATGAATCATAGTGTTTCCTATAGTACAATGAGATACCTTGACATCTTAGAAGTACATACAGAGCTCAATTATCAATTACAGATATATATAAGATAACAATGTTTTTTTAGAATTTCACTTGTAAATAATTATGTGGTGTAAAGTAGTTAGAGAATATCATCGATGTAGCGAATAAACGTCACACGATAAGATACTGTTTCCAACTGTTTTAAGTATTTTTGTTGTAAAAATACAGATATAAAAGCTAAATTTAGCTAATTTTGTGTAATAGAATTAATCTGATGTCCTTGGTTTTATTCAAACATATTACTTCACGTTGTTATGCAAAAGATGACTTTACTTGAAACCATTATAAACCCCCATGCTATATCTGTTTTACGAGGTGCATCCGAGCGCAACATGAAAAGTTTCGTTCAGCTATTATAAAGATGTTCAAAACGTATTGTTTATCGATATATCGAAATAAAAGGAAACACTGACGAAGACTGCAATATGTATTGTCATACATAGACATTAACGACAATCGTATTCAGATACCATATATACAAGGATAGACAATACAATGGCCATATGAAAAAGGACAAAAAGACAAACAATGATTGACATCCGCCAAGTAGTCCGTGTTTCGGCACTGACATTGTTTATTATATATATTTATTATTGAAATTTACAGTTCCTAAATATGCAAACAATTTTTTATCAAAACTATGGTTCTCCTCCCTCGGGCATATGTGACCTTAGCTGATTTTTGGCTATCCTGTTTACCCTTTGGTTTATTGTTCCCAAACTGTTTTAAATTATTTTGCTTTTTTCCCAATCGTTCGATTTTTAACGTACCTGATGAAGGTTATTCCAGAAAAGCGTCTTGTGCATTACATTTCATATCTACGTTTTTATAGCAAAACATTGCACAGAAAACTAAAGATTGAGCAACAATAAAGCTACAAAACAATAATAAAAAAAGGGGATAAATCATGTGTACAACGTGATGAATAAAAAACACCATAATTAAATTTCAAATTGGGCAACCGAATACGAATCGATAAACTGTTCTATTTATGAATTATACTGGTTTAACTGCAAGCAAATACACTTTCCAAATCTAAAAACATAGATATTATTTCAAAATTATATCAAAGTTTTGTTGAATCTTCTTAATGAAGACATCAATATACTTAGAGCATCAATATACTTAGAGCATCAATAGACCACTAAATGGTTAACAATTGTATGCCAAGTATTACAGGAAAATAGTCAAGTGTACATACTCTGTACAATAAAACTTTCTCATGGAATTGTATAAGGGTTGTGATAACTACCTAAATATAACTACTTGAATAGTTTTTTACGGGCTCTGTGTCTAAAGATTCTCGTTTGATGTATACTGTTCGCATGACAATAAACACGTTGCAGCAACTTACTACATAAAAGTGAATACAATTTCTAACAATCCCACGATTGACCTATCCAATCCCTAACGTCAAAGTAATACCTAAATGTAATTTTCGAAAGGGGAATTTTTCATCCAAGGTTTTGTTCTTTTAATTCAATTATGATTTCATCAGTACCAAAGTCAGGTCTGAACTGACTGCATTTGTCACATTTTAGGAAAAGACTGGGTACATTCAGTTGCACAATATGTACGTATCGACAATATAGTATAAGGGAATGGTTTATAATTGCAGATTAAATGCATGTGAAATTGTACGACATGATGTTGTTTTACACATTACAAATCTAATAAATTGTTTTTTAAATAAATGTTAGAGATTATTGAAGGGGCAATCAACAATTGACAATCCAGAGAATCTGGTAAGATAGGACACACAAGACGAAGACGAACAAAACAAAAACACAACAAAAACAACTGAAGGTAAAGACGAACCGAACACTTTTTTCACACGGAACTCAGAACGTAAAGACACATAATAGGACAACAACAAAAAAACTAAAAACATGAACACGGAGTCCAACAAATAACAGTAGGAGGTGTGCATTATTAATATGTGTGGAATCATTTGCCTTTACACTAACACAAAACACGCAGCCTCTACGGCGTATGATGACAAAAAGTACTAAGTTCCATATATGCCTTTTTTATTTTGTCAATCTTGTCCATAATAAGAGGTGTACATGCTAAGTATGAAAATTTTAGTTGTAATGTAAAGTTACATTACCGTTACTGACTATACAAAATAAGTATTGTCAAAATGTTTCGGATGGACTTACAGAGAAAGCGGTTACTAGACCTGCGCTTATCACTGGTGATGCAGGTAAACCAATAGGTTTACATCTGGTCCTATGGCATATATTTATATTGTATACCTCTAATGCCCTGTTTTCACTGGCACATGTCAGTTAAATTATCAATTTTAGCTACTGCTATTACTAAGATCAAACTTCTGTTAATATGCAGGGTATCTCAAATGATATGTAAAGTATTTGAAAAAATATAATGTTTAGTTCCGTTTCCAAAGAAACAAGTATACCATAGTTTTCTGTCAACAGTGATATCAATAGATGCATTCTGATCATAGCGTTTTTTCTTATCAAATGTCTACGGACGAGATGTTTTTCCCATAGCAGTTGTACAAATATCTCAAAAACAGCTTAAAGATGCTTTCATCCATCATAACGTCTTAGCAAATGTTTTATTCAGATAATATGAACACTTATGCATAACGCATATTTACGTTCAACACCTACTGTTATGTTATTATTAAATCTAACATACAAAAGTTCACCAGACTATGCATACTATCATTTACCATTTCGTACCTTACATTGTGGGCATGAATAACGTCGGTTCTATAATGTCAAATTAATTGTTCTAGTTTCCGTTATTCGATCGGCAACCATAAGTTGTGAATAGAAACTTCCTTATTAAGATCATGTTTCAAAGACACCACGAGTACTTGTATATCTTAAATATATGATTAGAAGTCATTCAGAGTATAGGAGATCAAGGTTATGGTTCACTATAAAACAAATCCGTTAGCCTTTAATCATGTGCTTAAACTATTGATATAAATAAAAGTCAAAGATATGTAATGAGGTAAATAAAGCCAATATTTATTGTTGGTAGGGTACTTAAAGCCGACATAAATGTCTATCTAACGTACACATTTAGTTTATTACCAGTACCGATATAAAATAGCGAAGTAAAGTATCAAGAAAATAAAAAAGGCATTAAAATGTTCCAATTAAGCATCGAATCATCGAATTTGAAGACAGAAGGAGAGAGAGAAAAAACCGACACAAAAATCTTGATTGTCCATTCTTGATTGTTTCTTTGGTTGTCTTGAACGTTAATATTAGCAACACAAATATTAGTATCAACTAATCATATGCAAATTTGGCAGGTTAGAGTTCAGATATAATTTCTAATATTATTCCTTGAATGACTGCATGGCTACATTATTTGAAGAAGAGTTTGAAGATACCTAAGGGGTAATCAGAATCCTTAAATCGAAGAAGAACAGACAACACAATAACCAAACGAAAAACGACAAAAGGACAAGTAACGATCTACAAACATACATATAAACCTAAAGATCAAGTAACACGAACCCCACTAAATACCGGGAGTGAACTCAGATGTTCCGACAGGTTCACACGACGCTTTTCTAGAATGCCCTTCCCCAGGTTCGCTCATAATCAAAGACTCGAAAGCCAAATAATGAGAGTCATTGGGAGCAAGTAAACCAATGTGGTCAAGCAGGATAGACAAAATCGGCTAAGGTTTCCTGAACCTGAAGGGGAAATTGACCTTAGATTTAATAAATCACATTGTTTAGGAACTGTAAATTACAAACATAAATATATATCTAATACACCATCTGATGTTTGTGTCACGTGACAAAAAAGTATGGCGTGTGGTAAACACATAGACCTCCATTAAATGTTAAGTGGTCGGTCCTTGTTTATGAAAATTGGCTTCAAATACAGCAACGGCCAAATTCCAACATGATACTGTTGATATACATACTTTGCTTAGTTAATTACAAATATATTTTATAATATATGATATAAATTGTATTTTCCTCATGTGGAGTGATCCAATAAAATGATGTTTGATATCATATCTCATGGTACTTACTTTATGATTGATACGGCTTAATTATATGAGTAAGAATAATGGAACATATTTTGTTTCTTATTTGCATTGTTTGTGTTTGCTTGCGTGTAGTGGTGTCCGACACATATTATGTTGTGTTTTACTTCGTCTTGTGTACCCTATGTTGCCGGTTTCTCTGATTGTCCATTTTTGATTGCCCCTTAGGTATTTTCTAACGTTTATTTATTAAGTTGTTAAATAACATGAAATGGAATCTTTAAATACGATTTAAGCAACAGTACGTTAGCCCAATAACAAAATTATCAATTACGACTGCAGAATTGTTTTTTTGACAAACATCAAACACATATATCTGGAATATGATAAGCTTAGTTCGACATGTTGATTGTAAGTCATAGTACAATTTCATATAATATGGAATCATGGGTAATTTCAGTTTTTTTCTGTTTTCTTGCTCCTTTATGGGGTCTACTAAATGAAGTGATACGCGAAGATACACGCGCGTCGCGGTGACAAATTATGGAATTTACTTAATTGAAGGTTAATTGATTGTTATCTGATAAACAGTCTAACTGACAACTAAGCAACAATATTAACCCAAACTATTAGCTTATTACCATTGCATTTTATCGATTATTAATGCAGTTTATATTTGAGCTACCCAGTACTGAGCAGTAGAGATTTCAATGACTTTATGTTGTTGTATAACATTTTATTGTATTAAAGAGTTTTCAACCATTGAAATATATCTAGTATTGAGAAATCACAAAATGCACTATTTATTTCTGAAATTGAGAATGTATTATTTCAAGAATATGTTCAATTTTTGAGCATGTTATATGATATAACATGATTTGGGACAGTTTACGCTTAATAAACTGCGAAGCGCTTTATGAAAAGCGTGAACTGTTCCACGCCAAGTTATACAAGTATAACCTGTTCAAAAATTTAACATATTCCTTATAATCTAATTTTTACAACATTTAATGATTCCTCGATTTTAATTGTGATTATTTTATGTGACTATTTGAATTTGTCGTTGACGAATATATATGTTGGCGACGTCACAAAACCAACCCAGGTTATCAAGAATAACCAGTGTTGCTCCAGGTGGATCAGTCAGTCATATTGCAGTATTCACATTAGATTAAATCATTTTGATTTATGAAAACAATTCTAGTGTTTTCTGGTTTATAATGAACTACTTATATGCCCATGTGAATTTTTTCTTTGAATTCCCAGACATTGTATGATTTTCATCTATCAAGATTACATGAAGACGATATAAAAAAACCAATATGACTATAATCGTGATACCTGAATGAGTTTCATATCCATGTCAAGCGTGCGCAACTGTTCAGAACAAGCAACGTAAACATGTTTCTTCTGAACATATATCATTGGCAACGGACAGCAAAACAACATATAATGGTGTATGTTTACCCGTCTTTGAAGCTTAAAAGCAAGTGTTGCCTTCCTTACATAAAAACAAACATAATTATGTTATGTTTTCAGTAGTTTTGTATTAAGAGTTTAAATTGAACTTCCTACTACTTGGTAACTTTACTACCATTTAGAAGTCAATTAAAGGGTACGAGATCAAGGTTGCACGTTCATCATAACAGCCCTCAGTAACCCTATATTGTTTTTGGTAAAAACTATTTTGAGAAGAAATACATTCTATTCTAACTTCTACGCACTTTAAAAGTGAATATAAAATGTTTGCTCATACAATGTGTACAATTTTGTATATATCACATAAAGGAACAATTAAATATACCAAAGGGGTAATTAGGAGTCATAAATCGAAGGACAGAAACCAATGGTCAAATGAAAAAAGGACAAAATGACAAACAATATAAAAAACACTACACAGAAACCCTAAAGTTTGAGCAACAAGAACCTAAAAAGGAACCGGATGTGAACTCGATGCTCCGGAATTATGGGTATTTCCTGCTTCACTAATGGTTGTTGTTAAAATCCTATGACATGACTGAGGAAATGACGGGATTATGATAGCGACAAGGGCAACATACCCAAGATCATTTCATGGTGACGACCGTCCAATTATCTAAGTGATGACATCAACATAGCCACCTTGACTCAGTAGCTTCCGTGATAGCAGCGCCCTCTATCAAGGAAATCATGATATAACAATGCCTACGATCTTCAAGCCTGTGAACATTGTGTAATATTTACTTAATCATGGACTAAAAATAAAGCAAAGAAGAGTTTGAAGATACCAAAGGGGCAATCAGAATCCGCAAATCGAGGAAGGACAGACAACAAAATGGTGAAAAGAAATAGTACAAAGACAAACAACGATCTATTCAAAACTTACACATCAATCTAAAGATCGAGTAACACGAACCCCATTAAAACATGTGGGTGAACTCATGATAAGTCATGAATGAGCAAAGGACCCTGAGGTGTTTACGGCAAATGGAACATATCCGTGGTGATTTCTGACACAGATATTTCATAGCATTCAACCAAGTCATGGTTTCGAAGTGTTGACTTCAAATTAACCAATAGGAACCCAAACTCATGATACAAGAGTTGTTTTATGATGCAAGTTCTGTTCTTGAACTTTTGAATTTTGCTTAACGTTAACGTTGATGTTGATGTTCTGTCATGTTCAGTGACATCTAAATCTATCATATTACATTTCTTGAATTATTCGGATATCTTTCACACATGTTGCTCTCTTGCACTGTAAAATAAATCAAATATATTTTCACTAATGAGGATAAAATATTAAATGAAAAGATTACAGATAAATACAAATAACATTGAATACCACAAACCATTGCTATAATAAGATTTTCATGCATACGTCACAGATGTCAGAATATATACTTTCAAAACTTTCTGCTTGTCAATTGCATTGATATAATCAAAGATAGTAATATGTATATAACAAGCTGGGAAGTAACTGTTTTGTTCATGATAGATTGTCATTACTTAAATTTCGATATGAAGACAGCATTATTGTAATAAGGAAGAACTTGGATGTAGTTTGACCTGAATGTTCGGGAATGATATTACACTTGATACTAGGACACAGATCCACTTGATATTCAGGGGAAAAATCATTTGATATTCAGGTGCAAATACACTTGATATTCAGATAAAACTCCAAATGAAGTTAAAAACAAGTTCTTGAATAATGGTCATTATGACCATGAGGTCTTGTTTCTCTCGAATTCGACGTACCCTCCCTTATTTCTATACAGTTTTTATATATTGTTGAACTTGCTTTCGTCCAGAATGTAGTTAAAATACTGCTCGCTCGGCGTTAAGTAACAATCAATCAATCAATCAATCAATCAATCAATAAATCAATCAATCAATCAATCAATCAATCAATCAATCAATCAATCAATCAATCAATCAATCAATCAATCAATCAATCAATCAATCAATCAATCAATCAATCAATCAATCAATCAATCAATCAATCAATCAATCAATCAATCAATCAATCAATCAATCAATCAATCAATCAATCAATCAATCAATCAATCAATCAATCAATCAATCAATCAATCAATCAATCAATCAATCAATCAATCAATCAATCAATCAATCAATCAATTCTCTGGAATTCTGTTTATTTTACTCATTCGTGAAATGAACGATTTCTATAGTTAAACGTCGTTGCAGTAATTGAACAACATATATGCAAAATATGTTTACTAATAACAAATTATGGTATACCAAGTGATGGTCGCATATTAATATCGTAATTAGAGTAGTAAAATCCTGGATTCCGAATGGAATGCAATATATATTAATCATAACATACTTATCTCAATCATTGTCAATCTATATTAGTTGAAAACAAGATAGCATTGTGTTTCTCTCTGTTTCTTTGTCTCTATTTTATCAGATAAATTTGTTTTAAAACGCGGCTGTTTTCCATCAAATTCCATCTTGATAAATAAAACTAAATATAATCGTTGATTACATCAGATTTTTCTTTACGTAATGTTGAACATTTTCTAACCAGGGGCTACAGCATTCAGAATACCACGGAGAATTAGTTAACACGTGTTTATTGTTTATTGTAAATTAGTGTTTAAGCAAACATCGTCCTAAGCAGGGAGTGCAAGGGAATATATATAGCAATCTGTATATACAGACATGTGTATTATTATTATTGATGTTATCATATTGAACAAATTATTTGTACCACTGTACTTACTATGGTATTTAAGAAATAAAGAATCTTGAATCTGACGATCATCCTTGACCACTAACCCATCGCAACCACTTAGCGCAAATTCATTGCAATATCTTGATAATAATGCCATGTTGAAAGAGAATCCTAGTTCATTTACGGTTTGTGTGAGGTTCGTGTGGCTCAATCTTTAGTTTTCTGTGTAATGTTTTGTATAAATCAGTATCTGTTTTTTTGTTCTTCTTTTATTTATTATATTGTCTGTCCTTCGATTTACAACTTCTGATTATCCATTTCGTATCCTCAAACTTTTTTTTTTTAAAAATTCGTTAATAAACGTTAGAGAATACCGAAGATGCGATCAAAAATTGACACTTAGGAGAAACTGGCAACATAAGGTTTATAAGACGAAGAAGAAGAAAACAAAAAACATATACTACCCTGTAATGATGGTGGACTATTAGTCCAGATATATACTACCCTGCAATGATGGTGGACTATTAGTCCAGATATATACTACCCTGTAATGATGGTGGACTATTAGTCCAGATATATACTACCCTGCAATGATGGTGGACTATTAGTCCAGATATATACTACCCTGCAATGATGGTGGACTATTAGTCCAGATATATACTACCCTGCAATGATGGTGGACTATTAGTCCAGATATATACTACCCTGTAATGATGGTGGACTATTAGTCCAGATATATACTACCCTGCAATGATGGTGGACTATTAGTCCAGATATATACTACCCTGCAATGATGGTGGACTATTAGTCCAGATATATACTACCCTGCAATGATGGTGGACTATTAGTCCAGATATATACTACCCTGCAATGATGGTGGACTATTAGTCCAGATATATACTACCCTGCAATGATGGTGGACTATTAGACCAGATATATACTACCCTGTAATGATGGTGGACTATTAGTCCAGATATATACTACCCTGTAATGATGGTGGACTATTAGTCCAGATATATACTACCCTGTAATGATGGTGGACTATTAGTCCAGATATATACTACCCTGTAATGATGGTGGACTATTAGTCCAGATATATACTACCCTGCAATGATGGTGGACTATTAGACCAGATATATACTACCCTGTAATGATGGTGGACTATTAGTCCAGATATATACTACCCTGTAATGATGGTGGACTATTAGTCCAGATATATACTACCCTGTAATGATGGTGGACTATTAGACCAGATATATACTACCATGTAATGATGGTGGACTATTAGTCCAGATATATACTACCCTGTAATGATGGTGGACTATTAGTCCAGATATATACTACCCTGTAATGATGGTGGACTATTAGTCCAGATATATACTACCCTGTAATGATGGTGGACTATTAGAATGATGGTGGACTATTAGTCCAGATATATACTACCCTGCAATGATGGTGGACTATTAGTCCAGATATATACTACCCTGCAATGATGGTGGACTATTAGTCCAGATATATACTACCCTGTAATGATGGTGGACTATTAGTCCAGATATATACTACCCTGTAATGATGGTGGACTATTAGACCAGATATATACTACCCTGTAATGATGGTGGACTATTAGACCAGATATATACTACCCTGTAATGATGGTGGACTATTAGTCCAGATATATACTACCCTGTAATGATGGTGGACTATTAGTCCAGATATATACTACCCTGTAATGATGGTGGACTATTAGACCAGATATATACTACCCTGTAATGATGGTGGACTATTAGTCCAGATATATACTACCCTGCAATGATGGTGGACTATTAGACCAGATATATACTACCCTGTAATGATGGACTATTAGTCCAGATATATACTACCCTGTAATGATGGTGGACTATTAGTCCAGATATATACTACCCTGTAATGATGGTGGACTATTAGTCCAGATATATACTACCCTGTAATGATGGTGGACTATTAGTCCAGATATATACTACCCTGCAATGATGGTGGACTATTAGTCCAGATATATACTACCCTGTAATGATGGTGGACTATTAGTCCAGATATATACTACCCTGTAATGATGGTGGACTATTAGTCCAGATATATACTACCCTGCAATGATGGTGGACTATTAGTCCAGATATATACTACCCTGTAATGATGGTGGACTATTAGTCCAGATATATACTACCCTGTAATGATGGTGGACTATTAGTCCAGATATATACTACCCTGTAATGATGGTGGACTATTAGTCCAGATATATACTACCCTGTAATGATGGTGGACTATTAGTCCAGATATATACTATCCTGTAATGATGGTGGACTATTAGTCCAGATATATACTACCCTGTAATGATGGTGGACTATTAGTCCAGATATATACTACCCTGTAATGATGGTGGACTATTAGTCCAGATATATACTACCCTGTAATGATGGTGGACTATTAGTCCAGATATATACTACCCTGTAATGATGGTGGACTATTAGTCCAGATATATACTACCCTGTAATGATGGTGGACTATTAGTCCAGATATATACTACCCTGTAATGATGGTGGACTATTAGTCCAGATATATACTACCCTGTAATGATGGTGGACTATTAGTCCAGATATATACTACCCTGTAATGATGGTGGACTATTAGTCCAGATATATACTACCCTGCAATGATGGTGGACTATTAGTCCAGATATATACTACCCTGCAATGATGGTGGACTATTAGTCCAGATATATACTACCCTGTAATGATGGTGGACTATTAGTCCAGATATATACTACCCTGTAATGATGGTGGACTATTAGTCCAGATATATACTATCCTGTAATGATGGTGGACTATTAGTCCAGATATATACTACCCTGTAATGATGGTGGACTATTAGTCCAGATATATACTACCCTGCAATGATGGTGGACTATTAGTCCAGATATATACTACCCTGCAATGATGGTGGACTATTAGTCCAGATATATACTACCCTGTAATGATGGTGGACTATTAATCCAGATATATACTACCCTGTAATGATGGTGGACTATTAGTCCAGATATATACTACCCTGTAATGATGGTGGACTATTAGTCCAGATATATACTACCCTGTAATGATGGTGGACTATTAGTCCAGATATATACTACCCTGTAATGATGGTGGACTATTAGTCCAGATATATACTACCCTGTAATGATGGTGGACTATTAGTCCAGATATATACTACCCTGTAATGATGGTGGACTATTAGTCCAGATATATACTACCCTGCAATGATGGTGGACTATTAGTCCAGATATATACTACCCTGCAATGATGGTGGACTATTAGTCCAGATATATACTACCCTGCAATGATGGTGGACTATTAGTCCAGATATATACTACCCTGCAATGATGGTGGACTATTAGTCCAGATATATACTACCCTGTAATGATGGTGGACTATTAGTCCAGATATATACTACCCTGCAATGATGGTGGACTATTAGTCCAGATATATACTACCCTGTAATGATGGTGGACTATTAGTCCAGATATATACTACCCTGCAATGATGGTGGACTATTAGTCCAGATATATACTACCCTGCAATGATGGTGGACTATTAGTCCAGATATATACTACCCTGCAATGATGGTGGACTATTAGTCCAGATATATACTACCCTGCAATGATGGTGGACTATTAGTCCAGATATATACTACCCTGCAATGATGGTGGACTATTAGTTCAGTTATATACTACCCTGCAATGATGGTGGACTATTAGTCCAGATATATACTACCCTGTAATGATGGTGGACTATTAGTCCAGATGGTAGCATCCGCTGAGTAGGCAGTGCTTCGGCACTGACATGGTTTATTATATATATATATTCTTGCATAATTAAAGTGGACCATTACTGAAAATACGCTATTCAATATTGCGCCATCTTATTATGAAGATCAATTCTAGTTGATAGCGCGGTGATTATAGCACATAGTGGTTAAAGTAAGTTAATACTAGCGTATTTTCCCAACAGAGCTAAAATGCATAACCAATAACATGAAGGACAACTCTCAATAAATTGCTTTATACAGGAAAAAGAACATAACCAGAACAGGAAACAGAGTTTTAATAGTTTGTATGTTTACAATCAGTTCAGCAATAGAAATTTAACAAGGATCAACCAGTTCATGGTAACGATCATACACCAATTTATAGCTACAAAACCAAGTAATCTATACAAATTTATGCAGTTATAATCTACGATTATAATTGTTTGGGTGTTTAATTTCCAGACCAAGTATACCCTCTGTACATTTGTCATTAGTCTAACATGGTATAAAATATATCATTGAGGGATTTAATCTCCCCGTATGCAATAATATAGGGATGTATTTCTTATAGAAATGTAAGCTTACAATATATAAATATAAGTTGACATGACCTCTAACCTCATGTTGATTCTGTACTTGTACCTACCATATCTAATTAAACTTGTTTGCTAAGTGATACAACATCATTCATTCATATAGTGAAATGCTAAAATAATTATATTTCTCAAATGTTCTTTATTTTTTGTTTTTGAGGAAACCATTGAATAAAACATAAATCACATGTTATAATAAATAATACTACGCATTAGCACTAGTAGTTGATCAAACATATCAAATGAGTTTATAATACACTGGTAATTTGTGCAATGCATCAACTAAATTAACATGTTCAACCTCTAATAATCAAGAGCATCACTTACATAAACGTAATTACTATTTCAATGGTAGAAGCATAAAAGCAGAAGAATAAAATGAAAAACAGAACAATACCAAGCTATCTGAACAGTTTCAAAATCTAATAGAAAAATCGTAGAAGGAGACAAGATCGATACCTCTAATACATAAATACATGATCACTCAGTTTCCCGGAGTCTAACAACAATCACTCACTCACCTTTCAGACTTGGTACAGACGTTTCAATCAAAAGTGGCGTGGTTAAAGTAGTGTTATGAGCCCAAACCTCCCTGATAGTAAGCATTCTACCTGATCAATTGACAGGCGGTGGAGTCATATATCATGTACATATACCTTTAGATTATATACAGAGATCTTCTTCAACATGTTCTTGTAAAATTAGAAATAAAAATACATGTGTTTTGAAATAATATACAATTACTCTTTAGTGTAAATTTACTCAATATAAACTGCAATGAAATTACAACATGATGTTTATCAGGAACGGAAATAGTTGGAGTCTTATAAATGTTTTTCTTTGATATTTTTTTTCTTTCTACATATACAAATTACGTAATTGTATTTGAAAGTTTACATGTGTCGGCATGGCGTCTTCTCAAGGGGATGTGATAATATGCACTTATTGTTTTACGGCAGAAATTTATTGAATTGCACTTTTATTTATTTATTTATCTAATGAGGTATATCATAGCCAAATCTATTTATAGATTGGATATACTTATTGTATCATTATCTCGTAATAATAACAATGAATATGTATACATCTCTTCAGAAAATTCTTATTCGTAGAGTTCAAATGATGCTTATAACGATTTAATATTATGAAACACATGACTGATAGCCAGGAGAAAGCAATACTATTTATACAGCAAAGTATAGATGAAAGACAATTAAAACAGATACATCGTTGTTTCAAGTTATAAATATAACTAATTTTGAGTGAACTGACACTCACTACGGTATGAATAGTCATCACTACAGACTGTAATAGGAAGCAATGATAAGACAGTTTCATGAAGTACTAATACCAATAGCTTATTTATAGTGTTAGATGTATCATATGTGGAGAATTTAACACTTGCTGCATCATGTTTAACCCCACCACTGTTTTTTTTCCAAATTAAATTGCCTGTGTCAAACGTGAGCGGTCATGTATATGTGTGTTCAGGGTATCGATTATTGCCCATTTACTGTGAGTTCTGAATGGAATTTGGGACTGTTCCGATAGTGTGCTATTTTTTGTTTTTAATTTCATTACTCGCTTCCATACCAAGTCACTTAAATAGGTTTTCTTGAAATTTAAACAAAAATGGTAGATATTTATTATTTATATCCCATCTTCTCTAATAATATTTCATTTATAACTGCGTTGATATTAGTGGCTTATACATGGACTACTTGCGGAATATCTGTGTCACAAATGACCTGTTTATCGTTATCACAATAATGTCCCTTCCTCATTCATGCCTCATCATCGGATTTTTAAGAAGAGTAACATGACGGGTGTTTCTAGTACAGCAACAGCTGCTAATCCTTGTTGAGTTCACTTCCGTATTAGTGGGATTTTAGTTGCTCAATCTTTAGTTTTCTGTGTAGTATTTTATCGAACATTGTTTATAACGGCTTCTGATTATTGATATCTTAAATGTTTTCATAATTAACGATGTCGAAAATACGTATATATATCATACCGTATATTTTATGATCAGGAATTGACTAAGAATAAAAAGTCGACAAAATAACCCACCACAACAACACGAACCACATATATCAGTTAGATGGAATCCTCGTTGGTCGGATATTAGCTTGATTTGGATCTACATATGCAATCAGTAACTATCACCACTAAAGTTTGGCTAGCTTGGCATACCCGATATAATATTATCAGAAAACATGTGTCAGTGTCTTGCAATAGGTCGATAATTTCACCGATATAACTGAATTACGGGTATTATTGAAAGTGGCGTTCCACACCAGTAATCGTAACCCTTACAGTTGGATGGTTATGTTAGAATTTCTATTGTCCTAGGTTACAGGGTCTCAATGGGGTTTTGCGATATACCAAATACTACATAATATGTTATCACTAGATAAGATTGTGTAATTACAGCAATGCATAGGCTACATAGCTAGCTAGATTTTATCACACATGCAGTGTTTCTGTCATGGTATATTACAATATGTGATTTAATGGGAAATATTCGTGGAATTCAGGATATCTCTCATTCTAAAATAAATCATTTTCAATATAAAATTGATACGGCGAACGAAAAGATTAGAAATAGTATTGCATTTAAGAATCCGGCAATCAGTCATGAAATATCTTTGATAAAGATGTGACTGTCACAAAAATAATGTAGAAAATTGACGACAAACGGGAGATAACTCTAAAAAAATCTCACGGAGATGTCAAGTTGCAATGCATATATAATTAAACAGGGGCGGATCCAGGATTAGGGGGGGGGGGCGTGAGTAGGAGAGGGATCTGGGGACCGCTTATGGTCCCCAGCGGGTCCAGGGCAGAGCCCTAGGAGGGGGTCCAGGTGGGCGAAACCCCTCCCCCCTAAGCTCTGGGGGTTTGAGGAATTACAGACATTTATTTGAACGACAATTTTGAACCAACCACACCATTTTTATCAGACCAAAAAAACTTTACTTTGAGTCTTAATTTTGTCGGATAATTGATATCAGTATGTTTTTGTCAGATTATAAGAACCTGAAGTAAAACTTTTTTTTTGAACAACCGTGATGCGAATTGTTCAACTCATGACTGATCGATCACGATATTTTAACCCTTCAAAGAACTATTGGTTTAATTTTAGCGCATTCCTGGGGTCCTGATGGCTCAATTGAGTTAGGTTGTTGGATCTAACAGCTCATACAAGCCTATCACCAATACGGCGTGGGTTCGCGCCCAGCTTTGTAAATTACAAAAAAGGGTGCACTCGACTCGCAGTCGCAAGTGATAAAGTTTACCAGTTGCGTCAAGTGTTTGAGCAACGGGCGTAAAAACCTCATTATACTAAAAGATCAAACAAACAAAATGTATCAAAGTTCTCGAGAAATATGTTTACGGAAATCAGGTGTGAGATATGCATAAACCATTTTGTCGAGATTATTTTCACACTTTCATGTGCAGTTGTAGATATTAATTTATTACAAATAAATTGTAGTCAGAATTTTTTGCTAAAAATGTGTAAAAAAAATTGTACAGCCATCCATTGGTAGATATAAATAATATAAACGTACCCGGACAAAGGATTTGTTCACACTTTTTTGTGCAGATACTTCGGGCAGATGCAGAGATTGTTACAAATAAATTGCCGCTAATTTTTTTTTATTAATATGTTACTTTTGTATTTTAATGTACAATATACCAACGCGAATTTTTACTGATCTTTACTTGAAAAGTAAAAGGCAACATTTTCGGGTATTTGTATACAAATCAAACTTATATATTTTTTTTCATAAGAAATTGCAGAATTTCGAATTCAAGAATTATTTGAACCATTAATATTTAAAGAGAAGTGACCAATTTCTTGGGACACTCAAGTTTCTCCACACTGTCTCAGTTTCATCATCTGATTCTCTCGTTATAGGTTTTCGTTGTATGTTTTATAAATGAGATCAATTGTTAAATTAATTATTCGAAGTATTGATTGAATTTACTTTTTAGTTTACCTTTGACTTTTCTCGTCTCGTCGAGGAATCAGAAATGTATCCAATATTGCTTGTTTTCTTGGCCTAGAATTTTCGTCCATTTTATAATTTCTAAATAGCACGTGTACATGTAGTTGTAAAATTGACTGCAGAAATAATGTTTAATTAGCATGAGAAAATAGTTGATGTCTGGTACCTCGGAACCAATCAGAATAGAATAATCTTTGAACTACTGACGGCGAATACATATATGAATCAGCGAACACATCCAACGTGTATTTACAATGTGTAAGAATATTTTACTACAGGTCACGAGTTAACCATTCATGAAAAAGTTATTTATTGAACTGCTTAATTAACGTTGTATAACATATGCCCCGCACGCCCCCTCTAAATCCGCCACTGTTAAATGACATTTAAATCTCATTAATGTTATAAAATAGGTGGCAACGGTTTATATAATTGCATTAGATGCATTTTCTACATTACCAAAACGTAAAAAAATGTAATTTTTTTTAATATGTTTTCATCGTATTTAGTAAAGATTAGAGATATCATGTTCTAAATAAAAATTACAAAAAAAATAAAACTTGTTTGTATTCTAGTTTCCACAAGTGAAATACATAGTCCTATATCCATACTTAAATATGTTTGTTTTTCTTTCAGCATTAGCATGTGGAGGCGTTGATCTGGTATTCCTCGTGGATACATCAAGAAGCATTTGGGGTTTAGATTTTAAACGTCAAATAGATTTCGTCGATAAAGTTGTCACTAAATTCGACATCGGACCTGCCAAACACCAAACAAGAGTAGGAGTTATACTGTATGCACAGACATTTTGGGTGCGATTTTATTTGCGGTCACATTTAGACCTTCCGTCACTACGAGTGGCAATACAAAGAATTCCTCATAAGTATGGTTCGAAGACAAGAACTGAGAAAGCATTAAAATTTTTGAAAACTCACATGTTCAAAAAATGGTATGGTGGAAGGAAAAATGCAACGCACGTCGCAATTCTTATAAGTGATGGTCGATCTCAAGACCGAAAAGCAACACGAAAAGAAGCAAGAAAGGCAAAGGAAGCTGGAATCAAGATCTTCACAATCGGTGTAGGAAAAAGAGCAGACTTAGAAGAACTGAAAGAAATAGCTAGCGATCCTGATGATTATTTTGTCTTTCATGTTGGAGACTTTAAAGCTTTAGATAGCCTGAATTACAAATTACCAACCAGTACATGTGTTGGTAAGTATAATGATTATATAATGCATTTGAATTTACTAGCTATATTTGGTTTCTATTTGTTGCGATTAAGCAAGCAAATTTGATCAGATCAACAAATTATATTGAAATAGGAACATTATAAAAATGTTAATTGAATTTGTCACATGATATAAGGTTAAAACAAATAGCATAATCATATTTCATTAGTTTGCAGTATATACAATACGATATAAATCCAACAGTAAAACCAATGAAGACAGAGTCGGACAACGTGAGCTCGGGTTAAGGCGGCAATTGGGGATATAGTGCTTCTGTATGTTTAATATATCCTGTCCGCATACCGCAATCGTCCAGAAATCTAAATATTATCAAATAGATAAATCTCTCAAAGGACGGATCATGATTAAGTGTTTGGAGAATGCCCTTCGTTGTGCACGAAAAGTTAACAAGCAGCGCTTCCTATTGACCAACAACTTGTTATGAATAACTGCCCTTTCCAAGCCTAATATTTCCGACAATATGTACAGATTAATACATGGGCATTTCCATATTGGCCTGGTTATCATCCCGAGACCCACATATTGGCCCCAGACGTAGTCGAGAGCCAATATGGGTCGAGGGATGATAACCAGGCCAATATGGAAATGCCCATGTATTAAACTATTTATTACATACTTTCGACATCTAGAAAAGAGACACCCATATTGGCCTGAGACGAAGTCGAGGCCCATATTGGCCCGGGCCAATATGGGCCTCGATATGGAAATGATCTTGTAGTTATCCAATAACCGGTTATTTTCCCGGGGTGTGAAAATATGGACAGTTTACTTCCGGTCATATTGGTCATACAAAAATGCCTTTATTTGAACTAAGTATGTAATATCCATCATTACACTTTTAGATGCAGACATACGTTAGTGTCATATGTAAAATTTGTATGCGCCTTAAAAAAATTAACATCTCGGAAATGGATTTGTCACACATATGTTTGTTCTATGAAACACCCTTTAAATTTTGTACGATTAGACAACGTATTGTATTTTGAAATTGAACATGGCGACATTTGTGAAATTTAGACTTAAAGAGAGACTACGATTTCTGAAAATTCACAGAACGATTACCGACAATACAATGTATATAAACTCCGATAATATGTGGCATGTTTTAAACGAACGCATCGTAAATCCAATAGAAGAGCTGTTTACATTTTGCACTTAGTATAACAGCACCTACATTGTTTTCAAAATAGATATGATAATGTAATAGATCATTGTATAACATGTATTCTTCAACTTTCTGTACCTACTGCTGAATTCTAAATACATACACATCAAGATATACAAGACGAGTTTTACAATTTATCCAATATTAAACTTCTCTTCAATTAAAACGTAGATTTCTAATATGGTTAGCACGACTAGATTCAAAAGATTGAAAAACATAATAATTTAAATATCTTTAGGAGTAATTAATCCAAAGGACATAATCACGGTAGATAAAATGGGCTAAGGCCACCTATACCTGAGGGAAGACAATATTGGTATCTCAACATTTGCTATGTTTTATATGAGTAGGCGTGTATGTCTTAATGAATGATGCCAGAGAAACAGGATTAGATCATTTTTAGAATACCAAAGATTACATTCGTTCTGTCTCGAATAGATTATGTTTCAAAGTTTAACCACAACAGTAGACTTTGAAGGTTATTGTTTTGCACCCACACAATGCAGAATCTAAATTGAATGTTTATTATATTTGTTTACAATACGGGATATCGAAAAGTACTCGAGGAGATTTGTGTTCACACTCTCTTAAAACCAGGTGAAATAGTTTGGCCTATCTCAAAGATTTCTTATTTTCACAGTCAAGGTTACATTGATTTCCTGTGAAATTGGAGGCTTGACGATTACATTGTAATATCCAGATTAATGTCATTTGGCTTCAGGGGGAGATTATATTTTTCTTCAAAATCTGTCAAGAGGAACTTTAATGATAAATACATGTAACAAGAGAAACAATGGATTTGCTATACTAAACTTATTATAAGTAGCTATATCTAGTTTTATTCAATCATACTAAATTGAGTGAATTGCACGATGCAAAGCAGCAACCTACCATTAACTTAATTAATCAGAAATATCGTATGCTTTTGTTGCCTTTCTGGGTTGCACTCTTTTGTTGTAGATAGTAAACAAGCTTAAATAACTCGATACAACATTATGCAATAAAGTTTGTCAGTGACTTGTGATATGTCGGTGGTTTTCTCCTGGTACTCCGGTTTCCTCCACCAATAAAACTGACCGCCACGATATAACTGAAATATTGTTGAAAGTGGCGTTTAAAGCAACCAACCAACCGTTAATTGAAACAAAATATTCATCGGTAAGATATATAATTTCAAAACTCAATCGGCTTATCTCTAATCGTTTGACATTGAGTGATACTAGTACATGTTATTCCAGAAACCTAAGTCTTACGATGAAAATATAATTTTTAGGTTTGGTTTAATTATAACTGTTCAAAATTATTTTACCTTGCCCAATAACTCAGAAAAGAAGGAATGCTTCAATTCGCTACTGTTTGATTCAATAAATGTAAACACGTTCTCGTAAACATAACATACCACACTCCTCACATATAATAGAAACCTTGTAGTTCGAGTTATTAAGAATAGAAATTAGAAACAGGTCGAGCGTTCCAGATAAAAGAAAATGTAAGTGTGTCCTTGACCAGTCACCGTAGAAATTGAGTTAACACAGAAAATAAACAATCTACTTGCTTGAACACTCATAGTTTACTACTCATAATATTCATCTAACTGTGTTTTTCATTACTTACTTTAGTACCACTTTATGATAAGAAAATAGATTATCATGACCTTGAGTTAGACAAAAACAAAGCATAGAATAAGATTTTAAGACTAAGTTTTACATAAATTTTACATTTTGACTTATTTAAAAAAAAATGTAATATTATATTCAATATTGATAATAAAAATGAATTTGTATATGATTAGATATTCATCAACCTGGTAAGTAAGAAATTATTTGTTTGATTTCATTTTCGCATTTTAAGCTTATTTTGGAATATTGTAAAACATAGAATGGAGTTTGGATTGGAGTCAAGCCAAGTATTAGATTGGCGTGGAGACACTCCATTCCATATTTTATAATATACCGTAGAGACATTTATTTTGCTTTGTTATTTCTTTGAATTATTTAATTTTCGCATTAAAAATTTATTCTGGAATATTATAACGCATAGAGTGGAGTCCAGTTTTAATTTTTAGAATGGTGTGAAGAGACTCCACTCCATATTTTATAATATAACGTTAATCTTACATATAAGTAGAGACATTTATTTTGTTTTGTTCAGTTATGTAACTTTTTTATGAGTTTTCAGGTGGGATTATTTATTCTTTACCAGCTGCAATGTACTTTTAATTCTTTATGAGTGATTGTTTGTTGTAGTGTTATTTTAGCTATTTTAGTTTATAGTTCATGCTCTGTTCCTTTACCTTTCGGTATTAAGATTACTCTATGTAGATTTTTATTACAAAAGTCTTGCATGCATACAAAACAAAAATGATGATATAATAATCACTTCGAAAATAGAAGAAACAGTTGGCTTAGTTTGCATCCCAAGAAATTTACGAGATAGATGGCTAAAGGTAAAAAGCGATCACCATATTTCTTAATCTCAACTGGTTTAAGTTTAATTAAAATATATAAGGGTGCATGCGTTTCAGTTTTCCATCATAGTTTTGCATGTGCAATGCTAAAACGGTTGCAAGATAATTTTATTAATTAACTCGATTATATCAGCACTACTTTGTAATTTCTGTTTTGGGTTAGAAGCATATGTAAACAGTTGGTGGGTACATGGAAAACCAATTGTGATCATCACAGTTACGATTATGTTTGAAATTGGGAAAGCTAAAAAGTTATACTTACTAAAATAACTTTGATATAAAAATTGCAATATCCTTTGCATGTTCTCGCTAAGTTTCTGTATGGTAACAATACATTAAGTTAAATAACTCGGGATAATAAATTGTTAGGAAAATAATGTTACCCATGTTAAAATGGCCAAAGACTTATGGTTTCCGTGAATTTCTTAATTAAACTTATGAACATGTATTCTAATACATGTAGTATATTGTTAGCTCCATGCATCACAGTCTCATGTTTGTTGATAATAGATTTTCAATATCGTATAATCTTATCATTTATCTATCTTTTATGTAGCTCGAGACATTACCACAAAGACAACGACAGTTCCTACAACAACTGTAAAAACTACTACAACTCGCCCAGTAGAGTTATCTGAACCTTCAACGTTTTTGGAACTAGAAGGGTCAGGAATAATACCGTCTTCGGTGGACATAGACCAAGGTGTCGGTGACAAGTCAAATAATGCTTTACATGACATAATAACACCCGCTACTAAAACCCAAGGAATTCCAACTGAAAAGTTGTATCATCCGGAACATGGACTAATCGGATTAACAAAAGAAGCCATAGAAATAATCCAGGATAATATGAAAGGTTCTCTGGACACAGACAGAACACTTGATATATCTGGAAATACAATACATAATGGATTTATCACAACATCTTACCAGACAACAACGCCTGTTACTATCATCGATAATAATATAAAACAAGACTCGCATGAATCAGATAGGACTATTGTTTTGTCGAAAAATAATTCACATCATGTATTAGCAACACCACCAAATCTACATAGTAAGAGGATATACACAACACGATCAAAAGGCACAATCAGTAGAGTCATGCCACCAGCAACAGCTATTAGTTCAACAAGATCAAATAGAATTCCTGAGGAATTTACAATGGCAACTCCAGTAGGACAAGGAAAAACAACTACTATATCTAATGAGATTCTGCTAGGGTTGGCTGCTTATTCTATAAGACCGATAACTCAGGACCAAGCTCAGATTATGTCGAATTATATACTGAGAGATGTACCTGCTCAAACATGTAAGATTTTTATATACACCTTTGTAATCTGACATCTGTTATTGTTAACACAGTGAATTGTGATACACCTGATGCATGAAAACCTCAAGAATCATACACGTGCACAGTTAGCACAATAAATTTTGATACGCCTGAACCATATATACCTCCGTCTGCACAATATTACATAGTTAGCAGAACACATGTCGTTACACATGGTTCGTAAAAACCACAGTTATCACAATCGTGGATAGCTACAAATATAATTTCGATATACCTGATTCATACAAATAAAAACAAGGCTGAACCGATTGAAATAGCCACTACCCTTTCAACTAAGAGGTATTGGATGGGTCACGATGGGATAATAGTGATTGATGTGATGTACTCAAACGCTTACAGGTGACATGATTACACCAATTTTTATGATCATTTTACATTCCCCAAATGTAGATACAGTCAAACCTGTATTAAGGGGTCACCTTTGGGACAAAGAAAAACTGGCCTTATAAGACAGGTGACCTCTTAAAAGAGGGTCAATGCATATGACATTTTCTATGACAGGACAAGAAAAAGGTGTCCTTTTAATACAGGTGATTGTTTAATAAAGGTGACAACATGGGCAGGTTTGACTGTATTTGATAATAATGGCCAATTCTTATTTTGTTTTAGATTGCGATGGAAAAGACGCTGATATTTATTTTGTACTTGATGCCTCTAATAGTATTTGGCCAGAAGATTTCAAACAACAACTGTCCTTTGTAAATAATGTCATTGATATATTAGACGTAACCCATGGTAACACAAGGGTAGGCGTGGTCGTCTACAGCACCCAGATCCACCCCATTGTCATGATTAACTCTGGTTTATCTAAAAGACAAATAAAACGACATGTTGATGCAATACAGTATGTTAGTGGAAGGACTAATACATCGGACGCACTTCGATTTGTCCGGAACTATGGATTTGCGCCTGCGTTAACTCGCAAAGGGACAGTTAAATTGGGTATCATTTTAACAGATGGAATTTCACGGAATCCAATTGCAACGAAAGCAGAATCTAACAGGTGTCGTGAGGCCAATATAAATCTGTTTGCTGTAGGAATCGGAAAACATGTAGATCAAACAGAACTAAAAAGGATAGCGAATGATCCCGACCAAAGGTTCATGTTTCATGTAGATTCATATGCAGCTTTAAATTCGATAAAGGATTTCCTTGCAATAACAGCATGCAGCGTTGTTCCTGATCAACCAAACAACTTACCAAGTAAGTATTTCTAAAGATGACGGAATCACAAACAACTTACCAAGTAAGTATTTCTAAAAATGACGGAATCACAAACAACTTACTAAGTAAGTATTTCTAAAGATGACGGAATCACAAACAACTTACCAAGTAAGTATTTCTAAAAATGACGGAATCACAAACAACTTACCAAGTAAGTATTTCTAAAGATGACGGAATCACAAATCACACACTAAAATTTAAATGCATGTCACTTAGCCAATCATCAACCAGGACTACCGACACATTCTCTTGTGAACTCGTATTTATAATTTATTTTATGTGTAATGTTTAAATTAGTATGAACACATACCACATTAGTTTCCCTAATTCTAATATTTAATTTTCAATGTGTATCTCAATGACAATAGTCCGACCGGTGTCTTACGTTTTAAATAAACACTGTACCATATGATGCTAACTATTGACGTTATTTTACCACCATACCTTTACAGAGCCCTCTCATCCGATTGAAGCGCGGATTTAGATATAATTTATCTCATGGAAAATGAGAATGAAAGTGTCTCGTTTTTGGATAGTTTTGTTTGGTCTGTGGTGGACATTTGCAAGGGACATGCCGGAAACATGCGTATGGCCAACTGATATGTGAATATTGGTACCCATTTTATTAAGAGCAGGTGTGATATGAGAAGTGAGAGATATACTTGCTATAGTATACAGTTATCACACTATCGCTTAGCGGCCCAACATACAATGTCATATCTATGTAATGAGAAATGTCGGAATTGTTTTATTCCCAAATGTCTTGAATCAATCTTCTATAAAACTCCATAATGAATTTTTCATCACATCTGATATAATAATTAGACAAACTTTATAAACCAGACCAATGATCGTTTAATTACTCAATTCAACCTTGAAGTCAGATGAAAGTTTACAAATATCTCCATTACGTCTGCTGATATCTATCTATCTTAATTCATAAATACCGCCATTAACACCAACTAGCGGTATGTTTCAAAACATTTATATTGGTAATCAGCCTGAACGACAAGTTGATTGTCAGAAAATCTGTTTTTTTTTAGCAATCATAGAATCATGCTAGCTTTTTTCTAAATGAAATAGATGAAGAAGAATTTCAGAAGCACATCGTGCGCACTAAATTGGATATCTACGTTTTCATAATTTAAGCGATATGATAATCATATTATACAATAGGCAATTTAGAGTGACATACTTGTATGGAGATGTCCGTCGGTGTGTATCGTTTGTCAATCACTTCCATTGTATAATTTTGTTCAACTGCAATTGTTTGTAAATTTTTCACATTGATACTGATATTAAACATTAATTAATATCAGAATTCAAGCATTTTCTCACCTTTTTCTGTATTGCATAGAAATAAATCACAAATTGGTACATTGAGGGCTTTTTGTTTCGAATAAACACCCACCTAAAATAAAAGATTCACACAACATGTCATAGCTCCAATTCTTTATACCAATCAGTCTGTTCATGGCTGTGCTTTCGTCTGATATTAGTTTCTATTCATCAAGTGATAAAGCCAATTTTCTGGAAGAAACCCCCACGCAAAATATTGAAATGTATTATAATCCATGATAACTATGTATAGTAGGATAAACAGGTTATAATTATTATCGACAAATCTCCAAGCTAATAATATTTACTTAGCATATCATATATTCATAGTAGATTATAAATTGAACATTGTTCAACGAGAAATCACAGAAAAAAATGAATTAAAAAAATATCACAAACAAACAGTCATATATTCAGAATAGTAGTAGTTATCAAACGTATCTGATATAGTTTTATGCCTTTGATTCTAACGATGTTGTTAAACTTATATTTTCAGTTTGCAGTGGGTTAGGCCCAATGGATGTTCTCTTTGCTTACGACTCCTTCGCACTGGGCTCGAGAAAGTCACAAATGATCAACTTCTTTATTCACGACGTCTTGAACAGCCTAGATTTTTCAAATGGAAATTTACAGGTCGGTCGACTTACAGATAATTGCCCTGAGGTTACGAATATTCCAATATCTGCTGGTAAAAATCTGTCAGCTTTTGCAACAACAGCCTATCCAGGAATATCATCACTTTTACAGAAAATGAACTCCAGTTTTTCAAATCGACAGGACGCCAAAAAATTAGGTGTGTTGTTTCTTGACGAAAGTACCGAGGGTATTGGAAGAGCAATTCAAGTAATAAAGATGGGACTTGATTTTAAGTTGATGGTGATCGGCATCGGCGATCATAAGACTACTGACTCGGCAGGGGATCTGTGTTCGTATCCTAAACATGACTATTTCTTGCAGGTTCCTAAATACTCTAGTTTGTTAC
Organism: Bathymodiolus brooksi; assembly: GCA_963680875.1. Classification (NCBI taxonomy): domain Eukaryota; kingdom Metazoa; phylum Mollusca; class Bivalvia; order Mytilida; family Modiolidae; genus Bathymodiolus; species Bathymodiolus brooksi. Next base: position 91,635,427 of record OY804577.1, read on the forward strand.
GGATTAAGTCTAGACTGTTGGACAAATTATGTACGTCTATGATTGCTGCTGGTTGAATATTAAGATAAAACAACATGATGTATACACTTCTGAGAATTTATTTATTGTATATATAATGTTATCTGATTTTGCACATTCTAGAAAAATGGTTTCAAAAAATACATTTGATACTTTACTGACCTGCTGACATTACAGTGGAACCTAATAATATTGTTTCGCATAAAATCAAGTGCATCTTGAAATGGACTGAAACAATGGCATAAGAGAAATTATTGATTTACAGTAATTTTAGATCTGCTTAAAGATAACACGGTCGTAGTATTACCTCTTTTCATTGGAAACCAGCAAAAACAACTTTCAATTTGTTTTCTTCTTCAAAATTATTTGTTATATGCTATGTAGTATATATATGTGTATAAATGAGGAATAATTTTCTTTTAACCACATTATTGTTGCTTTAAAAAAAAATGTAGTTAATGTTAAGTTAATAAGAAAGTTGTGGATGAAAGGAAATCCCTCCAGGAACTCGGATAAAGATCAATGTTGAAGGACAAGCGCTTTTATTGCTGCCCTTCATCTCACAGTTACCTTTCATAGCATAGCTCGTATCCGTAAGTACTGTATGGCAACTGTTGCCTTATGATTGTCGGTACTACGAACACAACAGTTATTTGTATTATTACACGGATAGGGGAGGCTATACCTTAAAGATGATTTAATAAGTGTAAAGTTATTATAAATGCCACCAGTATTTCCAACATCAGTTGCTATGCACAATATATAGAAACTGATTGAAATGAACTATAAATCGAATGGATGATTACAGGCTCACTGGAACATATTTTCTTATTTCACAAATGAAAAAATTATGCAATAAAACCTTCTATGCCTATCAGATTGAAAATTGTTATTAATGCAACAAAGAAGTATTTTTTATATTAGTTATTACGTTCCGAATGTAAATATTTATCAAGATTTGCAATTATATCTATAGATTATTGTGATTAAATTTATATATTCTGTTACGAATTGTTCGCTTGAAAGACACTTATCGTTGTAATTACCCATGTCCGCCCTCTTTAGTTTATCAGACCACACATGCATTTCCAATAACAATTTTGTAAGGAAAACCATAAATAGATGTTTTAAGTTTTCCTTTATCAGATGTAATCAACAACATAGGAATTATTTATTTTATATTCTTACGGAAATCGACCTCAAAATATGAACTCATCGTTGTAATGCACATCACGAGTTATGCACATGCATTACATTTATATGGTTTAAGAATGGTACTTGACATAGTTTTAAATAAGAAATTTATCAACTCCATGAAATTAACCACAAACCTACTTATTCTGACGCTTCTAAAACAATCTGTTTCTGTTTTCATAAATAAAAATATAGCAAAGTTCAATTACTGTAATTGTTAGATGAAATATGATATGTTATGTTATCTCCCTATAAGAAAAATTAGAAGACACCAAAGGGAAGGGTTATAAATCGAACGACAAACAATGATGAAGCTTAAAAAAAAGGACAAAAGAGACAGAAAAAAACCCCCAACAGATGGTCCACTAGGCACTACGTAAAAAAGTATACTGAGCAACACGAAGGCCACTAAAAAAACTAAGGTGAATTCAAATGTTCCAGAAAAGTGAGCATTTTCTGTTCCACTATTGTGTAGCATCCACAATGATACACATGTTAAATACCCATATTCTATGAAAAGTCATGAACGGGGAAAATGAGATTGTGAATATGACAAATGGAACATATGGCGCCATCACAAATGGTTACTAAAATGATATTTGCCAACCCAGTAAAAGTCCTTTTTTGGCATGATATGCAATTAATAACACACACACTTTATAGTTTTGTATGTTGGCAATCCACTGCAGCAATATGAATTAGGTGGCCTTCCTAAGCAATGGGGTGAATTGCTGTTTTATTATTAAGTTTACTTTGTATATCTCAAAATGTCAGGAGTTCTATTATGACAAGTGAATGTACTTATAGTGGTCGACTGTGATCTTGTAGAATAACAACCGGGGTTTGGCCTCCTTGATATCTGGCAAAAACAAATGTATTATAATGTGATGAAAGGTGGAATCTTTGGGAAAATTAGTCAGTTATTCACTTACAACATCGTTTGTCACTTTTCGGATAACTGTTTCTGATTAAATACATGGCAATATACAACCCCATAAGTATGTATACTGTAGAATAGATTATTCAAATTAATTTAACAAAAAAAGGTTTAGATTATCATAGCTGTAGGCTACATAACAATGTTGAATCAATTTTCACTCAAATGTATTTTTTTTCTTCTCAATTTAATAATTTTGGTGTTCAACTAATGAAATATACGAATATACGAACATATTTCATTTAGATATAAAATTATAACGACGACAGCATACCACCCAATCTAATTAAAATTAGATCTCCTCACTTGCTCCCTATTTTCTATCGGTTGCTTACTAATCGCTGCGTGGGAGACTTAAAAACGCTCCTTTAGGGGTCACCATGAGTATATTCTATGTCTATCGGATGCGTTCCAAGACGCATATATGTTTGTCCCGTTTGCTGGATTTTTTTTAGAAGAGTCGCTGATTGGTCAAGTTATAACAACCGATAGAAAATAGAAAGCAAGCACGGAGATTAAATTTTAACTAGATTGATATTTCACCAAACATAATCATTTTAAATAAACGTTAGAGAATACCGACGGGGCAATCAAACAACTGGAGGAAATCACAACGGACACAACAGCACGGAACCGGGAGACGTTCTAAGTTGATCTAATAAATAGTATTACATACAGGCTACATCTTAAATGATATACCAACTATAATGGTAAAGTCGTGTATACTTTAATACAGAGTACAAAATAAGTACAACATGCAAACAGATATAAACACAGTAGACCAAAATAGGTGTATTTTTGGACTTTATTTCATTACATGCAGGTGCACAATGATCTGACCCAAGGGATAAACAAACAAAACAAGGCAATGTAACGACAGAACAGTTGATGTGTTTTATACTGCACGCGTAAATAAAACAACAATATAAATACATAACTAATCCACGACAACGGTCTCTTATACGACAGGATAATTTGTTACCTACTCTTGTTTTCAGTTTCAAATTAAACAATTGTTTAGAAAGTTTTGAATATCTCATGGTAATAAAAATAAAAACAACAACTATTAAAAAGAGTATGGGAAAAGTAAAGAACATAATATTGTCAAACGGTATCCGTGAGAAGTTATAAGTTGACCACATAAATAATATTTTACTGCTGTCATGTCTATATCTAGCCAATCATATTACGTTCGGAGTATTGTCAAATGCGTTCCATTTGATCAAGTTAAAACTTAATCGCATTCCATTTAAAGGTTCAATAATTTCCCATTTGACTTAGACAATGACTTCACTTGCAGATGGGATTCTATTTTACTGAACCATGCATGTAAATATTTACATTCAAATACATATGAGGTTCTACAAACCTGATGTAGGGTGTGTTTGATTGATAAAATATGATATTTGTTCTTTTATATTTTCATATCATGGCCGTTTGATAGCATGAGAGAAAAAACTGACAATCGTGCCAATGTAATGACTCCACGAGATGGTTTGTCATATACTGCATGTACATGTAGTTGCACAATATCTGTATTGATTCTTTCAGAAAAGTGGGAAGATACCAAATGAGTAATCAGAAAAAAAGACAAAAAAAAAAAAAACAACAACAAAAAACAACAACAATGATCTACAAACCACAACACAGAAAACTAATGATTGCGCAACAAGAATCCCAATAACAATCTGGGGTAAACTCAGGTGCTTTGGAAAGGTAAGCTGTTCCTGCTCCACTTGTTACACTTGTGACAAACACGTTGATAAGTCATGAATGAGGAAAGGATGGAGTGTGATTACGACAAATGGAACATATCTGTGGTCATTCGTACAGAGATATTCCATAACCGTTAACCTATTGTTGCTACCAAAGGTTTACATAATTTAGCTGTGATATCTTTCGATTTTGAGCGGACCAATTGAAGGTCATTTCATAAATGCTGTGTGCACTAAGTTGGATATTTACGTTTTTTTTTATTATCTTAGTGCTGTAGCACTTAAAACTTTTAATAGGGAAAGTGTTATCTGGGAAAAATGCTTGGATACAATGTTCCTGATACATTCTTTTAAATACGATGGCTTTTTTTATTTTGATCGGGAATTCAAGATGGTCCATTCCACAGAACATAATTTAACAGAGAAATATTATACATTTATTGCATTCTGGTGAGGGAAATATGAAAATTTATTTACCCAAGAGTATCATATTCCCTGAGGGCAACGCCAGAGGGGAATATGATACTCGTGGGTGAATACATTTTCATATTTCCTGAACCCGCATGGTATAAATGTTTTATTATACCGAATGAAACCAAGAAAACACATACATGTAAAATACTGCGGGCAAGCATATTTTAAGTCCATTGAAACGTTGTCTCAGACATTTAAAAACCACATCCACAACAATAAAGAGATTCAAGATCAATATCCAAAAGAAAACAATATGGCCAATTAGAAAGATGGACCTTAAACCAACATTTCTACCTTCATTCAAGTGATGCGTTCCGAGTGCATCTGACGTTTTCCTGTAAAAGAACGATAACTCTGGCGGGAAAACCCGCGAGGCTTCCGAGGGGGTGGAATATGATTTTTATTTCGCGGAATATGATTTTTGTCATGTGTGATCACGTGTTCTGATTTTTGCCCATTGTCCAATCAAATTAATCTATTTATGGTAATTAATATATGAGGTATAATAAAATTAAATATGTCGTCGTTTATATTTGAGTCACTCGAATTACGCATGAATCATTCCATCCAAAAGCGACAAAAGGATTTCTGAAGTTCCTTGTAATTCTATTTGATCAATTTAACTGACAATAGTACCCACTAGGTTAATCAACGATCGCCCTTTCCATGTTGCTGGTTCCATCCATCAACATTGGTTGTGATTACATTTTCTGTTTGGAGTGATTGTGAGATAAGTTTCTGTTGTTGATAACACGTTGTTGAATGATGTCAGCAATAACAGGTCCCACACACAGAAATAAAATATTAGCAAACAAGTGTTTACGTCTTAAAGAAATGCAAATATATTATTGACCACAGAATATGTGAATATTCTAGATATATTCGAATTAGTCAGATAGTCTCTTGACAAAATGTGCATCATACAATATAAATCATTCAACAAGTTGATAATTCAATTCTAACTAACAGCATGACTCGTATTTGTCCGAAGTAATCGTTACTGTACAATTCTCTGATTCTTTACTGGTACATTGCAAACCCATTATCATTTCTAGTAAAAGATTATATACTCATACCATTGTTACTTATGCTGCTACTAAGCATACGATGTTCACTTTAGAGTTGCTGTGATGTATTTGAGTTTGTTTGACTTTTACTAATGGAACAGGAACTGGTCACCCTCTCGGAGCACCTCAATTCACCCCCGGTTTATAGTGGGATTCATGTTACTAAATCTTTAGTTTGTCTTGGGGTAGTATGTTTGTTTTTTGTTTTTTTGCTTTGATCATCATTTGCCTGTTTTTTCTTTTCCTTTGGTCATTACATGGTCTCTCCCGTCGATTTACGGTTTCGGATATCCACTTTGCTATCTTATTACTTTTCTTGCATACGATTTAAAATAAACGAACGCTAATTATCTAAGTCACTAATGATATACATTAAAGCTTCAATTCCACTAAATTGCTGGAATAACTCCATAAGTATATCCAAGATCAAACTTACCAAGAAGAGAACGAGTTAATTAGCAACCAATTAAACTGTATTACCCATGTAAATATCAGACAAGAAATATATCAAATGATGCCAGACTCATTAAATGTGTAAGGCGGTCTTTGATCTTTAATTACATAAATTGTTCATGTTATCGTAATTAAATGTAATCATCAGTTAAGATACCAAGGTGTATACAACAAAATCAGTCACGATATTATGAAATAAATACCCGGATGGCATAGAGGACAGACAATATAATAACGAAATAAAAAATGACGAAAAGACGAACAATATTCTACAAAACACAACACAGAAATAATATAGATCACAGAACATAAATCTCACTACAGGTACCCGTCGTGTTACTATTCTGCGACACATATTCATTCTGATATGAAGCTTATGTTGGACACCAATATACGTAAATAAATACCAACAGCATAAATAGAACATGGACCACCTCCACAAAAACAGATGCAATTAGAAAAAACAATGGAAAAAACAAAGCCCTACTCAAACCAGGGGCGAATTCAGTTGAGGTGGTCCGGCAAGATATCCAATTCCTTTTCTACTTGTGGCACCCGTCGTATTGCTTTAATATGAAACAATTGCTTCTGAAACTAAGGTTTGTAAGTTCTAAATATATGCATACAATTATATAAGGCAACCTATATGGGTGTTTCTCGGTACAGAGCTTTAAAGACTGATCTTCCTAGATTGGGACACCGTCACCCGGGATAATATTGATGTTTAATGTAAAAACATTTTAAAAGTTCTAGGTGTTTTGTAAATAAGACATTGGCTAGTATATCTGACATAGTGATGAGTTAAGGTTAGAGTGTTTAACGATACTTTCAACAATATTTCAGTTATATCATGGCGGTCAGTTTTATTGGTGGGGAAACCCGAGTACCCGGAGAAAACCACCGACTTGTAGCAAATCACTGACTTTATCACATAATCTTGTATTGAGTACACCTCGTCATGAACGGACATAATGGTGATATATGTTGACCAAGAAAGGATGACATATACAATATTTTAAAAATAAGTTTTATTTACATATAAATGTCATATATAACATATAAAAATAAAAAAATAATATCTGCGATTTAAACCTGTTCATCGGGGGAATCATAAGAAATCACAGATTGTATAATGAAAATGACTTTTGAGAATGAAAATATAAGAGAGCAACAAACAATAAAATCGAAAATGAAATAAATATAAAATTTCTTGATCAATAATAGTTTGTGTTAACAAATAATGATCAATCGTTATTGTCTGCGAATATTTATAATCACAACCAATTTTTGCAACACCGGTAATAAAACATACTTTCTAGAAGGACGAAGGGGCAACGCTAAATTTAACATCAGTCAATGTAGTACAAAAATGGCGTAAGAATAGTCGAACCATCTCGTCCAAAACTTCATATGTCGGAACAAGCATTACATTGCGCATCCCGGAAGTGTTATACCGAGGTTCAGGGCCGATAACTACTGTAAATAAGTTCGTATCTGCCAATGATTCAATATATGGTAGAATAGTTTCAATATTGTCAACTTCACTATCAAGGAATGCTACACCAACAGGTCTGGCTTTATTATATTCGTTGTTCTTAATTCCAGTTATAAACTGCTGTAAAATGTCGTGCATTCCTGGAATGTTGTGTCCACCTCTGAGCCGGAGGAAATCTCTAGGTAACATCAACGACGTTTGTCCATCAACAGGACAATTATCAATAAGTCGACGGACCATGATATTGTTAAATGACTGCTGATCGAAAGTGTCCACCACATTAAATATGAAATTGGAAATTTTATCAGTTCGCTGTCGTCCCAGGCTAAGTGTGTCATACATGAAGACGATATCCATTGGTCCTGTTGTCTGACATACTGCAAAACAAATAAACACATGATTAATATAAAATGTCATGAGATATTCTATTATATAGAAATCATGTTATTAGCAACATGTTTCATATTAAAACGGACATGATTCCAATATGAACATTTGGGATATGACGTTGTTCTAATCTTCTGCTTGTTTGTATTGATGTTGTCCGACCTTCTGTTCGTTTGTTTGACGTGTTTATCCTTTCACAGCACCTTAATGTACCACCATTTTAGTGAAGTTCGTGTTGCTCAATCCTCCGTTTTTGAGGCAGTTCATTTTTTGTCCTTTGGCCATTGTGTTGTCTGTCCTTGCATCGAATTACTGCTTCTGACTTATTACACCTCTGGTATCTTAAAACTCTTCTTGTATTACGTTAATGTTTGTATTGTTGCTGTTATTTTAAGTCCCAAACCACTAGTTTGAGATTAATAAATACATAAACCATTCGAACGGAAAACTAAATGATTGAAAAAAAAAGGTATGATGCACTAGATATGGAATAGACAAACATTGATAGAATCCGATCCATTTAATGGCAGCACGTACATGCTCATATAACAATACACTCATTTACATTGGAAGTTTTCGACAACCATGAAATCTTTATACTTTACATCTATGTATGACCTCATTATCTAAAGTGATCAGAAGATAACTATTTCAAACTGCACATAGTGCTTTCATTAATAAATGTATAAGTGTACCTTAGTCTACTTAGACGATATATAATTATATAATACATGTAGTTCATAAATAGCCATGTCTAAGAGAGAACATAGTAGTTCCGTTTCAAAAGCTATATTCATAAATCGTGTTATATGTATTTCGTTAAATAAATGGATCAGGACATCTTGACTAAATTCACGCAACAGAGAATGCACGTGTGGAGGACCTTTGTAATATGGTACAACTTGTGTCCAATCCTATTGCAAAAAATGATTAGCAATAAAATATGTTTATTCAATCAGATAGCATTTGTGATAATTATGCAATGAGTAATACGGCGGATGCCACATGTGGAACAGGAACTGCTTACCTACCCTTACGGGGTACATGAGCTTACCCTCCGTTTTAAGTGAGGTTCGTGGTACTCAGTCTTTAGTTTTCTATGTAATGTTTTGTAGATTATTATTTGTTCTTTTTCTTTTCTTTTCTATTGTCTACTTCGATTTGATTACCAATTTGGGATCTTCAAACTTTACTTATGACATGCTATATACGTATTTATATAAGAAAAACACATGCTTACCAACAAGACTATTGACTGGAGCTTCACATGCTCTAGATACCAGGAGATCTTTAATAGTGTCGAGTGCATTATAATCGTCCACTTGGAATAAATGTTTATCATCAGGGTCACTTGCTATACCACGAAGTTCGTCCATGTCGATACCATTCCCAATTCCAATTACAAATGTAGTTATTCCTGCATCGTGGAGCTTCTTTGCCTCTTGCTTGGTAGAGATAGGATCCCGCGAGTATCCATCAGTGAGTACGATAACGATTTGTGAAGCATCCTGGCGGGCAATAGTTGACGAAAAACCAAAATTCTTGATGTACTTTAATGCTGCTGCTGTATGGGTTCCGCCTCTTATGTATGGAATGTTATGTATTGCTCTAGACAAACTGTTTATATCATTGGCAGAATCTAACGGAATTGACACTTTGTAGGAATTGCTGAAAGAAATAACACCTACTCTGGTTTTGTCTTTCCCTATGTCAAATTGTCGTGCAAGGTTCACAAGGAATCTTTTCTGTTTCTTGTAATTTTGCCGACCAATGCTTGAAGACGCGTCCATTACAAAATAGATATCAGCTGGTTTGTTATTACAACCTGTAAAAGACATATGAATTTCGTGAACATTAGAATATCCAGCTAAATTTCTATCAAGGGTAAAATAAAGAACATTCTGATACTTTAACCTTTAATACCTTATTGCTATTATCATATTTTCATCAAGGGTCGTGACGATATCTTTTCAACTGGTGTCTTGTTTTTCTAAACATTCCAACAAAATGATTTCAATATTTGCATCAATGCTAACATATTAACATGACAGGAATACTTATTCGATAACACATGTATCAATATTGATCAAAGGGAGATAACTCAATTTTTATCTGTCTCCAACAAAGACACATTACAACGAACAATGGATATGTGATGTATGCCTGATTTAAAACTGTAGTCTACGACTTCGCAGTGAACATATCACCAAATCAGTCTATATTATAATGTAGCTAAGTGAAGGTCTATTTACTAAATTATACGTAGGTTTGATATGTTTGACCCAATCGTCGAAACAAGCATTTGTAAATGATAAGTTCAAAACTAGATTATCATTTGACATGAATTGGTCGAATGAATTGTAACAGAATTATAACTGAGCATAGAGGAAAATTAACAAAGAACGTAATTAGGAGACCGGATACGTTGGAATAAGCACAATAGTTCATTGCCATACTGTATTGGTGGTAGAGGTAATAAGCTGAATACAAGTTAACTACATACATTTAATTGTAGTAAAAAGTGATATATCTCAACGAAAGTTTAATAAGATGTACCGTAGACCTACTGAAAGTAAACAACTTACGTCCAAGCAGTTTATTTAAATCAACACCGTTTGATCCGATTCCTGAGTCAGGAAGAACAAATGTCATATCGGGGTGATCCCTGTTTGATAAAGCCGTTGTACCTCCTCCTCTTCTGTCAAATAAACCAAACCCGTCAAGACCTCCACGATTAGCATTACCAAATTCAAACTGCCTCCTTCTGATTTCATCTAAGATATTCCTTCTTCGGTTTTCTTCTTGTTGTCTGCGAATGCGTTCTGCCTCTTGTTCTCGGCGAATGCGTTCTGCTTCTTGCTGTCTACGAACACGCTCAGCATCTTGTTCTCTACGAAGACGATCAGCCTCTTGTTCTCTACGAAGACGATCAGCCTCCAGATCTCTAAGTCTTTTTTGCTCTTCCTCTAACTGTTGTAATCTACGTTCTTCCTGTTCTCGCAACCTTTGTCGTTCGTCTACCAAATTTTGTTGTCTACGTCGTTCATTTTCTAAGTCACTTAACCTCTGTCGTTCTGCTGCCAATGCGTTTAATCTTCTGTTCTCTTCCTCTAGCTCCCTCAACCTCCTTTCTTCCTCTAACAGTCTGATTCGTCTGTCCTCGTCTGTCCATCTTGTATTAGTTACAGTATGATTCCACCGATTTGTTCGAATAATGATTTTGTTATCCTCTTTCCAGGTCTCAACTGGAGATGGTGTTGTTGGTTTTGGTGTAGGTGGTGCTTGGGTTGTAGGAGGTCCAACAGTGGTTACTACAAGTATAAGTTAATTTAATGTATTTATATGTATACAATTACTTAAATCTAAATTTTGAAATGCTTGACTTTCCACTATTGTATTTCGAAGTAAACAACAGTGCATCGCGTTTACGTACCTGACATATGTAAGTATTATGATAACAAGACAGGGGGTATGAGCCGGAGGCAACCCGCCATCCCACTTTGACAAGTGGTGACAAAGCTATGATTTTGAATTTGTCAAAGCATGGAAGTAAACAAGGTTATTGTCCAATTAACTAAGGGGTATAAGGATGCAATGCAACCAAAATGACATTTACTTCACTGAGTTTGGCGCTGATTTGACAAATGTTTTACCTGTTTTGTTGAAGTATTGTTGTAAATACTGTTATAGTGACAGCCGGAAACTTTGAGCCGTAATGAAAGGGGGGGGGGGGGGGGGTTTGGAGCTTTGAAATCTGATTCAACCCACCATTTCTTTAGAAATGCCTGTACCAAGTCAGGGTTATTACGGTTTTCACAGTTTTCCGGTTATTGACTGATTTTGTCTGTTTATATACTTATGAGTTTTGACTTTCCCTCTGTTAGATTGTTGTGAGTTCGGTAATATTGTTATTACCCTTATATCATTTTTTTCTTTAATTTTCTTTTTTATTTCTGCTTGACAGTTCTGAAACCTTGACATCGCCACCCACCCCTTCCTCGCCCCACTGTCTGGTTCAGTCCTAAAAGTCCCCCCACTTTCCTGTCCACTCGTACGCCACTACAAGGGTTATATGTTTTGCTGGCATGCTGGGGAGAAACAGGAAATTTATGTAATTCATGCTAATTTTGATTATAAATTATCAATAAAATGAAAATGAAAATAACATACTTTCATAACAGGTTCTTGAAGTCAGAGTGTCCTTAATTGAATCTAGAGCTTTGTAGTTGTCCACTTCAAACACATGTTCCCAGTTTGGATCGCTGGCTAAGTTTTGTAATTCCTCAAGAGACACACGGTTTCCAACCCCAATAGCGAACACTTTGATACCCGCTCTGTGGGCTGCTGCAGCCATTTCCTTTGTCTTATTTGTTTCTTGGGATCGACCATCTGTGATCACTACGGCTATGTTTCGACTTAGAAACCTGTCACCATGTCTTGGGGTAAACATTTTCTCGTTCATGTACTTAATCGCATCCCCTGTGTTCGTGTATGAGCCGGCTCTGTAACGTATACGTTTGATAGCCTTAATAAGCGATTTCTTGTCCGTGTATCGGTTCAGATGGAACTTGTGCCAGTATGTTTGCCCAAAGGTCACTGCTCCAACTTGAGTATAAGTGGGTCCTATTTCAAACTGCTTTACAATGTTTTCAACAAATGTTATCTGTCTATAAAAATCAGGCTCCCATATGCTCGCTGATGAATCAAGGACAAAGACGAGATCGAGCACAGAATTAGCACATATGTATTCTGTAATGATAACAATATATTATTTTAAAAAGATATATCAATTAATAGCTGGCTAGATAGTTCACTTATTTGTACAGAGTATTTCCACATTATTCGACATAAAAACTATTTTGACAATTTCTTTTATTTATCAATAAAAAAATATATTTGATTGTATGCTATAATCTTTTTTCTTAATATTTTTACATTTAGATGAAATCCGTTTATGAATGTAATGAATTTCATGTGATAATATGGATATGACAATGGCTGATGTTATATTCTTAGCTGCCAAGAAATGTACAAACTCAACGGGGAGCATGTTTAATTCTCATTTCTGGTATATCGCTTTTTTAAAAGCAGACCCGATCAATTTAAAAAATCATATATGGACTTTATCTTGAGTGGTCAAATAATGGTATTTGTTACAAAAATGAAAGAAAGAAAGAATCCGAAGCAGTTGCCGTTCATCAGATGAAATTATAGAAATTTTACAATCTAATTAAAAGTTTGATAAACTTTAAGTCACTGATATTGAACAGTTAAAACATCATCTAACACCATTCGTTTAATTCACTGTTGATCAGCCAAAATTATGAGTCTTACCTTGTCTTGCTCTGTCAAATGGTGTCACATTTTGTTGTCCGTTTGTGAATACAATCTGCAAGATAACATAAATATCTAATAGCAATTTCAAACAAAATTTGTTTCAGTAAGACATAGCGAAATAAATATCTCAAACACGGGATAAAATGAAAAACAAATCTTACAACATTGCTAGAAAAGTTTGGTAATTCATTGAAGAAACTGTAGAAACAAGAGCAAAAGGAAACAGTTTAAAACAATACAAACCGAAATGAAATATGGTGGTCAGTACTAGAAATATATTTCAAAGAGTGGCGTTATTATTTTCATTTCCAGTTTCATTTTATAACATACAGGCAAATTTAAATTTTATATTTAAATCATACCTATTACCTATCAATTTTAAATTAAGAAAAAACTAAAAAAAATACATACCGATAATAAAACTGTAATGATAATGAACATCTTCATGATTATAGCCACAGTGTACGAACTGGATCAAACAATATGAATATGGTCCCTGTATTGCTTGGTCTGTGGTTTGTGAATAGGTCGTACGTGTTTGTTGTGCCGATAAGTTTTCATTTAATCCATCCATGTTAATGACCACACTTTTATAGACAAACCACCATGGGGGTCGCATATCTTTGACGATACGTAACGTTACCATCATCAAAGCCATCTTTCAACTTCCGCAGTAGACGTCAAAAATAATAAGATGTATGTTATGAAAGAATGCTATTCTACTTAATTCTTTAAGTGTTGCACACCCACAACAACTTATTAATAAATCATATTTAACAGCTCGTCAACATTTTCAGCAGACGACTCTTCCAAATATGGAAGTCATTTGCATACTTCTCATGCAGCTTTCAGCATCTTCAATTATAAATAGATTCATGAGTAAAACAAAGAATTTCGTAGTAAATAATTCTGTTATTACACCATTGAAGAAAAAAGTAACAGCTCTGTGAGTGATTAACTTCATAAATTACAAAGTATCGTGATGTGTGCAGCACGTGTAAACAAGCAGGAGCGGTAAACATTATTTTGTTGTTTATCATGCATACCAGATACAATTATAATTGGAACATTTTTGTTTTAATACGAAAATGTAGCATAAAAACAAATTCCTACAATTTTCAACACTGATAAATATTTTTTATACCACGCATTTTTGTTTGGTTTGTTTTTCAATAAACAATTTGTGTCAATCATTGCACTCTTTTTTCATATTTACTGTTTTATCTTGTAGTTTTATTTGTGAGTAAGTTCGGGGTAATTAATGTCCATGTTGTGGGAGGGGGTCCCTGAAGATAAATTCCAAATAAGCTATATTTTGTATTTAATGAAATAAACTTACATGTATTTTGAAGTAAAATAAATGGGAAAAGGGAAGATAATGGTTAGTGTCAGAACATATTGCCTGGCAACTGGTCACCAACAATCACTCCTAAGAGGTTTTATGCAATGGTGGCAATTGCGTAATTCGAGTCATTAATTACACATCGTAAACGTTTCAAAATTGGAGACAAATAAACGTAGAAAATAAAAGACAGGAAATAAAACAGATAAAATATATTTTAGGAACCCAATATATGTGCATTTTATAGTTTCTTGCTTACTACTTTATTGTGAAATGTCAACAACACCAGAAAGGTTCACATGTCAGTCTGACTTGTCAAAATGTTTATTACTTATCAGGATCATAAGATAATTTAATGATCGCCAGTTCTGTAAATAGCACTCCTGTTCATAGACACCATTATAAATATGTTATTTTTTCCAACCGTTGAAGAGAAAATTGTTGTTCTTCAAAAATATTAAGATTTAATTAACACTAAGATTATACTGTTACGGTACAATAATTTTTGAAAGAAAACTTTATGACAAAAGAGATAATTTCAATATTTCCATTGTGAACTTTCCATTTGTATTTAGCAACATTCCCGCAGCACTTGCATATGTAGTGTATATCTCTCAGTTGATCCGATATTCCAGAGCTTGTGATTCCTATTATGATTTACTTGATGTATTGTTGCTGCTAACAAGGAAGCTACTCAACCAAGATTTCCAAGTGGCTAAGTTGAAGTGAAGACTTCGGCAGCTTTACTGTCGCCACCATGACCTGGTTCATGCAGAATATCTGGGTCACAAATGACAATTGGTATGTTCCGTTAGTCGTAATCATAGTCCGGTCCTGTCCTCATTAATAAATTATCACCGGATTTGTAATAAAAGTTACACAACGGTTGCCACATGTGGAGCAGAAACTGCTTACCCTTCCGGGACAAACGAGTTCACCCCCGGTGGGGTTCGTGTTGCTCGATCTTTAGTTTTCTGTGTAATGTTTTGTAGATCTGAAATGTTTGTCCTTTTTGTATTGTCTGTTCTTCTTCAATTTACGGCTTTTGACCACCACTTTGGTATCTTCAAATTAATCGTCTTATTGTTGATATCACAAGTGAATCAAACAATTTGGGAATGCTTTATATTCAAAACCACCATCTGCTTTACACTTAGAAATTTTCAAGCGCACAGGTCTACTTGCTGATTTTTGCCACAGCTTTTGCCATATCATTATAATGCAAAACTTCATGTACTAATATTTCAAAAAAGACATGGTGAAGTATAATATCTAATTCATTACCACGAAACATAGACTCAAAAGATATGTTTTATGAACTAAGCGTGTTCTAATATGAATGAAAACGCAACGTTATCTTCTTTTAACGGCTTCTGAACACCACTTTGATGTCGTTACACTTTTCGTGGGCTTTCATTTATATTTATATTTCTGTTAAAAGACAATATGGAGGCCTTATTTGTTATCGATAGTACCTAGTCTCCATAATATCAATAACTAAGTAAATTACACAAATAGTGTTTTTGGTAATATATTTCTGCATCTTGCTGCTCAATACGAGAATAACATAGCGCGTAACTTACATGTGGTCCAAGAAAACTGGCTTTGCTTAGGTTTATGGTGTTTAACGCCACTTTCAACAATAATTCAGTTATATGGTAGCGGTCAGTTTTATTGGTGCAGGAAACTGGAGTACCCGGAGAAAACCACCGACCTATCGCAAACCACTGACAAAACTTTATCACAAAATGTTGTATCGAGTACACCTCGTCATGAGCGGGATTCGACCTCACAGCCTTAGTGGTGATAGGCACTAATTGCATAGGTAGTAGTACATCTAACTATCACGACTACGACGGCCCTTCAAGAAAACTAAATTACAAGAGAAGAGAATAATCGAATTATTAATAATCTTCTGATCTAGTGACTTTAGTCACACCAAAAGATGGGACAGGAAAATAGGTCAATAATATACAAATATAGGTATGGTTGATCTAAAATATTTGCGTTAATAGGTCAATAATATACAAATATAGGTATGGTTGATCTAAAAATATTTGCCTTAATAGGTCAATAATATACAAATATAGGTATGGTTGATCTAAAAATATTTGCGTTAATAGGTCAATAATATACAAATATAGGTATGGTTGATCTAAAAATATTTGCGTTAGATGAGTATTTATACTAAGTGTACTCTTCCTTCAGTTAACCCACTAATTTTCCTTTTCTCGTTCAAATCATGTCTACAGCACATAATAAAATTATGCTAATCTACCGCACAGGATACAACTATGTAAGTCACACTGACATTATTGACAAATATTCTTTTGGTGAAGCAAGTAGCTCTAATGACAATATCCGATTGATATTTGATTGAAGTAGAGAAACGATATCTACTACATAGGTATACATTTATTGTTTCTCAATCTGTTGTTTTCAGAGTTGTGCTCGTCATTTTTATTTTGGCCATTGTTTTGTCTGTCCTTCAAGGATTACGGCCTTTGATTATCTCTTTGATATCTTCAAACTTTTCTTATTTATACCAGCCAAATGCGAATTGTGGGCCGTCGTGGTCGTGATCGTATAGTTGTTGGATTTACAACTACCTGTACAATCAGTGCCTATCACCACTAAAGTTGTGAGTTCGAATCCTGGTCGGTGGTTTTCTCCGGATACTCCAGTTTCCTCCACCAATAAAACTGACCGCTTCGACAGATCTGAAATAGTGTTTAAAGTGGCGTTAAACACCATAATCCGAACTCCAAATATTTCACTATGTTCACCCATCATGCTACTGTTAAACGACACGGACACCATCTCGTAAGGAAACCATGTTGGGCATCAGTATTCATAAATAGATTCAAATAACTAATAAAACATAAACCCCAACAAAATAAATGGAGAGAAAGGGCGGGGTAAGGACCTACTGAGCATCTTTTTACGTGGATATTACAACACGTAACAAAAGACATGACAACTTGCAATTGCACATGAACACGAACCCCACTAACAACCGGGCATCAATTAAAGTACTCCGGAAGGATAAGCAGTTTCTGCTCTACACCAGTGGTGTTATATTCTTCTGACAAATCCGGTGGCGAGTCATGAATAATGACATGACTGGCTTGTCAATTCCTGGATGCAACGAAATTAACGTGATGGGCCTTTTTAATACTATTCCAAGAACTAAACGTAGCCATGGTCATAAAAGAATTCAACATCATAATGTTAAAAAGTCCTCTAAACCAAGAACGTTACAAGATACTTTTAATGATTTACTTTCTAATATACAGAAACCTCTTGGAATTCATCACACTCGTACAATCTTATTTTCACTACGTGTAAACTACCTCAAAGATCTTAGGGATTTTGGACTTGACAAAGGAGGCGTAGATCCTTTTTCTCCTAAGTACGGATTGTCTAGTATTATATGTGACGTGGCGTCCTTTCGTCTTTTTAAACCAGTTCGATCTGAACCTCTTCAAGATAACAACAGAAAATTCCTCCATATTCCGTTTGCTAACAAAGGAATCGATGCTATTAACATCAGCAACATTCTTAATAGAAAAGAGGCCGTAAAAGAAATTCCACCATATTTCAAAAATCAATCTGTTCCCATTGTCTCCTATAGCTACACTAACAGCATTGGCCGTAAAATTTTCAACTACAAAGAAACATTGCAAGATATTAACATAGAAGAGTACCTTAAGAACCCACTGACTTGTGACTGCTCCCACTCTCCTTTTCAATACAACCCATCTGGACATGTAATCACTGGTGATCTGAATATCATTCAACATAAGAGTCTCCGAAAGGTGATTTCTCATGGTCCTAAATTCAGAGAACCTCAACACATCAATTGGAAACATAATTTCAAGATAATTATGGATGCTGTTGAAGATTATGCCAGAAGGTGGATAGAGAGAGAAGTAGACCAAGATCCTGAGTTAGAGTCCTTGTCAGACTGTGTTAGAACAATTAGGTCTCTAGTACAAGGTCGGATTCACAAACTCAAAAATTGTGTTAATAGTCGACCTAAGTCTGTATTTAAAGACCAAGAAGCTGTTAAGTGTCTTTCCTCTCTTCATGACAAATATGTTATCGTTCCTGCGGACAAGGCTTCCAACAATATCGTGTTTGTATGTAAATCATATTACTTCGAATGCCTAATCAAGGAATTAGGCATAAATAGCAACACGTCTAGTAATACCACATACAAACCAACTTCGTTCGACAAAGATGAAATCCTAGCTAACCACAGATCATTCATGACCTCATTAAACATTCCCTCTGGTAAGGAGTTTGAGGATTTACCCTATTTATATTGGATACCTAAACTCCATAAGACACCATACAAAGAAAGGTACATAACGGGATCATCAACTTGTTCGACGAAAGAATTGTCTATTCACCTGACAAAGATTCTGTCTGCAGTAAAAGAGGGACAACAGAAATATTGTGAAACTGTTTACTCGCGTAGTGGCATAAATCACATGTGGATTTTGAAAAACTCTAAAGATCTTTTGGATAACCTGAAATCAAGATCTTTCTCTCATGTATCCTCCATCAAAACTTTTGATTTTTCAACTCTATATACCACCCTACCGCATGACAAATTAAAAACCCGCTTAAAAGAAACAATTCATAAAGTTTCAGTCATAGAAACTATGGCTCAAAAATTGTTGTGTTAGGCTACAATTCCACATATTTTTCAAACAAAATTCAAAAAGATAAAACATGCTACTCCGAGGAACAAGTGATCAGTATGCTGGAGTTCCTCATCGATAACATATTTGTCTCCTTTGGAGGGACACTGTTTCAGCAGGTCGTCGGCATACCAATGGGTACGAATTGTGCCCCACTTCTAGCCGATTTTTTTTTATACTCATATGAGTCGGAGTTTCTTCAAAAGCTTGTAAAAGATAAGAAGATTCATGAGGCTAAAGCCTTTAATTTCACATACAGGTATATTGATGACGTTTTATCTATCAATAATTCTAGATTTGCAGAATTTCTTCCATTGATATATCATCCAGAGCTGGAAGTTAAAGAGACCACAAATACAGCTTCGTCCGCATCATTTTTGGACTTATACCTCGAATTTGACGACAGTGGTCAACTCAGCACTAAAATTTATGATAAACGGGACGACTTCAATTTTAAAATCATAAATTTTCCAAACATGTGCAGCAATATACCAGCTTCTCCTGCATATGGTGTTTACATCTCGCAATTGATTCGCTATGCAAGGGCCAGTAGCAATTATTCTAATTTCCTGAAACGTCATCTTCATCTGAGAAACAGGCTACTGGACCAGGGCTATTAAACGATTCGCCTTATTCGATCTCTTAAAAAGTTTATATTCCGATACCAAGATCTTGTCGAAATATATTCCGTCTCTGCAGAAACGATTATAAGCGATGCATTTTCATATAGTGAAAATGTATAAAGATAAAGAAGTCAAGAAAAATGTAAAAAATATTTTTTTATCAATGTGTGACGTAAAAGTGTTTTTGACATTTACTTCACTGAATATGGTACTGCTTTGACAACTATTTTACCTATTTTGTTCCTGTATTTAAATACTGTTATAGTGACAGCCGGAACCTTTGAACCGTAATGAGAGCGGGAGGTTTGGCGCTTTAAGATTTGATTCAACCCACCATTTCTTTAGAAATGACTGTACCAAGTCAGGGTCATTACGGTTTTCACAGTTTTCCGGTTGTTGACTGATTTTGTCTGTTTATATAATTATGAGTTTTGACTTTCCCTTTGTTAGATTGTTCGGAGTTCGGTAATTTTGTTATTACCCTTATTTGTTATTACGACAAACAGAACAATTTTGTGACAGATATTATGTTACTGGTAACCAAGTCATGGTGACGACCGTAAAACTGTCGAAGTGATGACTTCAACTTGACCACTAGGAACCCTTCGTACAGCAGCTTCTTTAAATACAGTCACCTTCAGAAACAGACTGTTTGGCATTTGTATTATTAGAATAGCTAATACCAGTTTAAGTTAAATTTTTCGTAAGCTTACTTGTACATTGTACTTGCTAAATGAACGCAATGTATTAACTCTCGGGTGGTTTTTTTTAATGTAATATACATGTACACAGTTTTAATGTAATATACATGTACACAGTTTTAATGTAATATACATGTACACAGTTTTAATGTAATATACATGTACACAGTTTTAATGTAATATACATGTACACAGTTTTAATGTAATATACATGTACACAGTTTTAATGTAATATACATGTACACAGTTTTAATGTAATATACATGTACACAGTTTTAATGTAATATACATGTACACAGTTTTAATGTAATATACATGTACACAGTTTTAATGTAATATACATGTACACAGTTTTAATGAGCACGATGTTAATTCACTCCCGTTTAGTGGGATTCGCGTTGCTCGATCTTTAGTTTGTGTAATATTTTGTAGTTCGTTGTTTGTCCTTTTGTCCATTTTTCTTTGACCATTCTGTTGTCTGTCCTTCGATTTATAGATTCCGATTACACCCTTTGTATCTTCAAACTCTTCTTATTAGGATTTGATTGAAAAATACATCAACATTAAAAATATTGTTTTATTTATCGCAAAAGCTAGTCGGACGATAACTAAAAAACAAAGAAAATCTATGATTTTAAAGAATTTGAGTATGCCCTATATATTTAACAGTGCACAAGTACGTCATATCTTTGGCATCGTTTGTTAATGTTCAATTTTTATTGTCAATAGATTTATTTACTGGTCAACATCCGAAGAGACTGCAAATTCTTATAAATCGCCCTTCTCCCATAAATCGTACAATTTTAAAACCATTTTATGTGTGTAAAAATTCCACACAAATCAAATATGAACTTAAGCTAGAAAACACAAAAGTATTAGAAGTGTTGATGGTATTGTGGGAACTTCATGACGCCATGAAAATTCTTGTAAGTTTCCTTCTGTAGTCATAGTTTATATACTACTGTATGAAGATGACACTAGGCTTATTATAAGTCATAGATTATACAAATACGTAGAACTTTGGTTTTTAATGAATGAAGAATTTTAAGCTGATTTGTGTTATACGTTTTACTTTTGCCTGTAATATTTCTTATGATATTAAAAAAATAATTATCTACGTGTTCAAATGCAAGTTACGTAGATAGATAATCAGAGCCGGTCGCCATTAAAGTTGTGAGTTCGAATCCCGCTCATGCTAGGTGTATTTGATATAACATTATTTGATAAAGTTTGTCAGTGGATTGCGACAGGTCGGTGGTTTTCTCCGGGTACTCCGGTTTCCTCCACCAATAAAACTGACCGCCACGATATAACTGAAATATTGTTGAAAGTGGCGTTAAACACCTTAAACAGTAAACCAACCTAGATATATATTTTGCACAGCCGATTGTAATTGTAATACTTGAGGTTGTTATGCATGTTATTGTTTTGATAAGGCAACCTCTCCCAATCAATAGGAATTCAGAGATATTTTCAAGGATCACTATTTAAAAGTAAAAAGTTCTGGATAAAAAAACAACAACACAAAAATATGTCTATCAAATGTAACAAGCACATAGGTACGCAATACTTTGTTCCCTTTAGGTAAACATACCGGTAGTGAAGACGTTTTAATTGGTTAACACTTTAATTACGTTGATATATACAAACTATGTACTTACGTAATTATAATAAATCAGAAAAGGTCGGGAGATGAAAGCTCCGAAAAATATATTACTCTTTAATACAACGTAATTTAAAACAAACGATGTTTTCAAGTTAAGATCCAGGAAACTGGTGTAAATATGTGCTAATGAGTTTTTAATTGATTAAATTTAGGTGCAAATGAATTAATATTTTAATTTTCATGTATCAGTATAAAATTAGATGTACTAAAAAAAATCGTCATATTCTGCACCTTTTTGTGATCACCTTAATCCCCGGGGATTGTGATCATTATGGGTAATTCAAATACCAAAGGGTTATTCCCCAGAAACCCATCATGAGGTTTAAATTAAATATCTACGTTTTTATTATACAGGATACCCAGTATATCGTAGATTAGACCTTATAGATTATACTATTGACGCTTTTGTGAAGAGCAAAAAAACAATTCGTTTGGCACCCCCCCCCAATAAAAACCCCGATATTTTTGCATATGTATTCCTATCAATATTTACGTTTATACTGCTGGAGTATTATGGAAAACCTTGTGTGGATTTTTTTTTTCATTCCGGAACTTTCATTTTTCCGTCGGCATAATTTGCATTTTTAACGATATATTATCTTACATTTTCATGAGAGTATAAATCATTTTAAATCTTAAAACAAATATAACATAAATGCATATGTTTACATTTGCAGCCGTATTTAACTTAACCTAAAATAGATGATTATGTAACAAAATACCTCAAGAATATTTGTTCAACCTATCCCTAAGTAAGCAAATATGATGTCCATAGACACTTAACAAATGTCAATAATCTGTACCTGTGAGAAATGTCTGGTCTATGTAGTCCCCGCTCCTTAGTACTAGATACAACGGCAAAACACTTTTCATTCGACTTATATGGTTAGTGGTATGTGTGTTTGACTCCATTTTTAACAATATTTCATTTACATCTTGGTTGTCAGTTTTATTGGTAGAGGAAACCTGGAATAGCCACAAAAAACCACAGACCTACATCAAGTTACCGACAAACATTACGTCGCATGGATTATATCTCGCCATGTGCGACCATCGACTCACCACTTTAGTGGTGGTAGACGCTGAATGTTTAGGTAGATTGCACTGTTCAATATAATACTCTATAATTCATGCTGAAATAAAAAGCTAGATATCTAATTTAGTGCACACGGCGTGTTTCTGGAATAAGCTTCATCTATTACGCTCAAAGTCGACAGATTAGTAAGCCAAATACTTCAGAACTCTTTGGGAGCAAAACAAACCAAGGTGCATAAACATGACAGCCAAAAACTTAGGTCATTTATGTACGAGGAAGGAAAACATTAGCTTTAATAATAATTACATTTTAAGAACTGTAAATGTCATTCATTAGTCAATGAGTAGAATTCGAAAAATGAACCTATTAAAGGAAGATGCCATTTTTATGAAGAATCAAGTGGCCAAGAAGATCTTGTTTTTTTTTCTCAAATGCACGATATATATAAATTGTTCCATGTTTTTTGTTGTACCGTAATTCTTTTTTTGTGATAGCATGTGGTCTTTTTGAGTGGACGAGAATCTGTACGGGTTTCTTAACGTTTGTGTTATATGTATTGCCGTTGGGGGTCCATTTATCAAGAGGGGAGGGTTAGGATCATATAACCGGTTTAAACCTGCCATATTTTTGTTTCTGCCCAAAATGCCAGGACCTGGATTTCCAACGTCGTGTGTACACTATGCACGATATCTCACAATTACCAGTGCAATCAGTGTCTATCACCACTGAATTTGTGAGTTCGAACCCCATTCATGGCGAGGTGTACTCAATACAACATTATGTGATAAAGCTTGTCAGTGACTTACGACAGGTCGGTGGTTTTCTCCGGGTCCTCCGGTTTCCTCCACTAATAAAACCGCCACGATATAACTGAAATATTGTTGAAAGTGGCGTTAAACACCATAAACCCAAACCATATCATATCATTATAGTCTTCTTTTGTTTGTTTTCATTTTTTCTGTTCAAAGAATGCGGCATTCCGACCTTCCTCCATTCTCGCCCAAACATTTGCTGCCACAAAAATTCTGCAAGTTCATTTCAAAGGCTCTTTAAAGTCATATCATATATTAGTATATTAATGGTTGGTAAGACCCACCCTTAATGAAGATATCTCGGTCCTTTTAAAATACCTTTTGACTTGGATAAATATCATTTATACTAGTCACAGAAGAACGCTGTATTATAATGTAAATTTAACAAATCATGCGCGTAATTTTACATAGTTAATGCGTTTTTTAAAATGGTGTATCGATGGAAAATTATATATTAGATATTTGATTTAATTTACAGACATATTCTATTTTTTGTGGGTGAAAGGAATAAATGACGGTCATGATTTTGAAATTTCCTCTGTGGTAATTTTGAACTTAGAATGCACCACATGTACTCAAATGGGCAAGACAAAATGTGAAATACCAACACAAACAAAACCAACACGTTCGAAATGGCATAAAAGTGCATTAACAACGAAAAGAAAAATTTAACCATCAATCGGAACTCAAACTCGAATTACTTATCATGATTTTGAAGAAATTGTCCGGAATTGCCAGTTTCAACGGTAACATCTCTATTTCACTCCCGGTAGACATCCCATTATGGATGAACGAGAGGCTTGATTTGTCCACACGAAATATATCAGACAGAAACCTTCTATGTCAGGTTTATAATGACCGTATTTTTAGTTCTTTGTAGCCTTGAAAGATCGGTTTTCGTTATGCGATTAGCTCCCTCTGGAAACAAGTATTCTAGAATAACGTGTACTGTACGTAAGAGGAAGTAGAACAACTTAAAACATAACTTCAAACTAATGATTGTAGGGGGCCGTCGTGGCCGTGATCGTCATGGCAGTTATGTTTAATGTATGCATATAAGACCTATATGTTAAAAAGTGTCAAATATTAGATATGTATGCAGCATTCATGCAATGAGGTTATAACTCAAAAAATAAATTTTGAATTCAGAGATCCTTAAATAACACAGTAATGATATTTAAGCAGTGGTGCACGGGAGTTTACAAATACCATACGCGACTTTGAAAGTATGCTGATAACTTTAAAGCTGCTATGCACAACTTTGAAACTCGTATGGGGGCCGTCGTGGTCGTGATTGCATGGTAGTTGGATTTACAACTACCTATGCAATCAGTGCCTATCATCACTGATGTTGTGAGTTCGAATCTCGATCAGGGCGAGGTGTACAACATTATGTGATAAAGTTTGTCAGTGACTTGCGACAGGCCGGTGGTTTTTTTCCGGGTCCTCCGGTTTCCTCCACCAGTTTCCTCCATCAATAAAACTGGCCGCCACGATATAACTGGAATATTGTTGAAAGTGGCGTTAAACACCATTATACAAACAAACAAACAACCAATGATTGTATTTTTTTTTGTTCTTTTTTTTTCTTCCTTTAATTTTGGCACTTTTCTGTTTGGCTAAAACATTACACCATAAAAAGATAAGAATGATATTGTTTGACGTATACAGTACTGACATGCAGTAGTTGATCCAGTGGTTGTTACCTCTCCCGGAAGTTTGTAAATCTTTACAATCATATTGACATGCAATAAAACATTAGTATATATTAAAATCAAATTAAACTTTCAAAGTTTGAATTTTTCATATTGTGTTTACCGTTAATATGGCAAACTTAAAATTAAGACTTTTCAACAAACATGTTGTTTACTCTGTTAGAAAGCTACTGTGGAATTTATTTTAAGAGATAATAAACTTTGATATGCCTGTTCATACACTGTTACTGTGCATTTAATATACACCTTAAAACCTTTGTTATAATAAATGATAATAAATTTGTCATGATAAACTTTTTTTTAAATTGAAGGAGCGTAACGACCTCCTCTTTTCCCTCAAAAATTTATCATATTTCAAATACCGACATTCCAAATCGATTAAATTTTATTTAGACAAATTAAAAATAGGAAATTGTTTTTAAATATAGAACACATTAAAGTGAAGGATAGTTATAATCTCAAGTATTGAAGATTAATTTATACATTGCACAAATTCTTGCATCAGTGAATCGTGTTGATATCCGTAGCAAAATGAATGAATAGGTGTCGAGTTCGGGTCAAAATCACTCCATCACTCATCCGGAAACGTTTACCATATATGGAAAATTGTATGAATGAAATATATTTCAAAGTAACGCCTCCTTGTTAATGACATTAACCTCAAACAATTGGACAGGTATATAAACTGCAGCAAATGCATTTGAAGTTAATAAAAATTAATTTTAAGACTTTTAATATTAAGAGGGAACTATATATATTAAGAGAGAAAAATGAAACTTTTCGTTATTTTATTCATAGTAGTAAGTAAAAAATAATATTTATCTTTCAGAACAAATTATGCATGTTTATGCTTCTTAAAATTATTTCTGGCTCTGGGATAATTTTTTCGCTACTGTTAAGGAGTCGGGGACAAAACTGGTTCATACATTTCAAATTATGAAATATGTGATTTACAATATTATACCCAATTTATTCATTTTAGAGTATTAAACTCGTAAAGCGATTTCAAATTTTTTAGATGGGTAAATTATAACTTTTGGAATAATTTTCTAATAATATTATTGTTTCAGGTGTTAGGCGGAGTAATTGGTGCACCTTTTGACGATACAGATCCAGGCGAATGTAAGAATCAGATTGATTGATTTATTGGTGTTTATTCAAAGATTTCAACTCTTTTTCATATTAAGCATTGTACATATGATTATAATATTTTATTTCTTATTTAAAATTTTATATTAAAAAAAATATATCTTAATTTTATATAAATTTTGTTACATGAGGTTGTTTGAGAAATATTTTTCTTTGAGAAAAAGAAAGAAAATCTTAAGATTTTATTTTTGTTCTTTTATTACAAAGGGTGTCAAGGAAAACCAGCAGATATTTTGTTCCTATTGGACTCGTCATCTAGTATCTGGATTGTTGACTATAGAAAACAACTTCAATTTATCAGCGACGTAATTGACGTATTTCACATTTCACCACATCACACACGAGTTGCAGTATCAGCCTTTTCGAATCGCTACCAACCATTTATCCATTTCGATAGCTATGACAGTAAAGATAAATTACAGAGAGCTGTGCATAGAGTCCCTCAACTACTCGGAAACACATACACAGGAGATGCATTACGAAATGTGAGAACAAGAGGTTTCGCCAAAGCTCGACAGGGCGTTGCCCATATTACAATCGTCTTGACAGATGGGGTGTCAACAAACAAAGAAAGAACAAAAGAAGAAGCGCTAAAGTTGAAAAGTCAAGGAGTGTATATATTTGCCATAGGTGTTGGACACAAGTTTGATAAAAATGAATTAAAAGCTATTGGAAGTGAACCATCTGACGATTTCGTGTATGATGTCGACAAATATGACATGCTGGATTCTATTAAGACAACACTGGCATTTAAAGCTTGTACAGGTAATTATAACATACAATGTCTAGCACAGTCAAATCTGGTTATCTAAAACTCGGATGTGTCGTATTCCTGGATAACTTGAAATTAAAATTCGTAATGGATTTAAGCTTATTTTTTCCTGGGGGCTGTCGTTGTGGTGATCGTATGGCAGTTGAATTTATAACTACCTATGCAATCAGTGCTTATCACCACTAGCGTTGTGAGTTCGAATCCCGCTCAGGTGACTTGTGGCAGATCGGTGGTTTTACTCCGTGTACTCTGGTTTCCTCCACCAATAAAACTGACAGCCACGATATAGCTGAAATATTGTTGAAAGTGGCGTTAAGCACCATAACCGTAACAATACTCATATCCCCCCCGGATAACAGCAATACTTTGACTTCGACACACAGCTAGGTTCTATTATGTATTCAGATATGAAGGTAGGATTATACATAAAGTTATTAGGCATATCTTATTTTGGACATGTATGGTGTTATGGTATTTAACGCCACTTTCAACAATATTTCAGCTATATCATGGATATATAAATTAATTTCTAGCATGATTATTAAAATGAAAAACAAAAAATACCACTCCGGCGGTATTACGTTATTTGAAATATAAAATCAAATGTGATGCTCAAATAGTTTAAACAAACAAGATATGTATTTATTTTCCCTATTTTTCTTTCTTTTTTCAAACACTACCCATTCGAAAACTACGTATGTAGTTAGATTTATGCCCATGTCCATTTACAATTAGTTCAGACTTAATGTGGATATATCACTTCTAGTACATGTAGTATTTATTGTTAACATATTTAATGTTTCGACCCAAATTCTTTTATTACGTCCATTTTTATTACTTTTCCACAACGTTCTCAATGCGACTAATACCACCAAGCACTTGGAATAATTCAATATAAAAACAATCTTTGAAGAATGAACACAAATATTTCTTTGTTGTAGTTGGGGCTGTGACAGAACCACCACTCCCACAAAAAGATCAACCAGCTTGTGGACTGCGGGGAAAGGCCGACATGATGTTCTGTTTCGATTCTGCAGCAACTGGATCAGCTCGCTCAAAAATACTTTACAATTTTATCACTGAAATCACAGATGAGTTTGACATGGAGAAGAGCATGCGTGTTGGAATCATGTCTAGAAATTGTCATGAACATGATATTCATTTAGACGAATACATAGAGAAAGATGCCCTTGTGGGAGCTATTCATGAGATTGAATTTCAAGGATTAAGTCCAGTCATTCATAATATGAGGGAACATGGTTTTAAACAGTCTCATGGTGGTCGAATAGAAGCTAGAAAAATCGCCATTTTATTTCTCGACGAAGACACAGAAAAGTTGGACTTTGTAATTAATGAAGCCATTAAAGCAAAGAAACAAGACATTGAAGTGTATGTCGTCTGCGTAGGAAATGTGGATATTGAAGCAGTTCGACAAATTGCAAGTGAACCAATAGGACGTCACGTGATCAAAGTATCGTCATATAAAGATGTTCCAATGCTTAGAGAAGATTTTGTTAACAGTGTTTGTCAGGGTAAGCTAAAATGAATATTTTATATGATAAATTTTTATTTTATTTTATTTTATTATTTATTATTTATTATTTATATATATTATTTATTATTTATTATTTATATATATTATTTATTATATTTTAAAAGCAATAACAACAAATACCACACCATGGCAACACATCTTAGATACAGAGACAAAATCTATAACCCTAACACACATATACATGACAGCCCACTTTTCTGGCTTGGTACACTCACTTCTGTAACTATGGTGATATGATACAATATGTACAACTTAATAAATCGATAAAGTTATCGCCTAAGGAATATCACAGTTTCAGTCGTAGACCCAGTGGCATGAGTACCACGCAGTATTAATATCAGCTTCTAGCAAACTCCCTCTCTAGTATGATTATGAGGACAGTGGTAGAATAGTCTAAGTGGTCAAAAATTACACGTATAGGTGTGCTACTTTATGAACTTAAGACGACGTTGTAATCCACTTATTAGTTAATAAACGTTAGAAAAAACCAAAAAGGAGAAATCAATAATGGACAATTCAGAGACAGAATTCAACACAGGATACAGAACGAAGACAAACAAACAAAACTAGAAACAAAAACACAACACTGAACATTTAAAAAAATGACCAACACGGACACATCAAAAACCGAGGGTGAACCCAAATGCACGTGAAGGATTAATAATGACTAGTATACGCTTAGGAAGTATCCTGCTTCTAAAGACGTATGGTATAGACATTTGTAGTTCAGTTCAAAAACAAAACTGAAATATTTAAATAAAATAACTCACATGGAACCCCGGGGGATAGAAATAGAGCAATGTTTCGCCACTGAAGGATGTCCACCTGTTTCAAGTCAAAGTTTTCTGACCATAACAATTGTCTGACATTTTACTTGATGCAATCAAAACATATTTACACCGTCACAGTTTACTAATATTCTTCTTTTCTGCATTCGTATTTGCAAACATGCTCTCCGTAAGGATATGCATTACAAACTGCTCAGATCGTGTTAAGCATCAATCAATCAAGCGAGCAATTGAACTAAAACATCATTTTGAAAAATAGCTAATAAATAATACAAACCTAGATATATTTAATTATTCTAACCTGTATTATAGCTGAAACATATATTTTTATTTCAGATCTGTGAGACTTCATGGTTGAATGCGATTGCTGAAAGAGGGACCAAATATTTCTCAGGGGTTGTGCAATTCTAGAAAGACGAATATCAAAATATCATTTGCCGTATATATAATTCACATAAGATATTTTTCATTATATTCTTTTAGTATTATAAGGGTAATATATTTATTGACCAATCTAATTAAAGTTAGATTTTTGTTGGATATTTTTCACACGGCGATTCACTTATGTAACAACGTCTTGTATCGGTCACGTCATGCAGATATCAACCAACGATCAGTCAATATTGCACTCGTCACGACTTCGGATGATTCCGTGAATCATACGAGGTTTGCCGATTGTTGATATTGAACTGCATTGTGATTTTATGAAGGACTAAATAAAAACTCAAAAATTTACAGGTCCGAAAAAAGTTTTACTGCTCTTGGATCGGAGGACCGGTGTTCATCGCGAGGACTGTGATATTATTGATCTCGTTAAGTGACTCGTTAACATATCCATGACAACAACAAACTATACAATGTTATCATCCAAATTTATCATTGCCATATTCAGATGTACATTTTTATATTTATTTATTTATGTATTTATATAATTTATTGTGTACTTTTTTTTAAATGCATTATAATAAATTGTAATGCAACTTTATCAGTTTTATATTAGATTATTTATTACACACGACTTTTTCTAGATTGAATGAAAGTTGACAAAACATAGTAGAAAATACTGGAATGAATGCAAAAAAAGCTGGGAATATAAAATGAAAAAATTACAAACCATATTTAATACAAGTTAAGTAAATTTTATAAATTCATTTTCAAATTTGCACTGAATGTCAAGTTTATGAATTCATGCGTAAAAATATTATCACAGACGTACCTTCACAGTAGAAATGATTCTCACATAATACGCAACATAAATTAATGTTTAATTTAAAAGAGAAATCTAATAAACGTTTTATAACAGCAAGTTCCTTTGAAAAAACAT
This sequence comes from Bathymodiolus brooksi, assembly GCA_963680875.1. NCBI lineage: Eukaryota > Metazoa > Mollusca > Bivalvia > Mytilida > Modiolidae > Bathymodiolus > Bathymodiolus brooksi. The sequence goes on from OY804577.1 coordinate 91,666,696, forward strand.
AGCATTGGCATTAAGTAAAGCGAAGATACCATAGGGAAGTCAGAATCCATAAATAGAAGAAGGACAGACAATACAATTGATAAATGAAAAAAGGACAAACAACGATCTACAAAACACTACACAGAAAACTAAAGATCGAACATTGCGAACCCCGCTAAAAACCGGTGTGAATTCATGTGCTCCGGAAGGGTAGGCAGTTCCTGCTCCACATGTGGCACACATCGTGCTACTCTTGTTACAATGCCATTAAAAGAAAGTACATTCGTATCTTGCTGTGGCGAAGTAACAAACTATTTACCTTGAAGTAATCCATTATTTGAGGTATTTGTGAAAATGTAAGAATAAAACTACTACCATGAACGGACTAACATTTTACTTTGAGTTATCCAGGGGAGCGACTCATTCGAGTTTGGGTATAGTTTGAAGATACCAAATGGGCTATCAAATAATTTGGGCTATCCATGGGAGCGACTCATTCGAGTTTGAGAATAGTTTGAAGATACCAAATGGGCTATCAAATAATTTGGGTTATCCATGGGAGAGACTCATTCGAGTTTGAGAATAGTTTGAAGATACCAAATGGGCTATCAAATAATTTGGGTTATCCATGGGAGAGACTCATTCGAGTTTGAGAATAGTTTGAAGATACCAAATGGGCTATCAAATAATTTGGGTTATCCATGGGAGCGACTCATTCGAGTTTGAGAATAGTTTGAAGATACCAAATGGGCTATCAAATAATTTGGGTTATCCATGGGAGAGACTCATTCGAGTTTGAGAATAGTTTGAAGATACCAAATGGGCTATCAAATAATTTGGGTTATCCATGGGAGAGACTCATTCGAGTTTGAGAATAGTTTGAAGATACCAAATGGGCTATCAAATAATTTGGGTTATCCATGGGAGAGACTCATTCGAGTTTGAGAATAGTTTGAAGATACCAAGTGGACTATCAAATAATTTGGGTTATCCATGGGAGCGACTCATTCTAGTTTGAGAATAGTTTGAAGATACCAAGTGGGCTATCAAAAGTCGCAACTAGATGAAGGACAAGACAATACAATGGCCAAGGACAAACAATGGTTGCAAAACATAACACAGAAAGCGTGCGATTTAAAACTGGGGGCGAACACAGGGTGGTCGGTTTTGAGATAACGAGTTCGGTTGTATTACGAAATTCAAATTTATTACCCATACCCGCCAAAAATCATCTGGATTATTAAGCAGTATGAATTCGTTGTTTACCTTAGTCTAATTTGGTTTAACAAGTTTGGTCAATGTGAATGGTGTGATCTCAAATAGATTGACAAAATGACAGCTATGGAAATGAACATAATTTTATAATGTACGACAATTCCATTGTAATATAGTGATTGTTGTTTAGCGCCAATTCAGCAATTTTTCAGCTATATCATTACGAGAACAATTTAATTTTCAATGCGATGATGATGAGGTCTGCTTTGTGCTAGACCAACACGCTTTGTTGGATTTTTATAGTGCTCGCTCATTGAAACAACAGTGTCTCTCCACTCGGACACATTATCCTGATTCCGAACAAACTAATATCTGCTCTTTCTCCGTAATGCCCCATGCTTATCGGAGAAGCAACATATACCAATTTCATAGTCTTTCGTTGACGCGACCGAGGCTCGTATCCATGCTCTACGGTACTCGAGGCGAGAACGCTAACCATTACATCATCGATGCGATTCATTGTTGTTTAACGCCAACACGTATATCTGAAGTCACTATATTACATGAAATGATTGATTGTTGGTTGCTTAACGTCCAGCAGCAATTATTTCATGTATATGAATCAGTACGATAACAAGTTCGACAACATATATAAAATAATGCAAAAAGCAATGGACGAATGAGACAATCAGGCAATGACATTTGGCTGCCACTGGAAATGAAGAAAGTATGTGGAGTAGCGGCTACAATCCGCCCCACTCTTTCGAAATCTACACAAAGAGTCCTTTTAAGTGCCATTAGCCTGGTACTCTCCAAACACGGTATCCACTATATAGTATACACTCAGACATTCCGTTTTATAACCTGATGCCCCAATCCCCATCGTGAGGGTCGCACAAATTCATCACCTGGAAACGTGATGGGTTGGTATGTTGGTTGGTACCTCTGAACCGTCACTAGTATCCAATATTGGCATTAAATATATAAGTTACAGTATGTGAAATAAGCAATAAAACAAGATACACAGTTGATACGGATAGCTCAAAAGATGACAAGTCTAAAATGGATGAATAATTTGAAGGTATTATACCTTATTATTGGGGAAAGATGTGTCTTTTATATGTATACATGATATTTAATTCAGTTCGAAAAGCAAAGCTGAATTTCATCGCTGTTTTCGGTTTTTCCGTTTCTTGGAATAGACGTACACAACACAATTTAAGCTATCAACTGGAACGAAAGTTATCGCACGTTAAGTTAAGTGCCAACAGACGGTCGACGACGACAGTACCATATCATGCCATTGTACGACCACAACAATTGTTGCCGTTGTGTTACAACTGAAAACGCAATTTGTGCCCTCTTGTGTCTCTCGTTTTGAAATGAGTGGGGCCACAATCTCTATTTTCAACCTTTATTAGTGCCAGGTATCTTTGTGTTAAAATATTTTTGCGGTCGTAAAAAACTGTAGCAATGCCGACTTTATGGCGAACAGAAATTGATGACAAGAGCCCAAAAGGGCCATGTTTTCAATGATGTGGAAAAAAGGGAATAAGTATACATTTTGTTGTATGCAAAATGTCAAAAAACAGTTCCTTAAAGACATTATATCTTATCTAATTGATAATTAATGCATTATTATATAAAAAAACAAAAACAACAGTGACTGGCGGCAGGTCGGTGGTTTTCTCCCGGTACTCCGATTTCCTCCATCAATAAAACTAATCGCCACGATATAACTGAAATATTGTTGAAAGTGGCGTTAAACACAATAACCCTAACCCCTAAGATAAGCTACTATTGAATAATCCAGAATGGTCATGAGCACATATAGTATATTGAGAAATGCTAATGTAGAAACTGTGGAAAAACAAGGAAATGTAAAAACTGACAAAATACTATCAACACTGTTATGGAAATCTGCATGTTCAGATACACATTATACATATATCATACCAAGCCACCATACCAAATATAAACAAAAATGGTCTATCTGTCCATATTTCGTGTACCTTCTACTTCGTCTGATTTATTGAGAAGGCATCCAGTCCAGTCTGGGAAAACTCTAAATTTACCAGGGTTCGTGGTGGTCGTGATTGTATGGTAGTTGGATTTATAACTACCTATGCAGTGCCGTCTTAACGCATGGGCACACTGGGCATTTGCTCGGGGTCCCGTGCTAATCTATATACATGTATGTTGTGTACGGACTATTTTTAAATATTTAAACACTGATTTTGTTGGAAGTACCAATACAATAAATACATGTTAAATTTTATCGACAGTTACAGTTTTACAGTGGTTGCGTAACTATGGGCCCCGGTTCATTGCTTTGCCCGGGGGCCTATAATATTGCTGAGACGGATCTGGTTACGCATATTTTCCACTTGTTCTCTTTATACATTTATATTGACTGATTTACTCTTTTCCTCTAAACATCCGTCCAGTAAATAATTTTCTAGAAAGGCTGTGTGTGTCGTATTTGTCGAGAGTTAAAAAAAAATAATGTATAAGAGGTGTGCTTATTTTGTATGACTAATATTTGGTCAACACGCAAGTTAAGCAATTGTTTATGCATTGTGTTTGATGCTGTTCATATCTGAATAGCCTTCAATTGTACACAAATCAACATTTACTGATACATGAATCCGTGACGGATTGCGTTTATCTATACAAAGAATACATCACACAAAATATCTTTGTGTGATTTCTAGCATGTCTTTTTCATTTCCAGGAATCACGCCCCATGTTTAACATGCATAAAGAGCAGGAGGCAGAATTACACGTTTCCACACGTGTTATGTGTGTTAGATTCTGAACACATCCCTTTAGGATTCACACCAATGCTGTATAGTTAAATGCAGGTTTTGCTTTAAGCGTTTACAAGCAGTGTCCGTTCTATCAAATGCTTTCCCGCTAGATTCTAAAATAGTTCCAGCATATCTAATATATTTTTTTAACTTGTTCCATTCCTCACTCATTTTTGTGTAATTTTTATATACTGTTGAATTCGTTCTCGTCTTGAATAAGTATAAAATATTTGCCACTGGCCGTCATGTAACCAACAATCATTAACTTATTATCAAAACTATTTCTATCGATATCTATTTATAATAACTGGACATTTAAACGGATGTACTGAACGATATAGAAATAATCCGACAAAAACAAGTAAAAAAGGCGATAATTGGTCCTCGACCAGTATATCTAATATATCAAGACAGTATCTAAGCACTGACTACTCGGAGGAGGATGCCATCTGGGGCTAATATTAGAGAGATCGACATAGTGATTGTAATAAAGACATAGATCCCAAATATAGTGCACATGATGTGTTCCTAAAATAACAGTTTTCGGGTACTGTTGGAAAGCCAAATTATTTAAGTGTTAAAATTGCCAAAAGCGAGATAACCCCTTTTGAAACTTCGTAAAACGACAATAATTATCTGTTTGAAGACCATAGAGTATTATAAAAAAAATATTTAATTGAAATAATTTAATCGACCGTTTTATAATAGTAAAATATGTGTTAATCTAAATTGTAAAAGTTGGAATAGTTCCAAAATCCAATGTATAGCAACATCACAGAAAGAGGCAAAACTATAATTTTAAGTAAAATCGATTTACACTTTAATCAAATATCAGAGTTAAAAAAGTGTTTCTGTAAATGGTATGATAGACATAAGACTACTGACCACTCCTGAATACCTTTATTCATTCAATGTGTTAACTTGCAAAGAAATGACAATTGCTTTTGTTTTACTTTTTTTTTTGCATATGAATAAACGTTAGAGAATACCGAAGGGGCAATCAAAAATTGACAATCCAGAGAAACTGGCTACATAGGGTACACAAGATACAGGACAAATAAATGTTAGAGAATACCGAAGGGGCAACCAAAAATGGACAATCCAGAGAAACTGGCTACATAGGGTACACAAGATAAATAAACGTTAGAGAATACCGAAGGGGCAATCAAAAATTGACAATCCAGAGAAACTGGCTACATAGGGTACACAAGATACAGGACAAATAAATGTTAGAGAATACCGAAGGGGCAACCAAAAATGGACAATCCAGAGAAACTGGCTACATAGGGTACACAAGATAAATAAACGTTAGAGAATACCGAAGGGGCAATCAAAAATTGACAATCCAGAGAAACTGGCTACATAGGGTACACAAGATACAGGACAAATAAATGTTAGAGAATACCGAAGGGGCAACCAAAAATGGACAATCCAGAGAAACTGGCTACATAGGGTACACAAGATAAATAAACGTTAGAGAATACCGAAGGGGCAATCAAAAATTGACAATCCAGAGAAACTGGCTACATAGGGTACACAAGATACAGGACAAATAAATGTTAGAGAATACCGAAGGGGCAACCAAAAATGGACAATCCAGAGAAACTGGCTACATAGGGTACACAAGATAAATAAACGTTAGAGAATACCGAAGGGGCAATCAAAAATTGACAATCCAGAGAAACTGGCTACATAGGGTACACAAGATACAGGACAAATAAATGTTAGAGAATACCGAAGGGGCAACCAAAAATGGACAATCCAGAGAAACTGGCTACATAGGGTACACAAGATAAATAAACGTTAGAGAATACCGAAGGGGCAATCAAAAATTGACAATCCAGAGAAACTGGCTACATAGGGTACACAAGATACAGGACAAATAAATGTTAGAGAATACCGAAGGGGCAACCAAAAATGGACAATCCAGAGAAACTGGCTACATAGGGTACACAAGATAAATAAACGTTAGAGAATACCGAAGGGGCAATCAAAAATTGACAATCCAGAGAAACTGGCTACATAGGGTACACAAGATACAGGACAAATAAATGTTAGAGAATACCGAAGGGGCAACCAAAAATGGACAATCCAGAGAAACTGGCTACATAGGGTACACAAGATAAATAAACGTTAGAGAATACCGAAGGGGCAATCAAAAATTGACAATCCAGAGAAATTGGCTACATAGGGTACACAAGATACAGGACAAATAAATGTTAGAGAATACCGAAGAGGCAATAAAAAATGGACAATCCAGAGAAACTGGCTACATATGGTACACAAGATAAATAAACGTTAGAGAATACCGAAGGGGCAATCAAAAATGGACAATCCAGAGAAACTGGCTACATATGGTACACAAGATAAATAAACGTTAGAGAATACTGAAGGGGCAATCAAAAATGGGCAATCCAGAGAAACTGGCAACATAGGGTACACAAGATAAATAAACGTTAGAGCATACCGAAGGGGCAATCAAAAATTGATAATCCAGAGAAACTGGCAACATAGGGTACACAAGATACAGGACAAATAAACGTTAGAGAATACCGAATGGGCAATCAAAAATGGACAATCCAGAGAAACTGGCTACATAGGGTACACTAAATAAACGTTAGAGAATACCGAAGGCGCAATAAAAAATAGACAATCCAGAGAAACTGGCTACATAGAGTACACAAGATACAGGACAAATAAATGTTAGAGAATACCGAAGGGGCAATCAAAAATGGACAATCCAGAGAAACTGGCTACATATGGTACACAAGATAAATAAACGTTAGAGAATACCGAAGGGGCAATCAAAAATGGACAATCCAGAGAAACTGGCTACATATGGTACACAAGATAAATAAACGTTAGAGAATACCGAATGGGCAATCAAAAATGGACAATCCAGAGAAACTGGCTACATAGGGTACACAAGATAAATAAACGTTAGAGAATACCGAAGGGGCAATCAAAAATTGACAATCCAGAGAAATTGGCTACATAGGGTACACAAGATACAGGACAAATAAATGTTAGAGAATACCGAAGAGGCAATAAAAAATGGACAATCCAGAGAAACTGGCTACATATGGTACACAAGATAAATAAACGTTAGAGAATACCGAAGGGGCAATCAAAAATGGACAATCCAGAGAAACTGGCTACATATGGTACACAAGATAAATAAACGTTAGAGAATACCGAAGGGGCAATCAAAAATGGACAATCCAGAGAAACTGGCTACATATGGTACACAAGATAAATAAACGTTAGAGAATACTGAAGGGGCAATCAAAAATGGGCAATCCAGAGAAACTGGCAACATAGGGTACACAAGATAAATAAACGTTAGAGCATACCGAAGGGGCAATCAAAAATTGATAATCCAGAGAAACTGGCAACATAGGGTACACAAGATACAGGACAAATAAACGTTAGAGAATACCGAATGGGCAATCAAAAATGGACAATCCAGAGAAACTGGCTACATAGGGTACACTAAATAAACGTTAGAGAATACCGAAGGCGCAATAAAAAATAGACAATCCAGAGAAACTGGCTACATAGAGTACACAAGATACAGGACAAATAAATGTTAGAGAATACCGAAGGGGCAATCAAAAATGGACAATCCAGAGAAACTGGCTACATAGGGTACACAAGATAAATAAACGTTAGAGAATACCGAAGGGGCAATCAAAAATGGACAATCCAGAGAAACTGGCTACATATGGTACACAAGATAAATAAACGTTAGAGAATACCGAATGGGCAATCAAAAATGGACAATCCAGAGAAACTGGCTACATAGGGTACACAAGATAAATAAACGTCAGAGAATACCGAATGGGCAATCAAAAATTGACAATCCAGAGAAACTGGCTACATAGGGTACACTAAATAAACGTTAGAGAATACCGAAGGCGCAATCAAAAATAGACAATCCAGAGAAACTGGCTACATAGAGTGCACAAGATAAATAAACGTTAGAGAATACCGAAGGGGCAATCAAAAATGGACAATCCAGAGAAACTGGCTACATAGGGTACGCAAGATAAATAAACGTCAGAGAATACCGAATGGGCAATCAAAAATTGACAATCCAGAGAAACTGGCTATATAGGGTACACAAGATACAGGACAAATAAACGTTAGAGAATACCGAAGGGGCAATCAAAAATTTACAATCCAGAGAAACTGGCTACATAGGGTACACAAGATAAATAAACGTTAGAGAATATCGAAGGGGCAATCAAAAATAGACAATCCAGAGAAACTGACAACATAGGGTACACAAGACGAAGAAAAAACAAATCAAATACACAAAGCAATATGTGTTGGACACCACTACATATATGCGCAAACAAACACAAATAACGATAAAAGACATGAGTACTCCTACAAACATCCGAAGGTAAAGACGAACAAAACATTGTTTTAGACGGAAATCGTATATTAAGGAAAACAGTATATGTAGGGACTTTTTATAATTAACAATTTAAAAACTATATATGTATCCTGACATTTATTGCCATCATTCTTGTATGCTTACTTCTACACTGAATCATGCATAGTTTCTAATATTACAAGATCTACACTTCCTATAGTTATGTAGTGAGTCAGGTGTGATACAACTAAAGACAGTAACCAAATATCTAAAACTAAAATCTTTTTTTTTTTAATTTCCTATATCCAGTTTCTAACATGTTTTAAGAATATTTTTCTAAGTGAAAGCTACGAGAGAGGATTATAAACTTGTGGTTAACCACCGAATTGTCTTATCAAAAATAGCTACTGTAGTCGTCATAAATAACATATATAGATCTGTTATTTATATATTGGATATGTTAATCCATTTTATATATGTATTTAAACGTTGAATGATAATGTAAACATTCTTGTACCACTTTAAGCAATCACAGGTACATGTACTGACAACATTGTCTGTTAACTATTGGTTTATGGTTATTTAACCGATTCAAGTACTACGATTTCAGAGTGAGAATGCAATGTAAAAGAAAATATATACATTGTGAGAATACAATATAAAGGAATATATTTCTATAATGTATTATAGATTTGATTTTGATTTTTGGTATTTCAGCTATACCATGGCGACCAGTTTTAGTGGTGGAAGAAGCCGGAGTACACAGAGAGAACCACCGACCATGGGCAAGCAACTGGTAAACTTAAGCACTTGCTGCTGCGAGTCAAGTGCACCCTTTTTTGTAATTTACAAAGCCGGGCGCGATAGGCTTGTATGAGTTATTAGGTAATCCAACTACCTAACTAATTATACTTCTATTACAACATTATATGGAGGTAGAACGAAACTTCAAAGAGAATTAGCCAATGCTTTGGTAAAGCGTATACTTAAGGAAAACATGTTTTTTGTTTTTTGCATTTATGTCTAAATTATGATAATTTGTTCGTGAATATAAGAAAAAATGAAATTGTCAAAAGCGAGATAACCCTTTTTGAAACTTCGTAAACGACATGGTTCATGTTGCTCAATCTTAAATTATTGTAATTGTTTCTGTTGTCCACTTCGTAAACGACATGGTTCATGTTGCTCAATCTTAAATTATTGTAATTGCTTCTGTTGTCCACTTCGTAAACGACATGGTTCATATTGCTCAATTTTAAATTATTGTAATTGCTTCTGTTGTCCACTTCGTAAACGACATGGTTCATGTTGCTCAATCTTAAATTATTGTAATTGCTTCTGTTGTCCACTTCGTAAACGACATGGTTCATGTTGCTCAATCTTAAATTATTGTAATTGCTTCTGTTGTCCACTTCGTAAACGACATGGTTCATATTGCTCAATCTTAAATTATTGTAATTGTTTCTGTTGTCCATTGTATTGTTTGTCCTTCGACTTACGGCTTCTGCTTACCGAAACTTAAAACTATTCTACCAATATCTTCAAAATGAACGATCACCTATCATCTTAACTCATAGAACATACACAACACTATGAAATATTTTCTTATTGAACTGAACAAAATTAAGTTAAATCGACTGTTTTTATAATAGTAAAACATTTGTTAATATACAGTGAACAAAAGACGTGTCCTTTTATCCATGTTACAGTTCCTAAATAATGTAATTAGTAATACAACTTAGGTTCTTCTCCATTAGGCATAGGTGACCTTAGCCGATTTTCAGGTTCCCTTGTGTGACCTTTATACACGTGTTACACTGTACAATCATTGTGACCAATACAATACCAAAATAGAATAAATTAAGCAAAAACAAAATACATCAAAGCTGGTATATATATGCTGTAATATGCATGCCTTTCCAAGCTATTAAATTAACCATGGGTACAATAGTAATTACTACAGATATCATACACCAACAATATATGTGTTTATCATATACTTAGTACTAAATAAAGGAAATTTGCATATATAATACTGAACGAACATTACGACTGTATTTGTCTGCCGTAACTGATATCGATATCATCACCCCTTTATCATACCCCTTAAAATGGTATTGATCACGTGACTAAAGGTTCATAATACAGAACAAGATTTTCTCATGTTTAAGTATATGATAAACATAATATGATATGGCTCTTTCCGTATCACATCCCGTATCAACCCTCGACCAATATCATCCCTCGAGCTGGATAGATATTGGTGTCTCGGGTTGATACGGGATGTGATACGGAAAGAGCCATATAATATTCTCTATTTATTTACCAATCGAGGTGGTGCTAGTAAAAAAAATTAATTTAGCTACTCATAATGCAATAAACTATTTTTTATGTTAAGGTTATGGTGCTTAACACTATTTCAGTTATATCGTGGTGGTCAGTATTAGTTGTGGAGAAATCCGCAGTATCCAAAGAAAGCCATCGACCTGCTGCAAGTCGCTGTCAAACTTGATCATTTTAAGGTTGTACCGAGTACACCTCACCATGAGTAGGATTTGAACTGTTTCATATATAATGTATTTCACTAATTCGTATAACAATAATTGTAACAATATCATATTTTTCACATAACAGATATTTATATTTTGTTTCATTACTCATATTTTAAAATGAAGGTACAATATTACATATTTCCTTCATGAAATTAGTTCTCAACTGTCGTGTTTAACTATCTGGAGTAAATAAACTCGACGTACATTTTAATCAAGGATAAGAAAGGTTTGAAGATAACAAAGGGGTAAAAGTCGTAAATCTAAGATAACAAAGGAGTAATCAAAAGTCGTAAATCTAATATAACAAAGGGGCAATCAAAAGTCGTAAATCTAAGATAACAAAGGGGTAATCAAAAGTCGTAAATCTAAGATAACAAAGGGGTAATCAAAAGTCGTAAATCTAAGATAACAAAGGGGTAATCAAAAATCGTAAATCTAAGATAACAAAGTGGTAATCAAAAGTCGTAAATCTAAGATAACAAAGGGGCAATAAAAAGTCATTAATCTAAGATAACAAAGGGGCAATCAAAAGTCGTAAATCTAAGATAACAAAGGGGCAATCAAAAGTCGTAAATCTAAGATAACAAAGGGGCAATCAAAAGTCGTAAATCTAAGATAATAAAGGCGTAATCAAAAATCGTAAATCTAAGATAACAAAGTGGTAATCAAAAGTCGTAAATCTAAGATAAAATAGGGGCAATAAAAAGTCATAAATCTAAGATAACAAAGGGGTAATCAAAAGTCGTAAATCTAAGATAACAAAGGGGCAATAAAAAGTCATTAATCTAAGATAACAAAGGGGCAATCAAAAGTCGTAGATCTAAGATAACAAAGGGGCAATCAAAAGTCGTAAATCTAAGATAACAAAGGGGCAATCAAAAGTCGTAAATCTAAGATAACAAAGGGGCAATCAAAAGTCGTAAATCTAAGATAACAAAGGGGTAATCAAAAATCGTAAATCTAAGAAAACAAAGGGGTAATCAAAAGTCGTAAATCTAAGATAACAAAGGGGCAATCAAAAGTCGTAAATCTAAGATAACAAAGGGGTAATCAAAAGTCGTAAATCTAAGGACAGACAATGCAATGGTAAAAAGAAAAAGAGCAATGATCTACAAAACAATACACAGAAAACTAAAGATCGAGTAACACGAAACCCACTATGATCTAGGGGTGAACACATGTGCTCTGAAAGGGCAAACATTCACTGCTTCACGTGTGGCGCCCGTAGCCTTTCTGTAAATGATATGAATATTTTTATTCATTCAACGTGTAAAAGGAAAATTACACTAACTTGAGTTTTAAAGTACATATTATCTTATGAAAAGAAAGTTTAAACAGTGAATGTTATCATATGACGTTGGAAATCCTGGTCTTATATTGGGACAGACACAAACATGTGGCAGGGTTAAACCGGTTAATGGGATCCCAACTCTCCCCTTCATGGTATCTGAATCCCCAACGGCAATACATATATAAACAAACGATAAAAAAAATCTGCATAGATTGGCTTCCAGTCAATAAGACCACATTCTGTTTAGGGTTTACTTCTTCTTAACATATTTTCTGACGTTTATTGTGATCATTATTTACATTGTGTTCTGAATCATGCATAGCTTCTTATATTACAAAATCTATGCTTCGTATAGTTTTGTAATGAGTCAATTTCAATACAACAAAGATATCTCAAAACTAAAATCGTCTGTTTTTTTATTTCCTATATCCAGTTGCTGACATATGTCTTAGATATATTTACTAAGTAAAAACTACGAGATTGTGGTTGACCAACACATTTTTATATTAAAAAGAGCCAGGCGACACAAACCACACATATGGATTATTGAAATAGTACTGAATATGCTAAAACATTTCAAAAGTATTTAATCATTGTTGCATGATCATGCAAACATTCTTGCGCCACTCATAATAATTGCATACATAATATAAGTACATATAATGTAGATAGTTATTGACTACTAGTTTGTGTTTATTTAAACGATTCACGTACGGCGAATTGAGTGTGCGAATACAATAGAAAGGGAAGCATTCTATTAGTAAGCACGTGGTACATGTCTGAAGATACATCTGAATAAAGGGGAAGTCTGGATATGAAACTACAACGACACAGGCCTCACAAAAGAGAAGAGGAAATAATCAAATCACAGTGTTGTAACCATTTAACGAGGAAGCACGAACAGGTGTTACGAAATGGTTTCATCAATGGTAACCGTCGGGAAGTCTTTATCGGCAAAGCCATCCATTCTTTTATTGTTAATTTATCTGTTGCATACGATATGTCCTCAATCGATTGTTAGCTATCCTGATAAGGTCCTTTGGCTTTCTTGCATCCAAACAATTTTAAATTGTTTAGCTTTCCAATATTTTTGATTTTGAGCATAACTGATGAAGATTATTTTAGAAAAATGCACACTGAATTGGATATCTACGTTTTTATTACATACTTGCAATCAATGTAAACAGAGACATTTCACATAGATAGACCTGTCCAAGCAGCCATATAATTTCTGGAGGAGATGTCAGAGACAATGTACAGAGTTATATTGTTTTCTATATTTTCAAATATTTAGATAAAGCAAATTGAATCTTTTTTTTTTATCATTTTCATACCCAGCAGAAAAGGATAAACAATTTGTACGTTCATTCAAAGAAAATATTCATCAGTAAAACCCCCCAAAATATACACATGTATATAGGAAAATACCCAAAATGACACACAATAAAAACACGAACTTTCTTTCTATATTGTCCACTTAATCGTATCTCTGAGCAGACTCAAATAAAACAAAAAGCCCTGGAAGCTTATTTTATCGTAGGTACAGCGGTTTAGAACTATTCCTAAGGTCGATAATTATAATTCTTCCTATTTCAAATAGACTACCTAAAAGGTTAAAAAGTAATGTTTACCAAATGTCTTTTTACTGACATGTACATGTATTTTCAACACTAAGCAAGACAGGCGTAAGTTAATGACATTTACTATTTTTTACATACAAAAAAGTACCTTTAACGTGTACTTTTGACAGAGTTTACATATGCAAGTTCAAATATTGATCATCCCACATATATTACCAACACTTTTCGTCGTTTTGATACATTAATGTACTTTTAGATCGTGGTTCCGGACGCAAGATGTATATAATACTCCCGAGGCTGCAACAACTCTCCATTGACCACAAAACATCATGCCATGATTGGATCGACTCATAGGAAAACTCGTGCTTAAATAAACAGATCTGAACACAACTGTAATGATTAAACTAACACGAAATACATAATAAAACAGGAGGAAATACCGTGATATATATGCTGCTGTCATAAATCATATAGCTAACATATTACTCACTTGACGAAAAACAGGAAATCAATTAATTGTGGACACCAAAATAAACCAAGAATAGTAGTTTAACCCCAAAAACAAACTCCCATGTTGCCAGTTTCTCTGGATTGTCCATTTCTGATTGCCTCTTCGCTATTCTCTAGCGTTTATGTATATCCCAACAGAGATAGGGCACATGTATTCTAGCCAGTGGTCTAAACACTAAAATGAATTAGTGTTTTATCCCGATGTTAGTGATTAAAAACAGCTTTGTCGGTTAAAACGGCGGTCTCAGGGCAAACAACAATTTTTTTCGGTTAGAAGGGTGATATTAACAAAATACTGTCGACACAAAGACATGTTGTTGTTTAGAAAATGTGTCGCTGAACCTACGGACTGACCTTTGAATGACTAGATGTAAATTTGAAGATAATTGATATGTTCGAAAATTCTGCATCAAACCAACATCTATCAGTCCTAACAAATACGCTCATTAGAGGTTGCTGTACTTTGTCTTTTATTTTCAATCATGATTCACTCATCGTGTGCACTAAATTTGATATCAACGTTTTTATTAAGTAAAGTTCTGATTGAATCGTCTCCCGCAAATAACGTTGTATTTTTAATTGTGGTGCAACATTTGAAGTGGACATTGAAAATGTTTTTTTACTGTTAACAAACGAAAGATATACATGTAATACATTGTATTGATTTTTTAAAATAAAATCGGAGAAAATTCTAACAAAGCATGACATGTGGAGAGCGAAAAATGTTCAAAGTTGTTAAAATTGAGAATATTGTTTTAATAAGGATATGTATTGACTTCACAAGAAATCATTGTTTTAACAAAAAGGAAAATTAAAATAACGACGAGTCCGTGTTTTAGTAATGATATATTATTCTAAATAACTATGAGGATTTTGGACAGCACAGTACAACCAGAGAGAAAAATAAAATTAAAAGTAACAGAAAGAAAATAATTCTGAAATATGACGTTTTTCATATTTTTCGTCCCAGACATTCCACCGAGTTCAAACGAGGTCCAATATTAGAAAGGATTTGTTAAATTTTTCGTTATTCGGTACAATAATTTCAATTCGTCTTTTACCTCCAGTTGTTTGTAGGAGGACTCATATCTTATTTACGTTATTTGTGTTTTTTTGCCAATATTGGTGTCCAAGACATATTGTATTGTGTTTTTTTGTTTCGTTTGTTTTCGTCTTGTGTCTTGTGTACCCAATGTTGCCAGTTTCTCTGGATTGTCCATTCGTGATTACTCCTTCGGTTTTCTCTAACGTTTATTGTCCATTCACATGCACATTTTGGAATGTTAGGTTTCTGCATCTGTATTTACTTCAGTAATCATTATCACAATTCCATATATTATTGATTGTGAAATTAAAAAAAAAAAAATCTGACATTATTGCCGACATTAACATTATGTGATAGTACCATTTGTGTGTCCATATGTAAGGTAAGATTGAGTCATTCGTGGATTTGTTCGTTATTAAAATATAATAAGGAACTATAAAACGAAAAAATACCCCGCTATCGAAACAGTTCCGGGAACTATCTAACACTTTTATACACTGCTTGTTTCATGTTCAGTTGTCACTAATATATTATCTTTACTTCCCGTGATCGAAATAATACTTCATAATAGTAGCTTTGTTAAGTGATATTAGATAAATCCTCATGGTTTCATTCGTGGCATATTACTTGCATGACCGCATAGTTTCACTAAGAGGTGAGGTTTGGGCTCATACAACTAGCTTAACCCCGCCACTTTTTATTGATGTTCTTGTACCAAACCAGGTTATGTATATGTGTGTTAGGGTATCAACATTTACTCTTTCTACTCTACGATTTTACAATTGAATTTTGAAAATGTTCCAATAGTGTGGTATTTGTTTTATTTTTCATTTTATTTTTTTAAAGATTCGTAATATATTAGTTAATAAATTATCTTGTTTAATGTACATTCCGTGTTGTCTTAGTATTCTGTTCTCAAAAATACCTATTTTGGATCCATATTTTATATTGTTTTACCATGTTAATAGGTTTACCATATCATTAAAGAACAGTTTCACACCCAAAGGGCACGAGGGCATAAAATCCCAATATTTATATTAGACCATGGCACAAACAAGAGAAGATAACAACGACAATAGCATAGAGTAATACACACATAGCTATCTAACTTAGCTCACACGACGCTTGTCTGTAATAACCTTCATCGGGTACGCTCATTATCAAAAGATAGGACAACCAAATAAGTTAAAGTCTTTGAGAGCAAGTAAACCAAAGGGCCTAAATAGGATAGGTAAAATCGTCTAAGGTCACCTTCTATGCCTGAGGTAGATACAAACCCAATTAGTAAATATATGATATCTAAATGTTATTTGTTGTTGATATAAAGTTGAAGTATTTAGATTTCAATAGATTCATCTACCACACTTATTTAAATATTTACTTTTGTGATAAATCCTACACTAGTATTATTGTTGTCAAATGCACACAAACACATAATTTATTAATGAATCATGAAATAATTCAAGGTCAAGCTACTAACTTGTCCAAACCACAGATCGGTCAATTAACCAATTTGTTTGTTAACCTCACAACGAGACTAACCATAGATCTGGACATGCCCTGAGAACATGCCCTGAGAACATGCAAGTAAAGGAATTGGGAAAATCTAAGATTGAACTATGAAAATAATTCGGTAGCATATTATTTTCGATTTGCATCATTTCGTCGATATTTAACGTAATATATTGGGTTCTATCCGAGGGCTCGAACCCACAGAGGTGCTCGGCGCATCGCCCTGGTGGTTGATAGAGGGAACCCTTTCAATGGGGATGTCTGATTATAATACGTAAAGCGTGATCGTGGACCATAGTGGGCAGAGTGTTTGGAGAGTGTCATGCTCGCTGCACGCTAAAGAACACATTTGGAGATTTCGTAAAAGAGTAGGCACATTGTATCTGCTACAAAAGACTTAATGCTTCGTGTCAGTCAAAGGCTGTTGACAGGTTGATCCATCCCTTCCCCAATTTCTATTTTATATTTATGTTAGTGTTCTCGTCTTAAATATAGCTGAACTACTGCTGTCTGGTTGTTAAGCAATACTCAATCATGTAACGTAGCATACTGAAGAGTACTGAAATCACAATATGATACTCAATCATGTAACGTAGCATACTGAAGAGTACTGAAATCACAATATGATACTCAATCATGTAACGTAGCATACTGAAGAGTACTGAAATCACAATATGATACTCAATCATGTAACGTAGCATACTGAAGAGTACTGAAATCACAATATGATACTCAATCATATAACGTAGCATACTGAAGAGTACTGAAATCACAATATGATACTCAATCATGTAACGTAGCATACTGAAGAGTACTGAAATCACAATATGATACTCAATCATGTAACGTAGCATACTGAAGAGTACTGAAATCACAATATGATACTCAATCATGTAACGTAGCATACTGAAGAGTACTGAAATCACAATATGATACTCAATCATATAACGTAGCATACTGAAGAGTACTGAAATCACAATATGATACTCAATCATGTAACGTAGCATACTGAAGAGTACTGAAATCACAATATGATACTCAATCATGTAACGTAGCATACTGAAGAGTACTGAAATCACAATATGATACTCAATCATGTAACGTAGCATACTGAAGAGTACTGAAATCACAATATGATACTCAATCATGTAACGTAGCATACTGAAGAGTACTGAAATCACAATATGATACTCAATCATATAACGTAGCATACTGAAGAGTACTGAAATCACAATATGATACTCAATCATGTAACGTAGCATACTGAAGAGTACTGAAATCACAATATGATAATCAATCATGTAACGTAGCATACTGAAGAGTACTGAAATCACAATATGATACTCAATCATGTAACGTAGCATACTGAAGAGTACTGAAATCACAATATGATACTCAATCATGTAACGTAGCATACTGAAGAGTACTGAAATCACAATATGATACTCAATCATGTAACGTAGCATACGGAAGAGTACTGAAATCACAATATGATACTCAATCATGTAACGTAGCATACTGAAGAGTACTGAAATCACAATATGATAATCAATCATGTAACGTAGCATACTGAAGAGTACTGAAATCACAATATGATAATCAATCATGTAACGTAGCATACTGAAGAGTACTGAAATCACAATATGATACTCAATCATGTAACGTAGCATACTGAAGAGTACTGAAATCACAATATGATACTCAATCATGTAACGTAGCATACTGAAGAGTACTGAAATCACAATATGATAATCAATCATGTAACGTAGCATACTGAAGAGTACTGAAATCACAATATGATAATCAATCATGTAACGTAGCATACTGAAGAGTACTGAAATCACAATATGATAATCAATCATGTAACGTAGCATACTGAAGAGTACTGAAATCACAATATGATACTCAATCATGTAACGTAGCATACTGAAGAGTACTGAAATCACAATATGATACTCAATCATGTAACGTAGCATACTGAAGAGTACTGAAATCACAATATGATACTCAATCATGTAACGTAGCATACTGAAGAGTACTGAAATCACAATATGATACTCAATCATGTAACGTAGCATACTGAAGAGTACTGAAATCACAATATGATAATCAATCATGTAACGTAGCATACTGAAGAGTACTGAAATCACAATATGATACTCAATCATGTAACGTAGCATACTGAAGAGTACTGAAATCACAATATGATACTCAATCATGTAACGTAGCATACTGAAGAGTACTGAAATCACAATATGAAAGGACTAGTAACTTCTAACGGACACAAACAGAAAAACACTATCAAGAGAACTAGAGAGTGTAGTTAGTATCAACCAAACAATTATTCTTCCTTAAAATATGTTTATTCTGCGTCAGACGAGCTTCGGGTCACTTCTTATTTAGTTCAACTGCCTAATGTTTAATTTTTGATATATTTTTTACAGTAATGAAGGTTTATTCCCCTTATTTTTCGTACGAGACAAGTTGTTCTGTTCTTTAGTTTATCTAGAATATCTGTGTAACAGATGACCACGGAAATATTCAGTTTATCGTAGTCACAAGCCCGTACTCATTTCCTCTTTCTTTACTTATAAACGGATATTAACAAGAGATCACGAAGAGTGCCATTAGTGGAACAGACACAATTTTTACCGGACTTGACCATATATATGAGGAACACGACGGGTGTCTTATAAGAAGCAGGAACTGTTTTCGCTTCGCGATAACCAGAGTTCACCTCCTGTTTATTTGGTGGGGTCCGTGTTGTTCATCTTTTTAGTTTTCTGTGTTGTGTCTTTGTTTTGTACGTCTTTACTCCCTGTCTTGGGCCAAATTGTTTATGGCATACTGCCTCTACGTGGTTCTTTTGCGAATCTCATAAGTATAAGTTTTAGAAGGACTTCATTGATATTTATTTAGAATCCCTTGAAGTAATTCGGCCAAAGTATAATAAAAAAAGGATATGAACATATCAATTTATCTACTTTAAACTATTGTATATTGTTTACGATGTTTTTGTACTATCTAGGTAACAATAAAGCTCGGCATCTGCGCTCGCCTCTTACACAATTAACAAAAGGTTTGAAATATATGTTTCATCTAAAAACGTAGATGTTTGAATTAGTGAGCACCGCTTGTGTCTGGAGCAACCTTTATACTTCAAGTCGAAAGATTGGGAAGCAAATTATTTTAAAAGTCTTTGGGAGCAAAAAAACTAAAAGGCATCAACAGGATACAGTCAGATAAAGATACACCCATTACGTGTCTAAAGGTCATACATAAACAAAGTACAATGGAATGAAAAATGATTATGTAATTTATTATTCATTCGAACGAAATTTCTCTAAGGGGATAGAACATCTGTTTTAAAATTAATCATGTTGATGGCAATTGCTGTGATTTTACTACCAAACATTTATCTTCAATAATAGTTATGTTGATATAAAACTTCCATTTGCTAAAAATATATGATATGAATGAAAAGATTGATTGATTGATTGGTTGATTGGTATTTAACGCCAACTTTAACATATTTCAGCTATATCGTGGCGTGAACAAATGTTATATTAACATAAGACACCTACACGACCCTTAGAAATAAAACGTACTTCTCTATAAAACAAATGGGTTATGTAGAATAAACATAAAACAATAGATATGGGTTGGTTTAGTGTTACCGTTATGGTGTTTAACGCCACTTTCAATAGTTGTTCAACTATTTTCGCAGCGGTCAGTTTTATTGGTGGATGAAACCGGGGTACCCGGTAAAAGCCACTGACCTATCGCAAGTCAGACAAACTTTATCACGTAATGTTGTATTGAATACACCTCTCCATGAGCGAAATTCAAATGTGGTGATAGACACTGACTGCACAGAGCTGTGAGCCCAACTACTTCTACGATCACAACCTCGATGGCCCCACGATAGAGATGAAGCTGTAGGAGAACCTCGTAAATAAATTACGGTAAACAACAATTTTCAGCCACTGCTCTACAGAACAATTTAGCTTCTTTCGTCATTTACTACTATCACATATATAGAATATAATCTGTGTCTATCACCACTAACGTTGTGAGTTCGAATTCCGACCATGGTGAGGTGTAATCGATACAACATATCAGTTTGGAAAACTATTCGAATAATATCTCCATGCAGGCTTCAATTAAAGAGATGACCTGTCTCTGGTACTTTTTTGCATTTATAATTAATAGAATATATATGTTCAAATGAATCACCAACACAGTCAAATTAATGTCATTCTTTGTAATTTTTTCCAAAGTAAGAAAAACATTTTACGGTTAACCACATTTAAACACCTGTTGGTATAATATATTAAAGTACTCACTACTCCGATATTTGTGGAGAAATATGTACTATATGCCTGTGTATAATTGTAAATAAACTAACCACCATTTCCACCAGTGTAGGTTCCACGTACCTTAGGAGGTCATCATCTGTTGTATTATTGTAAATAAAAACCTGATGATGTTTGTGATTGTTTACTAACATTTAATTACTGATACTGTAATGATATGAAACACAACTACAA
Source organism: Bathymodiolus brooksi (assembly GCA_963680875.1). NCBI lineage: Eukaryota > Metazoa > Mollusca > Bivalvia > Mytilida > Modiolidae > Bathymodiolus > Bathymodiolus brooksi. The sequence continues at coordinate 91,688,121 of OY804577.1, forward strand.
TTTTTAATGGGGTGGGGTGGGGGGCGGGGACACCTGCTATTATTTTAACCAAGAATGTGGTGATTTCTTCGATCGGATATGTAAAAGTATGTTAAAAAGGATGTATGTTTGCCGATCAAGTGTTATAAATCTTGATCGAAAGATATTTTTAATGTATTACCAAAACTATTATCTATATTTATATTTTAAGATAACCATTAGACATTTTCTCTTAATATACAGTTTAATAACAGATGTTTTATTTTTTTTTCATCCATCTTTATTTTATTATGAAAATGAAGAAATTGACAAATGCTTGTGAGGTGTTTAATAAATAGATAAACACACTATTGTTTTAACGTATTTATTAAGATATATATCGAAGCATTTCGTTTTGGTTATTTTTTCTCTCTCGAATCGCTGCATATTTGATTAATATTTCAGGACGGTGACAATATATAAACCTTAAGCTTTTACGATAAACCGAAATGTATAAATCATTATGTATTTTACATAGTAGCATAGGCTATCTGTCCAGATGTTGGAAGGAGTATTTTCCTAAGCTTAAACACACTCTACAATACATTACTATTGATTTATAGAACGTTTTAGGAAGGAGGGTAGAGAATATATGTATATGTTCCAGTTATCAGATTTGTTGGCTATAAAATATTCTTTCTCCCATTATTACGGCGTTTTAACCCCGCTGAACCAGTGGTGAAAAATCTGTAATCCTCTAGAGGATTAAAATGTCTCGTGCCTTTCCCCGCATGTTGTCAAATCGGTCCGCCAAAGGATTTTAAGATAAAGTTGGTGTTAAATAATGGGAGAAACAAATTCTCCTTCAGTTGCCCATGTGGGTTACGATATTTCTCCACTCTCGAGAGTTAAATTAAAATTTTTAAATTTAACCGGTAGCCCACGGGTAACTGAAGGAGAATCTATATTTCCACTGTTTTCAGATTCATTTAATAAATTGCTGCTAAATATCTCCCATGTATGCATACATAAACGTTAGAGAAAACCGAGAGGACGGTCAAGAATGGACAATCCAGAGATAATGGACACACAAGACCCAGGACGAAAACAAAACAAAAATTTTAAAAACACAAAAAATGAGCAATATGGTCCCCATAAAAACAGAGGGAATCCAGTTGCTCGCGAAGGGTGAGCAGCCCCTGCTTCTTATATGACACCATTCATGCTACTCATAGAGTCAAGTCCCATAGGATACCACACGCAATAAAACAAACAAATAAATACGACATAAGACCTCCTACAAACAACTGGGGGTTAAGACGAACAGAACATCGTGTTTACGGGAAAATCGTAACCGACACCATAACACGGAAAAGAACGATATAAGACACATAATAGGATAAAATGTGGGGCACCACTATCCTTACGTGTAATGTATGTGTGTGTGTGTATATATGTGTGTGTGTGTGTGTTGTTTAACGCCAACACAGCAATTTTTCAGCTATATCAAGGCGAGAACAAGTTAATTTTCAATGAGACGATGCTGAGGTCCGCTTTGTACTAGACCAACACGCTTAGTTGGATTTTCATACTGCTAGCTCAGTGAAACAACAGTCTGTGGATAGACATATCTTCCCACTCGGACACATTATCCTGATTTTGAGCCAACCAGTATCTGCTTTTTTAATGTGTGTTTAGCGGAGAAGCACAAAAATACAAATTTGAGTCTTTGGTTTGACCTAATCGAGATTCGAACCCACGATATACAGCACTCGAGTCGCACACGCTAACCATTACATCACCGATGGGGTTCTAATGTGTATGAAACGAATGGAAAATAATAATAATATAAAAGTGACACATGCTTTGAACGCTGAAAAGAATAAAATAATATTTAATGTTGTTATATAAAATAACAACGTGTAGTCAGTGTCAGGATTTAGAGTGATTTAATTACATGTATGAGTGGTTACGAATACGTTTTAATGATAAAAACATAAATGTAAAGAATTTTAATGGACTTCGTAATACCTACAGTATATCATCTTCACAGTGGTGATTACCTAGTCTATTATAGCGTTCAGTCATCTGCGAACAATAGTACGGAAGTATCATAGATTCCTTATTATATTTCGACTACTGTTTTTAATATTGAAATAGACACGGCGTGAATCATCTTGTAAGATATCTTTATCATCAAGAAAAAAGAAGGGTAAATGGGTATGATTAATATTTTGTCGTTGTTGTAAATATAAGGTTATCACATCTGCAAAATATTATTCAGGTCGATGAGTTATATTATATACGTCATCTATAAGATCGAAGATGTGACGTCATTACATAATCCTGTGACCGACTTTTTGTTATACATATGTATATCTTTGTAACAGATAGTTCAGTTTCAGGAATATTTTATTGAGAAGAATGAAAATGATTGGATATGTGTCCGATATATTTGAAATCAAAACAGAGTCGATAAAACAATATCTTACCCTCAATGTCAATTTTTGTAAATGTATAGATCTACTTATAAATTATTTGGCTTTCCAATATTGCGATATTGATGTACTTGATGAATATTATTCCAGAAACGCGTCGCACGTACTAAATTAGATATCTACGTTTTCATTACTATCACACAACAGGACTATCGTACGCAAAAATTCCTACAATGTCAAACGATAGTATGTACGTTAACACATGCTAAACAGAACACAAGACCTTCCTTACTTGACGTTTTATAAGCCAGATTGTCATAATAAGTCAACTACAATGACAGTATGCTGGATTCCAGGATGAAAGGAAATGGTAGAATCTTATGAATACAAACCTGAAAAAGAAAGCAGTTTGTCACTGTAAGTCAATAACTATGACGATATGCTGAATACCAGGATGAACAGAAATGGTAGAATGTTATGAAATACAAAGATGTAAAAGACAGTCGTGCATTACATCTAACCACGCCACATAGAGAGACATGTTCCAAAGCAAAAATCTTTAATGTAACATTTCTGATATGAGTGGTATATTCATAGAATTTCATGTTTTCGTGTTATAAAATCTTTCTTCATTGTAACGTTATATTTGATTCCTGTTTATAAGTTTTATAGTTGATAGTATATGTTCAGGGTAAAATGCGTACATAATTATATATCAACATCAATGAAATACTGCTTTGTTTTCTGTTCTACTCAATAGTTCTATTATTGTTTTTAAATGAAAGGTACATAATGGATCGGCATAGTATAAATCATTGTGTATCACATATAGACTTCAAAAACTTTGTTTTAGTCATAGTTGTATTTGTGATTTGTTTTGTTCCAAATGTACAAAATGACAAGCAGATCCCTGTAAATGAGTTCACCCGGGTACAGTATTGCATGTCGTCCACTACTATCGTTGTATGTTCTTTTTTTCTGTTTTACGAGTCTTTATTTTATTATTGGCAATATCATAGTCTGGGGTTTTGTATTTTTAATCGATATTATATTTATCGATCAACATTAATCGTGTAGAACTATTAATCTATTTTGATATTAAATGATCTAATGTAATTGTTCTGCTTTTTTTGTCCTTAAAATTGTTTTACAAATTTTGAATACGAAAATGTAATATATTCTTCAAATATGAATTTTCTTCCCTTCACTTGACAGTAGTAGACCTATTGAATTCCGCACAGGAATTATCAATATTTTACAAAAATATAAAATGATCCGGAATGATGAAACAACAAAATTTGATACGTAAAATTATTAATGTATACTATATGGATATAAACAGTAGAACATACATATGATTCATATTATTAATTTAGATACTGGTGATAAATATGAATGCACTCTTGTAATAAATAAACTTAACTAATTACATGACAAGAAGAGTTTGAAGATACGAAAAGGGAATCAGAATCCGTCAATCGGAGAAGAACAGACAACACAGTGACCAAAAGAAAAAGTACAGAAGTATAAACAACGATCTACAAAACAATACACATAAAACTAAAGATCGAGAAACACGAACCCCACTAAAAACCGGGGGTAAACGCAGGTGCTTTGAAATTATAAGCAGTTCCTGCTCCACTAGTGACATCCGTTGTGTTACTCTAGTAATAAACCCGATGATAAGTCATAAATGAGGAAAGGACCGAGAAGTGTCTACGATAAGTGGAAGATATCCGTTGTCATTTGTGACACATATATTCCGTAACGGTAAACCAATTCATGGTGGCGACCGCAAAACTTTCGAAGTAATGACTTCAACATAACCAATAGGAACCCTTAGTTCAATAGCTTCCTTGTTAGCAGCAACTCTCTATCAGGAAAATATTGAGAGGAACTACAAGTTCTAGAATATCGGACCAACTGAGAGATATATACTCCGTATGCAGGTGCTGCTAGAATGTTGCTACATATAAATGGAAAGTTCACAATGCGAAAATATAAATCATCTCTTTTGTCGTAAAGTTTCGTTCTTAGCCGGCCCTCACTGTCAATTTTGAGGAGTTGGTCAATGTATGAAGCAGTCCTAGCTGTATATGTGGTATCCTTTATTTCAAGCTCAATGGGATAGATGAGATCAACAAAATTACCAAACATAGACTTATTTAATTGTGATTTTCTAAATAAACACTAGAGAGAAGCGAAGGGGCAATCACGGATGGACAATCAAGAGACAATGATAGCATTGGGCACATACACAGATCGAAGACGAACAAACAAAAATACAACACAAAGAACTAACAAAAAGATGACAGACCCCACTAGACAATCGGGATGAACCTAATAGCTCACGAAGGGTAGGCAGTTCCGGTTTCTACAATAATGCAAAATATCATGATGTTTTAAAATAAGTACCATTAATCACCAAAGATATAGCAAAAACTGGAAATCTATGTACAATAAAATGAAAAACAAAACATACTACAGTTCCGAAATCAAATATCAAAAGAGGCAAAATCGAGACTTCTAACACACAAATACATGACTGCTCACTTCCTAACTTGGACCAGGCATTTCAATAAAAACAAAATGGCGAGGTAAAACTAGTGTTATGGAGCCAAGTCTTCCTTCTTAGTGAAATGATGCCGTCATGCAAATGCTTTCCACATATGAGTGAAATGCCGATATATAACCAGGTGTTATTATATAAAACGCTATAATCTTGAACATTATACATAATAATTTAATCTTTGTGACACAGAAGTTGTCATATGTATAATATTATTTCCATTAAAAAGAGCCGATGGCCTCAACCATTATCTAAATATTAGACAGTATATAAGACCATCGTATAACATAGTGAAACAATAGTCAACTTTGAACCAAAAATAACATCTTTCATCGTCTGTGCGAAACTAACTGAATACTTTTCAACAAGGTGTTGATATCTTCCAAACAAGTTTTTGAAATTAAGATGAGCTTAGTACTCAGAATACGGTGACATTGTAAAATATCTGAATACAAACTGCAAACTCGAGCGTAAGAAGTTATATCAGTAATATTCATCTTGCTTTTACGTAACTTTTCCCGTATTTGGACAAACATTTATTATGCAAAAATAATACACTTCTATTTGTGTTATATACTTGTTCACTTTCCTAAAACATTGCTGCTTTGAACATGCACAAACAGTTTGAAGATAGCAAAGGGGTAACCAGAAGTCGTAATTCGAAGGACAGATAATACAATGGCCAAAAGAAAAAGGACAAACGGGCAATGATCTAGAAAACACTGCACAGAAAACTAAGCATTGAGCAACACGAACCCCACGAAAAATTGAGGATGCTGTCCCACTTGTGGCACCCGTCATTATACTCTTGTTTAAAACCTGGTGATAAGCTGTGAATGCGTATAGGACCGGATTGTATTTACGACAAAAGGAACATACCCATGGTCATTTGTGACACAAATATTCCATAACGGTCAACCAAGTAATGGTAACTACGACAAAACTTTCGATATGATGACTTAAACTTAACCATTAGGAACCCTTAGTTCAGTAGCTTCCTTGTTAGCAGCAAGCCCCCTCTATCAAGGAAATGGTAATAGAAATAACAAAAGCTCTCTGGATGTTACGAAAAAGTATCTTATAATCTCTTAATGTTGACGGAATTTATATTCTTTCTGCATAGCAAAAGTTTTATGAACAGTGTGGATGACTTAATAACTCATAGGAATATTTTCAACATGTATTTACATCAGAATATTATAAGACAAAGAATCATATAAGTAAGAAAATACTTAATGTGTAAAGCCTAAATATAACAGAATGCAAAAAATAAACGACAGTCAATAATTTGAACGTCTCTGGTCAGAAGACATCGAATTGGGTTGACTACAATGAACTGGTACATCTGAAACTGTTGACACTCGTATTCATTTGCATGGGTATATGTTTTTCATTTATAATGTCTAGTTATGAAACAAGTTACAAACTTTTAAACAATTTATCTCTACACGTCAATAGTGCCATTGCTCACTTGGCTGGTAAATGTAACAGTTTATGTCAGCTGTACAGCATTCATTAAAGAAAACAACATGTATGGCACTGTACGCGCAAGTATTTTGACACTAATATTACCAAATACTAGTTCATGTAAAATCCTCTTAATTTTATTTTCTTGCGTGCAAAATTTCAAGTGTCTCCTTCAATCTTTAATATAAATTCAATGTTTACATTTTAACTTCAATAATACAAATAGTTTTAACCTGGTAGGTACAACTCGCTCCCACGTAGGTCTTGAAGATTAAAATCATAGTTTATGTACATTATGTCATAACTTCTTGTAAAGTTAAAAAAAACCATACGTGTGATAAATACTGCAATTGTGTTAACACATCTGAAAGTCACTTCCCATGTCACCTGTTGTATATAATACACAACAAATGAACATAAGCACTTCCTAATTAGGGAGAAATTTTGATGTCATCTCTGACGATTGATATATCCTAGGCCGCTTATGTCAAGTCAAATCAGTGCAGTGGAGGAAAACATTTATCACCCACGTGTATATATAAATAAAGTCTCGATTCAGTAGCCGAATATTATCCAATACACGCTTGTCACATTCGTATCGACATGGAATATATTACCTTGTTTTATAAATTAATTGTTTACCTGGTTGTAAGTACATGTCTTTTAATTTTACCAAAGTTTTATATTTTATTTTTGTCATGTTTATCATGTAATAATTATTATTAATATCATCAATAATAATGATATTAAGAAATGGAATAATCACAAACAAGCACGATTTATGCCACAAGGATAACATTTTTTTGTACGATAATCTGCAAAATATATTTGAATTCATAGGTCTTGGAAATAAAATAAACAAGCAAACGATATTAAATATTAAATACCACAGACTAATAATTTGTAGTATATAGATATCAACTTTAAATTTCTCAAATTTATTATTTTTAAGTCTAATGTGAAATATGTAAAAATAATAGTAAAAACACATTAACTAGTTATATATATATTTATATGTTTATAAAACTGCAAAACATATCTCCTGTTTAGGTCGTTTGGTTTATTATGGAAATTTACAGTTTCTAAATAATGTAATTATCATCAAAACTAAGGTTCTACTCCCTCAGGCATAGGTGACCTTAGCCGATTTTGGGTATGAAGTTTAGACCCTTTGATTTATTGCTCCCAAATACTTTTAAATTATTTGGCTTTCCAATATTTCGATATTGAGTGTATCAGATGAAGGTTATTTCAGAAACGCGTCGTGTGCACTAAATTTGATATTTACGTTTTTATTTCAATATACATGTGTAATTGAATTTTAATGATGATTAATTAAACATTCGCAAAATAAGTTAGACTTCAGCCTACATGCATATCTGACTCAACACGAAATTGTTTCATGTGACATGACTTTGAAAGCAAAACAAGGAAATACCAGTTTCTCTGAAACACCAGTTCCTCTGTATTACCAGTTTTCAAATTGGGGTTATCAATTGTCGATTGATCTTGATAGCAAATATTTAATAAAAGCGTGTGGGTCTACAATATATCTTATTATCAGCTAAAGTAAACACTAATAAGGGCCATGGGTTTATCCACAAAAGCACGAGTCTGAATCATACCAATTCTTTGATAACCACAGTTGTAAATCTCTTCTTTATTATTTTCAGGTCTTTAACCTGACAGGGATTACAGGTATGTTAAAATCAGTGCTTTGATTAAAAACAAAAACACTATGTCATGATAAAATAGAAAATGAAACAAGGTATTGCTACAGGTAATACAGAAAAACCACAGTACCAACAGCCCATGTGGTCTAATACATTCTTAACCGCACAAAATGTACATTTTTTCAGTTTATATAAAAATATATTTTCCTTGTACTACCTTATACCTCTTGCATATAACCACAACATGTATCAATTTCACAAAACAGATGTGTTAACAATTAATATCACTTCAATGGACCTCAAGCAAACAAATACATTAGCACACTTTAATCAATAGGAAAAATAAATCCATCCGTGTCGATTACTAAATCATCAACGTACCTCACTTTAAATAATTCATCTGCCCCACAAAGATGTTTGTTATTTAAAAACAAACGTACATGGCGTTGTACCAAGAGATTAATAAGCATATCAATGTGAATGTGCAACAATGACAAGGTAAATCTATATAGAAAGTACTTTATTACCTGAATACCTCGTTACGTTGTCCGGTACTTTTCAGTGGAGTAACATCGATTCAGTGATTTGCATTGCTGTTATGAAAATACAGTAATTCCAGTTTGTTGTTCCATTTTGTTTACAATATAGCTAAACATAATCTACTATGCTGAACATAGATACATTCCTGTTGTCGAAAATGATATAAAGGACAACGCGACGATGACAGACTATACGCGCTAAAAGGGATAGTTGAGCGGTATACAACAACAATGTACGATCACAAAAATAAGGTTGAACAAAACGAAGGACCAAAGGCTAGGACAATGCAGCAACTGATTCATATACAACAGCTGTCACAATCCCTAAGGTTTGAAAGCAAAATAAATGGGAATTTACTAATGAAAGGTTGGCGAAATCGTCATGTTTGTAAGCATGTTACCGCATCTTGTCCTCATTGGTAATATCTAGGTAAATGTCTAAATACAAGAGGATCTACACACAATCGTCGAACCATCAACGTGGTATTGCCAATGAGTATAAAGGGTTATGTTCGCTACCGGTGTTGTCACACTCATAGAAAGTGAAATTAAATGGCTAAAAACAAATAAAATAAGTATAAGAGTGACAGAGCAATACAAAGAAGAATGATATACACTGCTAAAACATTTTTATTTTTTTTTCAGCTGGGCCTTGTCAACGGCGAACAACAGATATAATATTTATGCTAGACTCCTCATTTAGTATGCATAAAAATCAGTTTGTGCAGCAACTAAAATTTGTTACAAACGTTGTTGATCATTTTGAGATTGGTAAAGACCATACAGAAGTCGGCATATTAACATTTAATCATGACATTCGAGTTGAATTCAACTTAGATGCATTCCTAGACAAAGCCAAATTGAAAGAAGCAATACTGACCATTCCTTACTTGGGAGGAGGAACTGACATTGGGGAGGCTTTGCGCTATGGTAGATTAGAAATGTTCTCAAAACAAAATGGTGGTCGTGACAACGCAAAGAAACTCATTGTAGTTATAACAGATGGACAATCAGATAATCAAACAAAAACGGAATCAGAAGCTAGACTTGCAAGACTCTCTGGTATACATATCATATCAGTAGGTGTAGGAAATGCTCCGAATGACAAAGAATTGGGACGTATTGCCAGTAAGCCAAAAGAGCAGTTTGTGTTTAAAGTTGACGATTTTGACTCATTAGATACCATTGTTGATTCATTAAGCGAACAAACGTGTAACGGTAAGATAAGATAATTAAGCAATTATACATCAATAAGATAGATAGGTTATTATACATCAATGATTCACATGTTATAATAGAACTGACTATAGAAACAAACACTTATATATTTACATGTCAATTACATGTATGCTAGCAATCATTCTATTATATTATGATTACTTTCCAAATTACTTAGATGCATCATAGACTATTTTGTTACACAATAATTGATACATGTGTATATGTGGCTAATACTGCGAAATATGTGTAGCTTCATGTATTGTGTAAATTTAAACAAATAAACAACTACCTATCACCTCAAATCATTGAATATTAAAAAAACCACCATAACATATGTTGTTGGGAATCCAGATCTTGTTTTGGGACAGGCACAAAATTAACTGGTGTTAAACCAGTTAAAGGGATCACACCCCTCTTTATAATTGCATCTCCAACGGCAATTCAGATATAAACAAACAATAAAAATCCAGGTCCTGGTATGAGACAGGCACAAAATTGTGACGATGTTAAACCTGTTAAAGGGATCACAACCCTCCCGCTCTTTATAATTGCATCTTCAACGGCAATACAGATATAAACAAAGGATTTAAAAAAAAATTGTGCAAATTGCACACGAAAAGACCATATACTAATTACAATGTAGTTGATATCGGTATTAACATTTTCATATATAATTTAAATATAAAATAACCTCACCGCATACCTATATGCCTACAATAAATAGATAATCATATGGAAAATATCAGTAATAATATTGCATAAACAAAATCTAAAGAAAAAAATGCTGTAGATAAGAAAACAAACATAATTATGAAACCAATATTCTCCTTTTGCCACTATGTTATTGGCCGTATCAGTATGTAGTTCACTAATTTAACCTGTTTTTGCCGCTATGTTTTTGGCCGTATCAGTATGTAGTTCACTAATTTAACCTGTGTTGACTCTAGATATAATCGGTCAACATTTGCTACTATTTAAAGGTTTACATTTAAATGTTATCTGTTTAACTTGTCAGAAACAAAAACGAGGTTGAGTGTTAGGTTTTACCAAAATATTAAATGAGACGCAATGCTGTGTTCCATGAAATATATCTATCATAAGTTGTGTCCACATTGACTCTTACTTATAAAAGTACATACCTAACATAATTCCACTTTTATTTGTAGGCAATGATATCCAAAATGACCAACTACCACCAACAGGTTAGTTTAATAATACTTCCAGGTAAATTATGTGTTGTTTTTTTGTTGTTGAAGGACAGCTGATCGCATAATAGCAACCTCTTTATCACCATGGCGAAAAGGAAATGATCATACACTTTATTGAGAACAGCTTAGATTTAATAGTAAGCTATGATTTTGATATTTTGCCCGGCACAACGCAGCTCAACCTGGACTGACATCCGTGGATTACGCACGCATCATCAACTCAACAGTAATAGAGTTGAGTGCTTAAAAAATGATGAACACGTAGATTGTATGACCTACATTATATGTAGCATATATTTTCCCATTTAATTCTAAATTATAATATTAATGAGATTGAATGATTTAATTTTCCATTTTTTTTCTTCATGTAACTATCTACACAAATCTTAAAACTATCAACATACAATTTCCTCAACATTACCACATCTACAAAAATATAAACTTCGTAAAGAAATGCGCTTTATATTATTTATTGTTTTGTATTATATTACGGTCCTGTTGTACACCTAAAACAGGAATGTAAATACATAGGAATTAGTAACAGGAAACCTTTTTGAATTTCTACCGGGTTTGTAATAAGAGTAACACGACTGGTGCCACATGTGGAGCAGGTGTTTGCTTAACCTTACTGCAACACCTCAGTTCACCTCCAATTTTTAATGGGGTTCATGTTACTCAATCTTTACTTTTCTGTGTAGTGTTTTGTAGATCACTGTTTGGCCTTTTGTCCTTTTTCTTTTGGTCATTGTATCGTCTGTCCTTCTTTGACTTACGTATTCTGATTACCCCTTTAGTATCTTAGATTTACAGATTCTGATTATCCCTTTAGCATCTTAGATTTACAGATTCTGATTACCCCTTTAGTATCTTAGATTTACAGATTCTGATTACCCCTTTAGTATCTTAGATTTACAGATTCTGATTACCTCTTTTGTATCTTAGATTTACAGATTCTGATTACCCCTTTAGTATCTTAGATTTACAGATTCTGATTACCTCTTTAGTATCTTAGATTTACAGATTCTGATTACCCGTTTAGTATCTTAGATTTACAGATTCTGATTACTCCTTTAGTATCTTAGATTTACAGATTCTGATTACCCCTTTAGTATCTTCAAACCTTTCTTAGTGATAATTCAGCATTGTTATGTTACTAAGTCTCGCTAATTCAATTAATACATTTCTTTTACAGGATGCCATGACAAGCCGGTTGATATATTTTTCGTTATTGACAATTCGAACAGTATCTGGATAAACAATTTCAAAAAAGTACTTAGATTTATAACGCAGATCGTATCAAGCTTCGAACTGTCGCCTACAAAGACGAGAGTAGGTGTCATTTCCTACAGTGACGATGCTTACTTAATGTTGCAGTTGGACAATCAAATGGGCCATAAAGAAATAACAGAAACAATTCTGAATTTAAAACAATTAACTGGAGGCACTGCAACCGGGAAAGCTATTCGGTACCTCACCCATCACGGGTTTTCTAGGCAGGAAAGACCAGAAGCAGCAAAAGTTGCCCTTATTTTCACAGATGGGAAATCAAAACATCCACAAGAAACAAAGAATGCGGCCGCTGAAGCCAGAAATCAAGGCATCTTTTTAATATCAATCGGGATTGAAGAACAGTCTGACTTGCAAGAATTGTTGGAAATTGCAAGTGCACCAAAGGAGAAATTCACCTTCCATGTTAAAGATTACAATACCCTGGAAACTATAAAAGAGAGACTGATAATTAGCACATGCCAAGGTAGGTAGAGTTGTATAGTGTTTATGTCATGGAACATTGACATGTGCTGTCATGTCATATTTATAACATGTAATCACCAACAGCGATCGGAGATTTCAATCAAATATCACTATTTAATTTCGGAAATTGTTAACATTATGCAGACAATAAGGATAACGGACTTAAAATATTAGAATTAGGCTTATAACCGAGTTTGTATCAAGAGTAACACGATGGGTGCCACTATTGAAGCAGGATCTTATTGCACTTCCGATGCACCTGAGTTCATTTTTTCATTCTTTGTACTTTTATCATTTTGTCTGTCCTTCTTCGATTTACAACTTCTGATAGTTTCCTTGGTTTCCTCAAACTTCAAAATGTAGTCAGTTTGTCTATGACACGAACTGCAGACATTGCATAATGAATCTTTTAGTCTTGTAAGAGGGTTACAGTTAAAAGTTTAAAGAGTGACACAGGGTATGCTAGAGGGCTTTCCCGCTCTATACATCACTTTCGTCGTTTAACGCATTGTTTTTGATAACATTGTAGTGAATATGACACAATCTGCATAAGTAGATTGAAATAACTTTGAATATAAAAGATTAAATAACATAAACCCAATGAGAAAACGATCTGAGCGCAAGTTGTCTTGAATCAAGAGATGTTTTTCATGTTGTAGTAAACGCATTAGAGAGTTGCATAACATAATAAAGGATACGGATGAAAGTGAACATGGCGAAATTTGGTTAGCTATTCTAAGAAGAGTTTGAAGATACCAAAGGGGTAATCAGAATCCGTATATCGAAGACGAACAGACAACACAATGGCCGAAAGAAAAAGTACAAAAGGACAAACAACGATATACAAAACATACATATAAAACTAAAGATCGAGTAACACGAAACCCACCACAAACCGGGGGTGAACGCAGGTGCTCCGGAAGGGTAAGCAGTTCCTGCTCCACTAGTGACACCCGTCGTGTTAATCTAGTTACAAACCCGGTGATAAGTCATGAACGAGGAAAGGACCGGGACGTATTTACGACAAGTGGAACATATCCGTGGTCATTTATGACACATATATTTCATAATAACGGTCAACCAAGTCATGGTGGCGACCGTAAAGCTAAGCCAAGTCCTTTCAGTGATGTACCTATACCACAGCAGACGTAAAGTGGTCTTCAGTGATAACGAAAAATGAACAATAATGGGTGTGTGAATATATATGGTACATTAATATGGCAGTAATTGTTTTGTCTTGGTCTCACTGACACTATATCAGCCCGCTATTATACATATACTATGTCAATATGGAAATAATGTCGGTAGTATAATTAATCAGATTTGTTTCACAAATTTACTGTGTTTTAAGAATATTTATTATTGTTTTTTTCAGTTCAAGCTGACAGAAGTAAGCATGGGGACAATCACTGTAAGTCAACTTTACATTTTATAGTGGTAAAACTCATACATTTTCTTTAATTTAGTGTAGAATATAGGGCATTGTAATGTGCATATTGTGTTTTGTTCTGAATAATTTGCAAATGCATTGCAAAGTCTTTATGACTGACTTATTTTGATTCATATGTAAAATTCATATATTATTTTTTTAGAAAATGACTATTTATACATTCATACAAGGAACTACAACAGGAGACTGTTGTATTTCCTGGTATATTATTCTTATGGTAATATAGACCAGTTTTGAACATTCATTCTGTACAAGTGATGACATATTTAGAATATATTGTATGACTGTGCAGTGGTCATTTGTCCATATGTGTCGTGCTTTTTTTGCTTTGAATATCGTATATTTATTTGTCATTAGTAATAACACATTCGGAATTATTATTCTATATCTCTCTACTATCATCATTGCTATCCTAACAGAAACTATAAAATCTGAACAACAACTAAATAAACAAAACTATTCTCTCTTCCTTACACTGGTATTAATAATTTGAAGTTCATGATAAGTGTCAATAATGAGCTGAAATAATTAACCTACACTTAGAAAATTCTCTTTTCCCGCATTTTGTGGTAGTATATTTTTATTGTTAATTGGCACTGCTGTTGTTATGATTTCAATCGCCTCTGTACTGGAGAGTTTACTTTGACCTCGGCTCTCTGTGTACATTCGTATAACATTTTGTTTTGTATCTACGAACCGCATTCGCGTGATATAAATACAAACGTTAAAAAAACACAAGCAGAAAATCTGTTAAGTTCGATATATACCTTTAACGAAGATCATGCAATGTCTTAGATGCAGCAATTTTACAATTATTTTCAAAACTTACATCATTAGTGTTAAAATCTGAAATATCAAAGGTATCAGTAGAGCAATAATACTTTCATAGAATATTATCTGCACTGTATATTTTATCATGCATTTTTATGAACTGCAAATTTTCAACAACATTTTTTTTTATTTCAGTGTGTAAATTTCCCGTTCCAACAGACATCACATTTATCTACGATTCAAGTTCGGTAGGATTATACAGGTCTAAAATAATCCGTAAGAGTATTACCAGTGTAGTAAAAGAAATAGATTTCAGTG
Organism: Bathymodiolus brooksi; assembly: GCA_963680875.1. Lineage (NCBI taxonomy): Eukaryota > Metazoa > Mollusca > Bivalvia > Mytilida > Modiolidae > Bathymodiolus > Bathymodiolus brooksi. The sequence continues at coordinate 91,703,485 of OY804577.1, forward strand.
ACAAAAATGTTAAGGTTGGTGTTCTTTCAAAAACCTGTTCAAAACAGAAAAATATACATTTTTCGGATTATAACCACAAAGCAGGATTTGTAGCTGCGTTGAAAGAGGTAGAATCCGATGGATTATCACATCTTATAAGGAAATTTAGAATAAAATATCAAAAAGAACGCCATTTTAAAAATGGTCACAAGTCTATTGTAGTGCTTTTTATAGATGACAATTTAACATTTCCGGAAACAGCATGGAAAGAGGTAAAGCGGACCGCATTTAAAAATGACGTGTATGCCGTGTCCGTTGATGACATTATCACCAAGCAACAATCAGAAAAACTTTGTAGCAAACCATCCAGTCAATTTTTATTCCATTCTGACAATTATAATGAATTGCCACATACATTACTGAACATGTTCAAAGATATTTGCAGCTAACACTATTTGAATTTATTATATGTTTGAAATATTCATTATTATTTCTGCAAATCGTAGTTTTTGAAAATAATGCTAACATTCAAGTAGAAATCGCATTAGACAGCATATTGAGTTATTTTCAGCCGTACACCAAACACTGAATTGACGCTACATTATGAGTCAGCTCGAGACTATAAAGAACAATAACTGTATTGCTGTATGAAAGTTAAATTTGTACCATTGTGGATTAATCAAGTGTGGATTAGTATTAAGGAAGAAGTAAACATTTATTCTGCAATATTGTGGAAAACAGTATATACTAGTATACAAATACAATGTTATGACATTGGAGCAGGACAAGATCTGTTGTGTTGATGTTTGTTTAACTTATATTCATATGTATGTTTTGTTTGATAAAAAAAAATCGTATATATGTTTGGTCTTCTTGATTTTGAATAACTTAAGGAACATATTGGTGCTTAGTACATTTAAATAAAACACACAGTACCATAAACCACTCCTCTCTACAATATCTTGAATAGATTGACGAACCACTCCTCTCTGCAATACCTTAAACAGTATGACTAACAACTCATCTCTGCAATACTCTAAACAATACCACGAACCACTCCTCTCTGCAATACTTTCAACAATACCACGTACCACTCCTCTCTGCAATACTTTCAACAGTACCATGTACCACTCTTCTCTGCAATACTTTCAAAAATGCCACGAACCACTCCTTTCTACAATACCTTAAACAGTATTACGAACCACTTCTCCTTACAATACCATAAATCGTACCACGAAACACTCTTCTCTACAATACCTTAAACAGCACAAAAAACCACTCCTCTGTGCAATACATTAAGCAGTACTACGAATCATTCCTCTCTACAACACATTAAACAAAATCACGAACCACCCTTCTCTACAACACCTTAAACAGTACAATAAAACCATTCCTCTCTGCAATACCTTAAACGGTACAATGAACCACTTCTCTCTACAATACCTTAAACAGCACAAAAAACACTCCTCTCTGCATTACCTTAAACAGCACAAAAAACACTCCTCTCTGCAATACCTTAAACAGTATCACGAATCACCCATCTCTACCATATCATAAGCACCAAGATATAAAGTAGAGAATGGAAGATGTTTAACGGAATCTAAATTACAACATGAACACAAGCATGGCTGGGCTAAACCGACGATGCCTAGTTGGAGAATTTATTCAGAACCAATGCCAATAAAATGTCATTCGGACATCCCATCAAAGGTCCATATATTACATTGGAAAATGTGGAAGCCATGTTGAACTTTCTATTCTTTCTCTATATTGGATACTTCTATTGCATAATTTTCTATATAAGCAGCTTTATATTCATGTCTACCAAGTGCTACGTGAAACCTATTTCCCAAATATTAACACATATGCTATATTTGTATCAGCGAGCAAACATATGAGTGGTTCTCAATATTTAGTGAAAATAAATCTGACATGGTCTTTTCACACCAATTTAAGCTACATGTATGTACAAGAGTTATTCCTCTTTAATTGTAATAGAAACATAATAATCCGTGTATATATACATAACGTATTAACGGTACATAACCAAACATTTAAAGTATGATTAAAATGTATTTTAAAACAATACCTATTTCATATAAGAAGAGCTTGAAGATACCAAGGAGGTAATAAGAATCCGTAAATCAAAGAAGAACAGACAACACAATGGACAAAAGACAAAAGGCCAAACAACGGTCTACAAAACACTACACAGAGAATTAAGATCAAGCAACACGAACACCACTAAAAACCGAGGATAAATTCGTCTGGAATATTGGATCATCTGAGAGATATATACTCCATATGCAGGTGCTGCTGGAATGTTGCTACATATAAATGGAAAGTTCTCAATGTGAAAATTGAAATCATCTCTTTTGTCGTAAAGTTTCGTTCTTAACCGGCCCTCATTGTCAATTCCAAGGTGTAGGTCAAAGTGTGAAGCGGACCTAGTTGTATCTGTGTATCGTTTATTTCAAACTCAGTGGGATAGATGCGATCAATAAAATCAGCAAGCTTACAATTATTTAATGACAGAACATCATCTATATAGCGGAACGTGAAAATAAAGGATCGGGTTAACATTTTTTCGTTTTTCTTGAGAAGCTCCTGTATTAAGTCTGCTTTGTCCGAATAAAGGAAAAAGTCGGCGAAAACAGGAGCACAGTTTGTACCCATAAGTATGGCGGTTTTCTGTTGAAAAACACCCATCAAACATATCAAATATGGTATGTGAATTTTTAATATCATGATGGCATTATATGATTTTCAAAATTACAACCAAAAATAGGATTTTTTTTTTTATCACGCACATTGCATATAAGTTGTCCATCTATTAAGGTGGTTACCATCTATTATAGTAACGGGATTCGATTATGTGTGCTCATGCTACTTTGTATTAGGACGATATAGAAAGTGTCGAACTTCAGATTCATAAAGATGTTTTCATTCTCCAATAATTAATAAATCCCTTTATCACTAGTTATTGGCCTAATTTAAAGTTTCACGGTCGCCGCCATGACTTGGTTAACAGTTACGGAGTATCTGTGTCAAAAAATGACCACGGATATGTTCAGTTTGTCGTAATCACAATCTGATCCTTTCCTCATTCATGAATTATCTTCGGCTTTGAAATTAGAGTAACACGACGGATGCCAAAAGAAACCAAAGTGGGTCTCGGTTAATATTTTAAAAGATGTTCAATTACCATTCAAAAAACATTCAAATTGTGATTATTTGGTTTCTGCCATAAATCCTAAAATAATATGTGAGGAAAATCTGACGAATAATCTTGTCTATGAATTTAAGATTTCATTTCAATTAAACAGGTTGTATGGAAGAAGTTAAATTCAGAAATGCGTATATGGTGCATTGAGTGAGTGCAAATACGTTTTATGTTTACCAACAATATGCGTATATTGTGTTAATCCTGCAATGTCGAAAAGTCAAAAATAACTGCCAAATTGTCTGAACGAGCAGAAACGGGCGTAGTTTTCAAAGTTGTCCTCTACCACGCAAATTAATTTTGATATTGAAAGGAAAACCATATGTAAATCACTCTATATTCATTGGACTTGCAAAGGGAATTGTCACTTCTTCAATACAATTAAATATAGTTAGGTATTTGCTAAATATGTCTTTTTTAATTCAATATTTACGGCAGATTGAAACAAATGGGCCCAATAGCAGTTACAATTGTGGTAAGGTCGGATTTCCGCAAGAAATACCTTGTTTAACATTATTATTAGTATTTTTCTTTTTATTTATTGTTTTGCGTTTTTTAAATTTTGAATAAAACACGATCTACATGCATCGTCATAAACGTTATCTCTACCAGTAGAAAATGTGTTTTATTTATAAAATGTCAATAAGGTCACAATGTTATATTGAATCTTTTAAGGTAAAACGTAATGATAAGCATGCACACCATCAAATCATATCTATTTTTATCTTACGTGTGTTATTGGTGGGACAGATCTATTGACATAACCTTGGTTAATTTTTTGTTTTGTTTTTCGACAATGCTAATCACAGTTTATTATTCTTAATATAAACACAATGCCATTAACTTGGAGGAAATTATGTTACGTCACGATTTTCATTTTTTTGGTGAGTATCAACTTTATTTAATCTAAATACGCTTCATGAATTCACAACACAGGTATTTGAATTTGTTTATCAATGTGTTGTGTTCAGTTTTAAAATGCTACCTAAATATAGGTAGAAAATGAATAATTTGGTGAATGAAAATAAAGTATGCATATCCTAAATTCATATTTTAATATATTGCTTTACAGTAAAAAAAAACAAAAAAAACTGTAACCATGTATTCAATTTTCACAACAATCGCCCTATTTGGACATATTATCCAAATTCCGAGCTAATCAATGGTTGCTCTTACTCATCAATACGGCATGCATCGTAGAGAAGCAGCAAATGCTAATTTTATAGTATGTGAATTGGCCTGAACGGGGATCTACCACACTCCTGGCGAACACGCTAATTATTAAATCACCGATGCGGTTTAGGTGTTTATAGAAAAAATTTGCTGTTTGAATTAGGTCACATGCATTTTGGCTTTTAATTGTAATAGTATTTTACCTCTATTTTCGAAAAATTATATTATTTAAATTTGTAACTTACTGTCGTGTGACCGTATAAAAGACTGTCAGTGATCATAATAACGGGTATGACAGGCGATGGTAATCGAAATGAGCAATACCAGGTATCTCGTACGTAAACCGTGTTTTACGTGCTATGAAACTATGAAATACCAGGTTTTTCGTGCAAAATATTGAGTATTTTGTGCGGAATCTGCAATATTCGATCGGAATGTGTGGTAATAGGACGCGATAATCACAAAATATGTGTGAAATACCAGAGTTCGCCCATGGAAAGAGACACAATGATAAGAAAAAGGTAAAATGGCGATAAAGAAATGATTTAATTTTGATTTGATCATAACCAATATGAGTAAGTTAATTAATTGTATATAACACCACTATAGTTTATAATCCGTCAAAACATATTAGATGTAAATCTATAAAGGTATGTTAAATGACCAGGATATATATGATGGTAAATAGTACAACCTAGAATTACAATAAGGGGCATGCCTTTATTAACATCTGGGTCCGTTGTTGAACTTGTGATTAAGCTAATCATATGATTAGCCATTATTACATGATTCATTCCTAATCACATAATCAGCTAATTCAATGATTAAATATGATTAGTTAATGCATTGATTAAATTTGAGTTCAGCAACAAAATGTAATCATTGCATAAGACAAGTATAGGATTGGGAATTAAATATGTAATTTTGGCTAATCATCTGGTTAGTTTAATCACAAGTTCAACAACGGACCCCAGACTACTACAATTAATAAATAATAGCAACAGAAATGTAGATCATGACGGACTTGAAAAAATAATAACGTGTTATTTGCTCGAATGTGATGCCATGTTTTAGCTATATATAACAACGATTCAGAATTATTTGATTGTTCCATTTAGTAGTATTTCAGCATTTTGCATGAATATATAACAAATAAAATTTGGTATGTTTACAATGAAAAATAACTCATGTTTGAGGAAAAATAACACTGGGATGGATCTATCGGCGTGTGTTATTATTTCCATGAATAGAGGCAGAGATCTATTCTCTCAACAGGCTAGCAACAACTAATCCTGGCAATATGTTGCTCATCGAGAAATCCTAAGAGTTTGACATTCTCCTAATAATGATAGCTAATTATGGTGAGTGTACATATATTTGAATAGTTCCCCACAGTCAACAGATGTTCCAGTCGGAAGGATTGCACCCAGCATAGCACCATCAATAGTTTCCATATCCCGTGGATGGGCCTTAACATTTATAATTATGTTTTTTTGTTAACTATGTTTTGATGGGGAAAGAACGCTAATGATTTTATTCATTACTATGCCTTTGCAATTACACGAAAAATGTTGTACTTCTACTTAATTTCCAAGAAAACAGACATTTTAATCAAACTTGTAAACATCTATATCGACCTGAATGGGTATTAGATTTCCTTAGAACAGTTTTCATCTGTTTTGTGCATTTCCGGAAAATGAATTATTTCTTCGTGTAATACGAAAGTGAAAGTAAACTTAAATGCAGCAAGTATGAAACATTGTGCAAATGACATGTATATACACACTAGTACACAAATAGGCGTCGCATGTGTTATAACGACCTACATAGTTAAAAACTCATAACAAAACTTATAAACAGCTTTGTATGCTTGATTGAATAAAATATCAGTTCATCAATCTGTCGTGTTGGAAACATTAATTTAATTCATTGTCATGTCCACATCTACATATTTATTTAATTTTAGAACATCAACCAAAACTTTATAGCTCATAAAAGATGTTACTCAGATATTTGAACGGACTGGAAACGATAAGTAATAACCTCTGGATAAAGACAATAACGAACAAAATGTTTCATAAAACGACATCGCAGAACAAAAACCTCAAAACACATGCATGACACTGTTAGTGAAATCTAATCTCATGAAACTCTGCATTTGGCAGTTTATGTTTTGTGACAACCATTCACGTATTTTAAAAGAGATTTATTTTAGTTGCCTCTTTTTATTTTACTTTCTGATATACATGTACAAGAAGAGTTTGAAGATAGCAAAGGGAGGTAATCAGAATCTGTATATCGAAGAATAACAGACAACACAATGGCCAAAAGAAAACAGTACAAAAGGACAAACAATGATCTAAAAAACATACATATAAAACTAAAGATCGAGTAACACGAACTCACAAAAAACCGGGGGTGAACTCAGGTGTTCCGGAAGAGTTAGCAGCTCCTGCTCCACTAGTGACACCCGTTATGTTAATCTTGCTATGGCTTTGTCAATGAACAACAATAATTGCGTCCTTTACAAACAAGAGACTGCATGTGTTAAAGGAATGTCTTGATTAACCAATTAACCAATGCAGGATTCCTTGTCTAAATTGCTTGCCTATACTTTAACTTTATACATGTAATACATTTCTAATAGGTGTGGTATCTTTTTGTTTATACATGTAATACATATCTAATAGGTGTGGTATCATTTTGTTTATACATGTAACACATTTCTAATAAGGGTAATAACAAAATTACCGAACTCCGAACAATCTTACAAAGGGAAAGTCAAAACTCATAAGTATATAAACAGACAAAATCAGTCAACAACAGGAAAACTGTGAAAACCGTAATGACCCTGACTTGGTACAGGCATTTCTAAAGAAATAGTGGGTTGAATCAGATTTTAAAGCGCCAAACCTCCCGCTTTCATTACGGCTCAAAGTTTCCGGCTGTCACTATAACAGTATTTATAACAATACTTGAACAAAACAAGTAAAACAGTTGTCAAAGCAGCACCAAGCTCAGTGAAGTAAATGTCAAAGACACTTGTACGTCACACATTGATAAAAAATATTTTTGACATTTTTGTTGACACCTTATCTTTATACATTTTCACTATATGAAAATCCATTCTTTATAATCTTTTCTGCAGACACGGAATATATTGCGACAAGATCTTGGTATCGGAATATAAACTTTTTAAGAGATCGAATAAGGCGAATCTTTTTATAGCCCTGGTCCAGTAGCCTGTTTCTCAGATGAAGATGACGTTTCAGGAATAATTGCTACTGGCCCCTGCATAGCGAATTGCTACTGGCCCCTGCATAGCGAATCAATTGCGAGATGTAAACACCATATGCAGGAGAAGCTGGTATATTATTGCACATAGTTGGAAAATTTATGATTTTAAAATTGATTTATCATAAATTTTAGTACTGATTTGACCACTGTCGTCAAATTCGAGGTATAAGTCCAAAAATGATGCGGACGAAGCGGTAGCTGTGGTCTCTTTAACCTCCAGCTTTGGAGGATATATCAATGGAAGAAATTCTGCAAATCTAGAATTATTGATAGATAAAACGTCATCAATATACCTGTATGTGAAATTAAAGGCTCTAGCCTCATGAATCTTCTTATCTTTTACAAGCTTTTGAAGAAACTCCGACTCATATGAGTATAACAATAAATCGGCTAGAAGAGGGGCACAATTCGTACCCATTGGTATGCCGACGACCTGCTGAAACAGTGTCCCTCCAAAGGAGACAAATATGTTATCGATGAGGAACTCAAGCATACTGATCACTTGTTCCTCGGAGTAGCATGTTTTACCTTTTTGAATTTTGCTTGAAAAATATGTGGAATTGTAGCCTAACACAACAAATTTTGAGCCATAGTTTCTATGACTGAAAGCATTGTGAATTGTTTCTTTTAAGCGGGGTTTTAATAGGCGTGGTATCTTTTTGTTTATACATGTAATACATGTCTAATAGGTGTGGTATCTTTTTGTTTATACATGTAATACATGTCTAATAGGTGTGGTATCTTTTTGTTTATACATGTAATACATGTCTAATAGGTGTGGTATCTTTTTAATACATGTCCTAATAGGTGTGGTATCTTTTTAATACATGTCTAATAGGTGTGGTATCTTTTTAATACATGTCCTAATAGGTGTGGTATCTTTTTAATACATGTCTAATAGGTGTGGTATCTTTTTAATACATGTCCTAATAGGTGTGGTATCTTTTTAATACATGTCTACTAGGTGTGGTATCTTTTTAATACATGTCTAATAGGTGTGGTATCTTTTTAATACATGTCTAATAGGTGTGGTATCTTTTTAATACATGTCTAATAGGTGTGGTATCTTTTTAATACATGTCTAATAGGTGTGGTATCTTTTTAATACATGTCCTAATAGGTGTGGTATCTTTTTAATACATGTCTAATAGGTGTGGTATCTTTTTAATACATGTCCTAATAGGTGTGGTATCTTTTTAATACATGTCTAATAGGTGTGGTATCTTTTTAATACATGTCCTAATAGGTGTGGTATCTTTTTAATACATGTCTAATAGGTGTGGTATCTTTTTAATACATGTCTAATAGGTGTGGTATCGTTTTAATACATGTCTAATAGATGTGGTATCTTTTTAATACATGTCCTAATAGGTGTGGTATCTTTTTAATACATGTCTAATAGGTGTGGTATCTTTTTAATACATGTCTAATAGGTGTGGTATCTTTTTGATACATGCCCTAATAGGTGTGGTATCATTTTAATACATGTCCTAATAGGTGTGGTATCTTTTTAATACATGTCTAATAGGTGTGGTATCTTTTTAATACATGTCCTAATAGGTGTGGTATCTTTTTAATACATGTCCTAATAGGTGTGGTATCTTTTTAATACATGTCTAATAGGTGTGGTATCTTTTTAATACATGTCTAATAGGTGTGGTATCTTTTTAATACATGTCTAATAGGTGTGGTATCTTTTTAATACATGCCTAATAGGTGTGGTATCTTTTTAATACATGTCTAATAGGTGTGGTATCTTTTTAATACATGTCCTAATAGGTGTGGTATCTTTTTAATACATGCCCTAATAGGTGTGGTATCTTTTTAATACATGTCTAATAGGTGTGGTATCTTTTTAATACATGTCTAATAGGTGTGGTATCTTTTTAATACATGTCTAATAGGTGTGGTATCTTTTTAATACATGTCCTAATAGGTGTGGTATCTTTTTAATACATGTCTAATAGGTGTGGTATCTTTTTAATACATGTCTAATAGGTGTGGTATCTTTTTAATACATGTCCTAATAGGTGTGGTATCTTTTTAATACATGTCTAATAGGTGTGGTATCTTTTTAATACATGTCTAATAGGTGTGGTATCTTTTTAATACATGTCCTAATAGGTGTGGTATCTTTTTAATACATGTCCTAATAGGTGTGGTATCTTTTTAATACATGTCTAATAGGTGTGGTATCTTTTTAATACATGTCTAATAGGTGTGGTATCTTTTTAATACATGTCTAATAGGTGTGGTATCTTTTTAATACATGTCTAATAGGTGTGGTATCTTTTTAATACATGTCTAATAGGTGTGGTATCTTTTTAATACATGTCCTAACAGGTGTGGTATCTTTTTAATACATGTCTAATAGGTGTGGTATCTTTTTAATACATGTCTAATAGGTGTGGTATCTTTTTAATACATGTCTAATAGGTGTGGTATCTTTTTAATACATGTCTAATAGGTGTGGTATCTTTTTAATACATGTCTTAATAGGTGTGGTATCTTTTTAATACATGTCCTAATGGGTGTGGTATCTTTTTAATACATGTCTAATAGGTGTGGTATCGTTTTAATACATGTCTAATAGGTGTGGTATCTTTTTAATACATGTCTAATAGGTGTGGTATCTTTTTAATACATGTCTAATAGGTGTGGTATCTTTTTAATACATGTCTAATAGGTGTGGTATCTTTTTAATACATGTCTAATAGGTGTGGTATCTTTTTAATACATGTCCTAATAGGTGTGGTATCTTTTTAATACATGTCTAATAGGTGTGGTATCTTTTTAATACATGTCTAATAGGTGTGGTATCGTTTTAATACATGTCTAATAGGTGTGGTATCTTTTTAATACATGTCTAATAGGTGTGGTATCTTTTTAATACATGTCCTAATAGGTGTGGTATCTTTTTAATACATGTCTAATAGGTGTGGTATCTTTTTAATACATGTTTAATAGGTGTGGTATCTTTATAATACATGTCCTAATGGGTGTGGTATCTTTTTAATACATGTCTAATAGGTGTGGTATCTTTTTAATACATGTCTAATAGGTGTGGTATCTTTTTAATACATGTCTAATAGGTGTGGTATCTTTTTAATACATGTCTAATAGGTGTGGTATCTTTTTAATACATGTCTAATAGGTGTGGTATCTTTTTAATACATGTCTAATAGGTGTGGTATCTTTTTAATACATGTCTAATAGGTGTGGTATCTTTTTAATACATGTCTAATAGGTGTGGTATCTTTTTAATACATGTCCTAATAGGTGTGGTATCTTTTTAATACATGTCTAATAGGTGTGGTATCTTTTTAATACATGTCTAATAGGTGTGGTATCTTTTTAATACATGTCTAATAGGTGTGGTATCTTTTTAATACATGTCCTAATAGGTGTGGTATCTTTTTAATACATGTCTAATAGGTGTGGTATCTTTTTAATACATGTCTAATAGGTGTGGTATCTTTTTAATACATATCTAATAGGTGTGGTATCTTTTTAATACATGTCTAATAGGTGTGGTATCGTTTTAATACATGTCTAATAGGTGTGGTATCTTTTTAATACATGTCTAATAGGTGTGGTATCTTTTTAATACATGTCCTAATAGGTGTGGTATCTTTTTAATACATGTCTAATAGGTGTGGTATCTTTTTAATACATGCCCTAATAGGTGTGGTATCTTTTTAATACATGTCTAATAGGTGTGGTATCTTTTTAATACATGTCTAATAGGTGTGGTATCTTTTTAATACATGTCTAATAGGTGTGGTATCTTTTTAATACATGTCCTAATAGGTGTGGTATCTTTTTAATACATGTCTAATAGGTGTGGTATCTTTTTAATACATGTCTAATAGGTGTGGTATCTTTTTAATACATGTCCTAATAGGTGTGGTATCTTTTTAATACATGTCTAATAGGTGTGGTATCTTTTTAATACATGTCTAATAGGTGTGGTATCTTTTTAATACATGTCCTAATAGGTGTGGTATCTTTTTAATACATGTCTAATAGGTGTGGTATCTTTTTAATACATGTCTAATAGGTGTGGTATCTTTTTAATACATGTCCTAATAGGTGTGGTATCTTTTTAATACATGTCCTAATAGGTGTGGTATCTTTTTAATACATGTCTAATAGGTGTGGTATCTTTTTAATACATGTCTAATAGGTGTGGTATCGTTTTAATACATGTCTAATAGGTGTGGTATCTTTTTAATACATGTCTAATAGGTGTGGTATCTTTTTAATACATGTCCTAATAGGTGTGGTATCTTTTTAATACATGTCCTAATAGGTGTGGTATCTTTTTAATACATGTCTAATAGGTGTGGTATCTTTTTAATACATGTCTAATAGGTGTGGTATCTTTTTAATACACGTCTAATAGGTGTGGTATCTTTTTAATACATGTCCTAATAGGTGTGGTATCTTTTTAATACATGTCTAATAGGTGTGGTATCTTTTTAATACATGTCTAATAGGTGTGGTATCTTTTTAATACATGTCTAATAGGTGTGGTATCTTTTTAATACATGTCTAATAGGTGTGGTATCTTTTTAATACATGTCTAATAGGTGTGGTATCTTTTTAATACATGTCTAATAGGTGTGGTATCTTTTTAATACATGTCTAATAGGTGTGGTATCTTTTTAATACATGTCCTAATAGGTGTGGTATCTTTTTAATACATGTCCTAATAGGTGTGGTATCTTTTTAATACATGTCTAATAGGTGTGGTATCTTTTTAATACATGTCTAATAGGTGTGGTATCTTTTTAATACATGTCTAATAGGTGTGGTATCTTTTTAATACATGTCTAATAGGTGTGGTATCTTTTTAATACATGTCTAATAGGTGTGGTATCTTTTTAATACATGTCTAATAGGTGTGGTATCTTTTTAATACATGTCTAATAGGTGTGGTATCTTTTTAATACATGTCCTAATAGGTGTGGTATCTTTTTAATACATGTCTAATAGGTGTGGTATCTTTTTAATACATGTCTAATAGGTGTGGTATCTTTTTAATACATGTCTAATAGGTGTGGTATCATTTTAATACATGTCCTAATAGGTGTGGTATCTTTTTAATACATGTCTAATAGGTGTGGTATCTTTTTAATACATGTCTAATAGGTGTGGTATCTTTTTAATACATGTCTAATAGGTGTGGTATCTTTTTAATACATGTCCTAATAGGTGTGGTATCTTTTTAATACATGTCTAATAGGTGTGGTATCTTTTTAATACATGTCTAATAGGTGTGGTATCTTTTTAATACATGTCTAATAGGTGTGGTTTCTTTTTAATACATGTCTAATAGGTGTGGTATCTTTTTAATACATGTCTAATAGGTGTGGTATCTTTTTAATACATGCCCTAATAGGTGTGGTATCTTTTTAATACATGTCCTAATAGGTGTGGTATCTTTTTAATACATGTCTAATAGGTGTGGTATCTTTTTAATACATGTCCTAATAGGTGTGATATCTTTTTAATACATGTCTAATAGGTGTGGTATCTTTTTAATACATGTCTAATAGGTGTGGTATCTTTTTAATACATGTCTAATAGGTGTGGTATCTTTTTAATACATGTCCTAATAGGTGTGGTATCTTTTTAATACATGTCTAATAGGTGTGGTATCTTTTTAATACATGTCTAATAGGTGTGGTATTTTTTTAATACATGTCCTAATAGGTGTGGTATCTTTTTAATACATGTCTAATAGGTGTGGTATCTTTTTAATACATGTCTAATAGATGTGGTATCTTTTTAATACATGTCTAATAGGTGTGGTATCTTTTTAATACATGTCTAATAGGTGTGGTATCTTTTTAATACATGTCCTAATAGGTGTGGTATCTTTTTAATACATGTCCTAATGGGTGTGGTATCTTTTTAATACATGTCTAATAGGTGTGGTACCGTTTTAATACATGTCTAATAGGTGTGGTATCTTTTTAATACATGTCTAATAGGTGTGGTATCTTTTTAATACATGTCTAATAGGTG